>VXBU01007382.1:628049-642588 GCA_013400315.1 Bombycilla garrulus | reverse complement strand
GGGATGGAAGGGGAGCGGGGATGGAGGGGGAGTGGGGATGGAAGGGGAGCGGGGATGGAAGGGGAGCGGGGATGGAGGGGGAGTGGGGATGGAGGGGGAGCGGGGATGGAGAGCGATCTGCGCGGACGGCGCTCCCGGGGCAGCGGGGAGGCTCTGCCGAGCAAGGCCGGCACAAGCCGCCCGGCCCCTCTGTCTGTCAGCAGCCACTGGCTACCGGCTTTTGTCATTCAGATGATGATGTCCCTGTGCCTGCACCGTTACTGGGCTCTTCATATTCAGCAGTCTGTCAGGCAGCTTTAATCAGTTTTTCTCCAGAGTGGTCTGTGGGTTGGGGGCTGCTGCAAAAGGCATTCGCAGAGGTTCAAATGCGAGGCAGCTCAGGCTCAAATGCACAGGATCGTGGGATTAAAAGCAGTGTTTAAAATGTGCCCTTTGTGATACGGCTCGCGGCTCCAGGGCCGGCGTGCACGGCGCTGATGAATGCGCGCCGCTGATGCAGGGAAGCAGCCTCCCAGCAGAGCCGCAGCAGCACACACAGCTGGGCAGGGGCTGTCCCCAAAACGGTGCGAGCCCCCAGGTTCCCACACACACAGGCACCTCTCCCCAAACCACACCCCAGCCCCAGATGCAGATCAAACACCCAGCTCTGCCCCACAGAGGATGCTCAGACCCCAGACCAGCACCCCGGCATTGCTCGGCCCCTTTGTTTGCTTCCCCCTGCCCAGCCACCATCTTTCCCACCACACTCCATGGGCCCTCCACTCCCCAGTCCCACAGTCCAGCACTCCTTTCACTGGCCCCAGGAACAGCCAGGATAACACTTTAAGACCCGTTTGCTTTCATTTTGTCTGTTCCCAATCTACCATAAACTTTGCACACCCTCAACCCCCAGCCCTGATATCTCCTATAAATCCTGTATGTGCCATCTATTCCAAACCAGTGACACTGGGGAGAGTTGGCCATGTGCTTGTGCACAACCCAGGAATAGTCCTGCCACAACCTAGAGTGGGCCCGTGAGCCAGAAACAATAATTCCAAATATTTTAAACAGCCAGAGGAGACCGGCTGAGATAAAATGTCACGGGGAATTCCCTGCCAGCACAAACAATATGAATTACAGAATCAGTAACACAAAGTATCATTAACTCTTCTGGGCCTGCAAAAGTAGGCTCAGTCTCAGCAGTTCCAAGGCAGCATAGAGGGTTTTGAGAAGGGCAAGACTGGTGGCACAGGGGTACGGCTGAAAAGAAGCCAATTAGTGGTTTTGTTCATGGCTTTTGTGGTGTTTCATGACCTCCCTGGTGGTGTATATTCTTCAGGGGTCGGGCTGACCTGGATCGCTGGGATTCAGATGTTAATTTTACTTTCCATGCAGTGGAAGACGTGGCCAGACTGGCGTTTGGGAATATGCATTTCTCCTCAGCAGGAGAGGCAGCTTGGCACTCAAGGAAACACGTGGCCTGGCCTGGCTGTTTCTAAACTTAAGGCAAGCTCACAGTGGGCAGGGTACCTAATTACATCAGATTTTGAATATTTAATGAAAAAAACTTCCTGGTATGGAGAAGCTCTGGCTTTCCTCATGTTTCTCAGTCCATGTTCATTCCTGTACCACAAAATACCCACTCTGCCAGACAGAGAATCGTTCATATAGGCTGGCTTCTCAGAGCAGCAGAGGTGAAAGCTGCACAGGTATTTAACAGTAATAACCCTCACAGTTGAGCACTTTGCAGATATTTACTGCAGGCAGCAATATCTCAGTTCTACAGATAGAGAGTTTAACAGAGACAAGGAAAACCTGAATTGCCCAAGGTCCCAGAGGAGAAGCGTGGTATGACATCAGAACTGCAAGTCTAGTATCCTTCACCTTACAGACCCATGCAAATCCTGTTAGACAAAACCTTTCTATATTGAAAGAAGTTTCTCTTTGGGGGAAACCAGTGATCCTGTCCTGTGTCCATTTGGCAAATTGCTTCTCACACCCTATGAGTGCCTTTTGAAATCTGTCCTGAACCCCCATGGTTCTAAATGTTTATCAGTTACAGGTGACCGCCAGTCAGAGGTATTTTTAAAACTCATCAGGAACGAATAGTTTATTTTTAAAATGCTGGAATATTCAACAAGATAAAACGCATTTGCTCAGAGACTTCTAGTGCAGCTAATCAGCTCAGTAATGCATCGTTTTGATAGAAAGCTCTCCCCTCTTTCCTTGGTAAACATGGCATACATTATTCCTTTCTGCATGATGATGTTAAATAAGGGAAACGTGTGGCAGACAGGGTGGTTTCCTGTGCTGCTGATTTGATTCAGGCAGTTTTCAGATGACAAGATCTCAGATCAGGAAGGATATGGTGACTGCCTGTGGGGGTTACCAGCAGTGAGTGCCTTAATGTCCTTGGTCTCACCGCTTGGCCCAAAGTTCATTAATTTCAGGCTCTGGGAAGGCCTGTGGGTTACAGATCAGGCTTTCTGTGCCAGTCCCATTCTGTGGGAAACGGTCAACAGCAGCAAAATCTGGACCCACCAAGCTTCTGGATTCCTAACACGGAGGGGAACAGAGAGGATGCAGGCAGGCAGGATTAGCCGGCAAACACACCCAGTTGTGATGTAGGAAGAGCCAGAGGACCCGAGTTTGTGGGCGAACACGCTGGCACAGCTTAATCGGATGTTCATTCCAAGGAGGGAAGGAGCTGGCTGCAGCCTGCAATGGATGCTGGCAGCAAGGGAAGGCAGGGATCCGCTCCCCAATCTGCTCTGCAGAGAGCCAGGATGTGATTTGGGGTGTAAAGCTGTATTAGTGTCCAAAGTGCTGCTTGGCTCACACAGGAATCCTTTGTGTCCTTAATGAAGGGAAAAAGCAGGGCTTTATTCCGAAGCTTTGTGTATAATCAGATGCCATGTTGTAAGGCTCTGGAAAACACACCAGAAATAATAATTGGGAGGAAATAAAAGGTTTAGTTCAAAACAGTGTGTGATTTAAATAAGAAGTGAAAAAGAAAGTGCGCAGGATTTGAGCATCGGAAGAATGAACTTTTAATTCATTTGCATTGAGATTACAGGGGGAGGGGCAGCATTTAAACTGGTATAAAAAACTAGTTTAGATGTAAATGAGAGATAATGGTCTTTGGTAAGGAAATAAGCAGGGGGATGAACTTTGGCCATCAGGAGCCCGAAGAAAGTCCTGGCGTTGTCGCTGGAGCTGGAAGCCCCAGATGCAGTAATTAGCAACGAGTTTGCAGATCTCAGCACCGGTGGAACAAAAGGGCATCGCTGTGGAGCTGTGCTGCCAGCTGGGAGAAGGGGAGGTGAGCTGGCATGCCACAAGGGTTCATTACCCAGCAGTTTGCAGAGGGGAAAAGAAAAGATCCGAGGCTGCAGCCTGGGGCAGGCATGAAAGCAATCTAGGGTTTGTGGGGTTTAACAGTTCCCAGAGCCCTGGCATTTTCAGCTGAAAAATTCCCTCAGCAACTGAGCCAAAGGGGTTGAGAATTTTCAATAGGTCTTGTGATGCCCATGGAGACAAGTGCTGCTATTCTTTAACCCCTGAAGGTTCAGCTGATTAGTTTGGAGCGGGGAGGCACACTGCTGGAGAGATGCGACTTGGTTTGTAATCATCCCATGCGCCTGTGCTCACCTCCTCAAAAAGGAAGGAGGAGTAGGAAACAGATCACAAGCCGCTGCATGCTGCAGCCATGCTGCTTCTTTCTCCCCTCAGCCCAGGATAGTGTTTGCTGCACAGGAAAAGTTAAAGCCGTGTCCATCCAGCCCACGTCCTACACGGGAATCATTAGCCAAAGTTCGGCCCGAGATCTGGGGTTTGTTACTGGTATTACTTGTGTTTATTGGAGAAGAGCTAGTCCTAGTTTGCTCTGGGAAAAGCCCAGTCCTCCCCCCAGGGTCCCTCAGCTCTTGGCGGGATTGATTGATCTGCTTATTACTATCATGTTATTATTATTTAATTGCTCTCCAGGATTGGTCTCCGCGGAATGCAGCGTTTGTTTCTGCTGAGGCCATCATGGCCCAAATCCTCTGACACAGGACAGCAGCTCCTGGCATAGCAACCCCCCTGCTCGAGAAAGAATGTGCCTCTGCTCCCTTCCCTGTGAGTGGTGCAGAGCCTTCTCTACAGGCACATCTGAAGAATGCTGCTTGTTACCACCTCTCCACGGCCCGCCTAATCCCAGCCAGATTTGTTATAGATTTACATGCAGAGTGACCTGGTTTCTGGGTCCTGTCAGGGAAAAAATAACTCTGTTGTCATCTGAGTGATGCATGAGGCAGGCAGCCCCCAGGTCAGGCCCAGGCTCCGCATTCCCAGGACTGGTGGAAGAATGAGAATTAGCCTCCTGCTCCTGTGCCACTGCACTTAACACCCCATATGGCACCTAAATACAGCTGGGGGCTGTGCCAGCCAAAGGTTCCGAACCCTCCCAACATCCCTGAGCTAGTCCTTATCCCTCACGCCACACTTTCACTCACGTTTTCCAGGTGCCACTCCTTTTTATGAGTTTCTTACCAGCATGTGTCAAGCAAGGTCCTGAAGCCCACCACAAGGATCACTTCTCTCCCTTCCTCCCTTCTCCATGCTGACCCTATTTCTCCGCAGCGCTGCCTTGCAGCTCCTGTGCCCGTGCACTGCCGGCTGTGCCCTCACCCACTGCCACACTGCTCTGAGGTCACTGCTCCTGCCCCACAGCATCCATGAGTGCATGTGCAAGCAGCAGGGAAGGGAAATAGGCTTGCTGCAGTCTTCTGCAGCTGCTCAGAGCTCCAAGCAGCTCTGGCTTTGCAATGTGGGTGCCAGGGTCCCATCTCTTGCTGGTGGAGGCTAGGAAGCATTTCTGCGTCACTGCAAAAGGCATAGAGTGCCCTGGCAGGGGGAGGAGGAGCAACGGAGGAGTTTCTCCTCCCTCCTGTACACCTTCCCGAGCCTGGGCTGGGAGACAACTCCCTTTAAAGCCGAGCCTGGAGCCTGGGCCCCAGCATGGGACAGGTCAAGCCCAGCAGAAGGGAGTTCCATGCCCATGGCTTCAGGAGAGCCCAGTCTGGGGAGCCACAGGCTGCACCACTGTGTTTTCAGTGGACTGTGAGAAGGAGGCATAAGGTCATAACCCTCTGACAGCAGAGCTGGGGAGGGTTCTTCCAGACATGCTGTCCCTTCCCTGACGCCCATGCCCCAGCATGTGCCTGAGCAAGCTGTTTGGTCTCCAAGGTTGGAAGTGTGCCATATGGTACCCCTGGCCTTCGGGAGAGAGATATCCCTGGTTCAGCCCAAGGTTTGCGAGCAAGCTGCTAGCTGAAAACACAGAAGTGGATGGAGAATTGGTATTTGAAATGCAGAGGTAAATGGAGGAAAAGCGCGAGTCCCTCCTCGAAAGAGCAACATGCTAACATGGGCAGCAGCCATCTGTCCCCCGTGCTGGCCGGCCTGCTCCAGGCAGCGTGCAGCTGGCACTGCCAGGGGGCACAGCTCCACTGTGCCGTGTCAGGCGGGGATTTTTTTAACTTCCCTTTTATCAAAGAAACTGCAGACGTTCCCAGCCAGATTCACTTCTGGCATCGCCCTTAGCCACACAGCCAGAGCAACGCCAGGAGCAGACTCAGCTCCAGGATCTGACTGTCTTCCAAAATGTGGATCGACACCGGGAAAAGCCACTAAGGCAGGATCCTCCTGGTGTGGAGCAGTGCAAGCTACTGCACCAGAGCTGCCCAGAGCTGGGGGAAGGGAAAGGCCATGGATGGGAGTAGAGGGGAGTGTAGGCACGGGAGAGCTGTGCATCCTGCAGACCTGTTTGTAATAACCACTCTTAAAATGCTGCACTGTATGGACTGGGATTGCAGGTGTTTCCCATACCTGTTATGTTAAGCTCTGCTAATTTGGCAGCACTATAATCAGCTTTTACTCCCTCACTTTGCTTTTCTCAGCAAGAGAATTCTGGATCAGCAGACCCAGTTTACATGACACTTCACACCCCTCCCTGTGTGCATTTGGGAAGAGCAGGCAATCTTCAGTCTGGGAGACAGAGCTTGTTTGGAACCCCCGTCTAATTCTAAGAAACCCAGAGCTGAGCACCCACCACCCAAGCTCAGGGGAAGCTTGCACCAAGATGGGACGTGCTGCATTTCTTGACCTCTGTCCCCTTCCTACTCCTCTCTTTCATTGTCTGGGGTTTTTTAGGCAATTGAGAAATGCTTTGCCATCCAGCAGGTCAGAGGAGCCCAAGCCTTTGTAGATGGAAAATCTCAGAGCCATTGTTACTCTGAGCCAAGTTTCCCCTTTGCTCCAGCACAGGTCTTGTCCCTCACTGCTAAGAGGACAGTGACTCACAGAGATTTGTCCAGCTCTGGGACACGGGCAACCCCTGCCACCCCCGGCCTCTTTGTCCATCACTGATTTTCATTGCAGAGCTGTCTCTTGATTGCCAGTTTAGAAATTCCCCACAGCCATTTCTAATGCGTCTCAGGTATAATCTCTCCAGGGAGGCTGCGCCCCCTCACCACACGCTCCCTGTGCTCCTGGAAAGGCCGGGCTGATTGCATTCATGCATCACTGTGCAAACCTCCGTACTGCCACTTCCCTCCTGGGAGGATTTCTCTGTCTGCAGGAGGATCCCTGAGGAGAGGAAGGCAGGGGGGGGATGAGCAGGGGAACAGCGGGGTCACCCCTGGCTGCTGGGGGCACGTGCAAGGCTGCTGGAGCAGGGGCAAAGGACACACTGAGGAAGGAGGAGAGAAAACAGGTAAAAAGGAAGCAGCTCATGTCCTGTCCTCACGTCTCAGGTGGGCTACATCACATAGCCACACCCCAGCTGAGTGCACGATTTGCTCATATTACATATAGATATGTAAAAAATAAATCTCTTGCGCATCTCTACCCTGCCTGGGGGTGAGAGCACATCTGCCAACACACAGTTTCCATAGAGGCTGGAGCAGAAAAGGAGCCCGTTGCCATCCTCTGTTAGGGGCACAGCAGGGCAGCAAAGCTCTACATAACCTCCTGAACTCAGGGCCTCACAGCAAACTCCCCTCCTGCCCCAAAGGCAGCATCGGCACCATTTGGAGGCTCTGCAGCCACCCCCAAAATAACTCCAGGGCACCCCCCATCACAGCTGCACATCCATCCCCACTACCAGCACAGGCACACACCCTGGCTGCTCCCATCCTGCTCCTCAATTTTTATCAAACGTCAACAGCTGCTCTGCCGCACAGGAGTGAGCCGGAGGAACTGCTGGCTTTAAACTGGCTCCTGGAGAGACCTCCCAGCTCGTAAATTTTCCAGTTAATCATGTCCCAGTAGAGAGGACACTCAAAATCAGCAGAGCTCGGCACTCCGGAGCAGCACAGCATCCTGTGGGTACGAGTAATCCTTCAGAAGAGCATCCAGGGGAGAGGGGGTGCTTTTCCCCGTGCTCTCCGTTTGCTAACCGCCGGCCTGTGATGGCTCTTGCAGCATCACTGTTATCACCATTCCTCCTCCAGAGGCAATTAGCCTGCTTCCCCTGCTGTTTGCACAGGCCTCACAGGCAGCAACAGGGAGACAGAAAGATGGGAAGTTAAATATGATTGCAGAGCCACAAAATCAACAGGAGGACAGCAGGGGCTGGGTGTTGCCTGAAATGGGATGTAAAGCCCGTTTTCTTTCATTCAGCGATGGATTGTGATTCCCAGCCCGGGGAGAGCTGCTGGCTGTAGGTCAAATGGCACATTGTCTTCTCACCACTGGGCTTTTGCTCTGCCAAAACCAGCTCTTCTCAAGAGTGATAACAGACCTCCTGGGTCTGGAAAGGAACAGTCCTGTGACACTGGATGCAGGTGACAGTACCCCACACACTTGTGGAAAACTTGGGGCGGTGGCGACTGTCCCCTGCCCAAGAGCCATTGGGTTCCATGGCATGGGGCTGTGCTGTCAGACTGCAGCACAGGCTGCCCTTAGGCAGTCTGCACCTCCTCAAAATGACCCTCCAGTCCCTCTGTCTTCCTTTTAGGGTGTGGGTGGGTTCGGGTTATGCAGCGCTAGACCAGTGGGAGAAGGCCAGCACAGTGCTGAGGTGACTCTAAGCACTTCTGTTTTCCATTTTGTTACATTTTCTTTTCCTGCTGTCACCCTGCATTGTCAGAACCCACAACATTAAAGAAATTACCTGGATCCATGCTGACTTCATCCCAGTCCTACTCCCACTGTAAGAAGCAGCAGGATGTAAATGCTGAGTTTTGCCTGAATTTTCGCATTATTCCTTGGTTTTGTTAGGCTTCTCCAGCAAAGCCAGGGGAAGATTCTCGCTTTTTCCAGCACACAAGGGCCACCTGAGAGCCAGGCTGGGACAGTTCTGCCACTTATCCCACCCCAAGCCCTCAGCAGCACAGCTCCTGCAAGGAGCCCAGAGATGTCCACTGCCTGGTAAGGAACCCTTGCACCAGGCTGGCGGGGAGCACAGCCCCCTGTCCTTGCTGCCACAACACCAAAAGGGAGGGTACCTGGCAGCCTTGGCATTAACTCTGTGCATCCACCCTGGCTGGCTGGGAAAGCCCAGCCTGACACCCACTTCCCGTCATCCATCACCAATCCAACTCCATGTGCTGGTTTGGGATAGGCACAACCCTCGGCACCTCCCCTGGATGCCAAGGCTTGCAGAGTGCACGTGCAGGCAAATCGAGGGGCTCAGGCTCAGTCCTTGCTGTATTCCAAGCTTGGCTCCCTACACCATTCCCCACTGAGACCTCGGGCATGGCTTATCCCTGCTCAAACACTTTTAGGGACCAAGCCCTTATGCCAGGATCTGCTGTCTGCTCCCCCTGTGAAAGGACTTCATCATTTCTTCCAGTGCAAAGGCTGAGCATCATCTGATCCCAGACAGGCAGGCCACTATGCAGGGGATGCCTCTTTTCCGCTGCCCTCTTGCTCACTCTGTCCAAGCAGGCAGAGGAAGATGAGAATGTGCTCCCCTGTGGGCCTGAGCCCACGCTCCCCTGCTCTCGGTGAAGGCTGTCCCTTGGCAAAGGGAGGCAAGGGGAGGCAAGGGGAGGCGAGGGGAGGCAAGGGGAGGCAAGGGGAGGCAAGGGGAGGCAAGGGGAGGCAAGGGGAGGCAAGGGGAGGCAAGGGGAGGCAAGTCTCCTCCTGTTCTGCAAGGTTAGAGCTGCCGGGACATTCCCATCTCCTCCTGCCAAAAGCATTGCTGCTGAAATCACACTGCTGCAAATAAAACCCATCTCCTGGCTAATTACTGGGGAACAGTTCACCTTCTATTTTTAGACCAACTTGTAAGCTTGCATTGAAGATTACCCTGCTCCTGTTTTTCTCTCCCTGCCTCTTTGCTGTACGTGTTTCTCTTCCTTACTCTCCCTTGCTGCAAATCGTGCTGAACCAAGCCTGGCTTCCCATGTGGTGGGGGAGCAGGGGGCAGCCTCCTGCCTGCACGCCAAAAACAGTCACTCAAAAGCCATCGACACCAATTGCTTTAGCACTACGTGGAGAGGGAGCAGCATTTCACAGAGCCAGGAGCCTCTTCTCAGCTTGCCATGCCCAGCCTCTGCCTGCTGAGTGCTCCCTCCACCTGGCCACAGCCTGGGACCTGCTTCCATCTGCTCCACACGCTGTTCAAATCACCCTGTCCAAGTTCTACACTCTTGCAAGACAAGAGGGACTGATAAAGAAAGGAAAAGACGAGGCCCTGTCAGAGCCTCGGCCTGCGGAGCAATCAGTGTGTAAGTGGAAGCAGGGAGCAGCTGGATGGGGAGGAGGGGTGTGAAGGGACGGCCACACAGGCTGTAAATCCTGCCCTGAGCTGTGTGCCAGCCACAGGAAGGCACGGCCACGGCACCTCTGCTTGGCACGGAGACACCCACCCCGCTGTGCCCATGTCCGCAGCAAAGAGCTGAGGCTGTTCCAAATGTTCCAAATGCCTGCTGAGCAGGCCCAGCTGGCATCACAGCGGTGCCAGAGCTGCCTCGGGATGACAGTCCCCCCTGCCAGGAGACCTGAGCTCACACGGCCTCAAAAGAGCAGGGGTGACACGTTCAAAGCCACCCTGGAGCCCCAGCCAGAGGCAGAGCGTCCAAGCCTGCCTGGCGGGGTTAACCTCGGTCCCCAAAGCCGGTTAGGCAAATTAGCACGGCGTTTTCCCCGAGCTAATTAACTTCCCTCACAGCAGGACTAATGAGCTCCAGCTCAGCACTTGGCTGAGGCAGCCCAGGAAAGGGGATGGCCTCCGGAGCTCGGGGCTCGCTGCAGCCCGCAGCATCGGCTGGAATCGGCTCCCTCCGGGAAACTCCTGCTCCCCAGCTCCCACTGCACAGCTCCGCTGGCCCAGGGCGGGAGCCTCAGGCTCCTCCACTGGCCCTGGAAGCCACTGCAGTTTGGGGAGTGTGGGAGTGCCCCTCTGGCACCAGGAAGGTCTGGGGTTGTCCAACTAGCAATGCAATACCAAGAACAAGCCTCAGCACCTCTGGGCAGCTCCAGAGGGACACAGGTGGGACTCCCTCTAGCCCAGGATGGACGCTGGGGAGTTGCCTTTCAGCATGCCTGTTGACTTCTGGTGAACATGGCCACAGCCCAGCCCCGTGTCCACTGCTGCCAGTGGCCAGTTCTCCATTCATTTCAGTGGCTGGTGAAGCAAAATGTCTTCAATATTTTCCTCCTCTCTTCCTGTCCCAGCAAACCGCATTTATTTTACCCTCCACTCGACTCTTCCAGGGATCGATGGGTCATCAAAATGATGAGTTAGTGCCTGTAGTGACAGTGGCACTTTCCATTACTGCTGATATACCTGGGGGACACATGTCTCCCAAAGACTCATCAGGGCTGGGAAATTCGACACAGAGGCTAAAACTGTCATTTGCAATGAAGCCACCCCAAAGCACAAGACCTGCAGTGCAGGCAGGACCTTCCCAGACCTGCAAAGACCCTCTGAACTCCTGGGGAGCTCCAGGGACACCAGCACAGGCAATGTGAACGTGGAGCAGAGCACAGACTTGCATCTAGGCTACTGGTGCTTTTGGGGGTATTCCCTCTCCCTTTTCATGGACTGATTTTCTCACGGAGAGCCGCTTGGATAAACACTTCTAGATGGGGAATGATTCTTTCTCTTGCGTATGTCTCATAACCAGCAGACACCGTGTCTTTTTTTGAGATTGCATTATTATGACATCTTAATTGGCTCAGGACTATGCAAGTCTCAAAGCCAATTTGGCCCCAACATTTTCAGGCAGAACTGTTTTCTGTCTCCATTTTCATAGATATTTTACATCGGCCAAAATGGCCTCACATTAAATAAAACAAAACCTCCTCTTATTTTAGAGCTCATGGGTGATCCATTCCTGCCTTAATTTCGGCCTGAAACCTGAAACTTACCTGTCCCCCCATCTCCGAGCTGCAGGGATGGCTGCGGGGCCGGCGGCAGCTGGGCTGCCTGTTCCCACTCGCCTTTGTTTCAGCGCCGTGCGGGAGCCAGAGCTGAGCCAGCGCACCGCGTAATTGCAGGATTTCAGGCAAAGACGAGGCTGCGAGTCGTGAACTGCTAATGAGTGGGTGTAGCTGGAAGGGGGCTGGCGAAGGACACTTGGGGACGGCGGGGTGACAGCCGGCCGTGTGTCGTGGCAAGGGCAGTGGCTGCGCTGCTCCAGCCAAGCCGGAGGACGTGTCAGAAATGTGCCACACGCGGCGACGGCAGCGGCAGCCGGCAGCGAGACAAACGCCCGGCGGCAGCACAGCCCGCATGGAGCATCCCCGTGCGCGGCACTGCTAATCTTTAATTTGTCACACCTGCACGGCTCCCCTGGCCTCCTGCCGCCCTGCCGCCTTTTTTTTTCCGAGGCACTGGCTTTGATGACGCCTGACAATCCAGTGGTCCCGCTGCCACTCCAACATCCTCCTGCTCCCGCCGGGCTGCTCTTCCCTGCCACACTCCTCGGCCAGGGATCTGCCAGCCGCGGACCCCGCTGGCCCCAGGGACCGCTCTGCCGCCTCACACAAACACACAGGTCTGGGGGAAAGCCGGAGGAGACCGTCTGGATGCCGGGTACAGCGCTCACCCCGCCCCCCGTCCTGTCCTCTGCAGCGACAGTGACAAGTGCCCGCAGCCACCGGAGCGCTGCCCGGCTCGTTAAGGTCACCGCCGGAGGGCTCTTAATCAGTGCTGGCCTAAACCCACGGCTCGGAACAGCACAATGGCCCGTGCATGGCTCTAAATCCAGCGACACAGCGCACGCAGGCACCAGCCCAGGGCCACAGCACACATCGTTTATCTGCTGCCCTGCTCCGCTCCTCGCTCACCTCGCACAGCACAGGCGGCAGAGTTGCCAACTAACACCATGCTGCTGCCGATACAGAGCCTGTCTGCCCCGGCCTTCCTTGGGCTAGAAATACTTTTGGTCGATAAAAACCCCTCCAGTTTGTGGCATATCTCCAAATCTTTGGGGTTTTGGCACGTTCCGAGCCAAGCTGCTGAGAGGTTCCGGGAAAGGTGCAGGATATGGTGTCAGGCAGCTGCGATGGGTGTCAGCCCGGCAGCTGCAGGGCTGGGTAAGCCCTGCCCAGGGCTTGGGTGTGACATTCATGATGTTGTCTGTAAAGTATCACCCCAGGATCTTGTGTCAACAATTTTCCTAGCTTTTCTCTCTCTCTTTTTTTTTTTTTTTTTTTAACCAACCTGCCAGGTGTTGCTGCAGTTCATGACCCGGGATCCATTTTTTTCCTTCGTTCTGACATTACGCTTTCAATATGATTTACAAAAATGGCTCATAATAAGGCTCATTCAGCAGCTGGATAATGGTTGTCAGGAGTTAAGAGACACTGTGGCATGTTTAGCACAGAAGCATATTGAGTATCCGGGTCC
Source organism: Bombycilla garrulus (assembly GCA_013400315.1). Taxonomy (NCBI): domain Eukaryota; kingdom Metazoa; phylum Chordata; class Aves; order Passeriformes; family Bombycillidae; genus Bombycilla; species Bombycilla garrulus. The sequence goes on along the minus strand of VXBU01007382.1, from coordinate 629,762 downwards.
CAAAGCTCTGTGGTTTTTAGGTAATTTCTGTTAAGGATAGACTATGCAAAGGTACCTATGGGGTACCAAAAGAGCATTCCTGTAAAGGATATGAGGGTTGCAAGATGGAGGAGGGACAGTAAATGGCCTCAGCAGCGAATTCACAACTGTAAATCCTGATTAAAAGAGTTCGAGGTCTGGGAAAGGCTGTGTTAATCCTTTCCTAACCTTGGCCTTAAAAACTTGAATGGCCAGCTCTTTCCCTGCTGCCTCCCCTTCGGGCAGAGCCTGCTGGACACTGAGCAGGGCCAGGGAGGGATGTGACAAAGCAGCTCCCCCATCCCTTGGAAACCTCTTTGGTGCTGCCTTCACACCCAGAGCGTGGCACTCGGAGCACAGTGCCTGCAAAGCCTCCCCCAGGGCGAGGGGCTCCTTCTGGGCAGGAAGGGAGCTCGGTAGTTGTCAGGGCGAGGGGCTCCTTCCTCACCATCAGCCTTTTCCCCAGCAGGACCCGCCCTTTTGCTCCCCTTTTCTTCCTGGCATCACCTCCACCACCCCTGCTCATTTTGGGTCTTTTTTTACTTGAGTGAGTATTTTAGAGTCAGAAGAAGAGATGCTTTTGTGGCTAATAGGTTTTGGGTTTGCCCTTATTTCTGCCAGGCTGGCTCCATATAAGCCGGGGCAAAGTCTGGGGGCTAATTGACTTTATTGCCTCTTTCAAGTCTTTAAATCACGCAAGGGTTATTCGCTGTGGCTGCTGCTCTGCTCATTTGTTTGGGGCAGGGATTTTTGTTTTTCTTTTTGCCTTCCTCTCAAGGGCCTCTGTAATTCTCACCTCAGGCACCAATTATGGCTCAGCAGTGCTTTTGGGCACCGTCCGAGTTTGGGAATCGCACAGCCTTGGGAAGCGGGAGGCTGGGCGGGAGGCAGCCTCTGCAGGAGGTGATGCAGCGGAGAGGGAGCCGGAGGCACCGCAGGGATGAGCTCTGGGGTTTCATAACCAGAGCTGTGGGGAGGTTTGCTGTCATAAAGGTCTCCCCACCGAAGCTGAGCTGCATAAACTGCTGGATAATCTGTGTTAGAGGCTTTTCCTCCCCGGCAGGGGAGCTGCTGGATGCCAGCCACATGACTGTTTCATACTTGCAAACCTCTACTTTGCTTCCCAAATTCAGCTGCTCTACATTCTGCCAATTTTGCAAACAAGAAATTAGTGAGGTTTTTTTGCATTGTTTATTACTAGCAACATCCTCTTGGGGTTTTGGGGCTTTTTTAATTGCCAAAAAGTGCAAAAAATGTTTTATTTCTCTTGAATCAAGCAAAAAACATACATTTTAAATTATTAGTTGTTTGTTTTGGTGGTTTTTTTTCCTTGTTTTCCCTGAAGTGGGGGGTTTCCATTGCAGCTATGCCCTGAGTTATTTTCCTTTCCAGAGGGCAGAGGCTGGATGGAGTTACCTTCCTTCCCAGAAGGTTGTCTGAGTTTCAGGGCACCCAACTCAGTTACACTACCACGGAAATATCACTGGAGACCTTCTCAAAGCACCACTTGGCAGTCAGAAATGCTCTCGCATCAGCTGTCTTCCCTTTCATCTTCCACTGCGGCGTCTCTTCAGAAATCAGGGTAATTAACACAGCCCTGTCTTGTCCTGCCTAACGCTTTGCACGGCGCTCAGAACCTTCTGCCTGATTCTTGGTTAGTGAAGAAGGAGAGGAAGGAGAGGAAGGAGAGGAAGG
>VXBU01007382.1:543172-628024 GCA_013400315.1 Bombycilla garrulus | reverse complement strand
GAAGGAAGGAAGGAAGGAAGGAAGGAAGGAAGGAAGGAAGGAAGGAAGGAAGGAAGGAAGGAAGGAAGGAAGGAAGGAAGGCCAAAAGCAGAGTTTGCTGTGCAAAAGACCTGAAATGACATCTGGGGTCCCTGCCACAACCCCCCAGAGAGGCACAGCCTGGCCACAGGGATGCTCAGGACCCATCTGTTTGGGAAGTCAAGTCCTGGGAGTCAAGGGGTAGGATTAAGAAGTCAGACAGGCTGCTGTCCACCGGGTGAGATTAGTCCCTGCTAAACTGTTTCTTAATCCTGGGCACAATTGAGATAATCTAAGCACAGATTAACCAGGTCCTGCTGGAGTTAAGCTCCCTTCTTCCCGTTTATTTTTGTCAGGAAGAGACTGCTACTGCTCGGATGCCTCACCAGACCTTTGCACGCTGGCACCACTCAGGAGAATGGGACACAGGAACTCAGTGCAGCAGATTTGCCTCATGAGAGAGACCCCAAATCCTACAGTTCTAACACCAGCTTTGTGGCATTTTCTTCCTCAGTCTCCATGTCTCAGATTTCTCTGATTGCATAATACACTACCTTTTCACTTCCAGAAAAAAAAAATAATACACCGCCACCACCATAAAAAATGTTGGCCTTAAAATGCAAGGAAAATTTCAATGTAAAACTGTCTTCAAGAAAGCCCTTCCCTCAAGCTTTTTTATGGGGCAAATCAGTGCTAGCTCAGGAATTATCTCCATCAGGCTTCCATACAGCAATATTCGAAAAACTACTGGGTTTGGAGAAAAAACTATACTTCATTTCACGAGTCTCCTTTCTACTTTCTCAGCTGAATGCTTGTGTGTGGCTGGGGTTGGACATGGGAGCTGAAGGACACTCTGTTTTCAGGATCTCCCTGCAGCAGCACCTGGATTTCTCTCAGTGACAGTGGTGGCAAAGGCCCATTAAGTTTTTAAAGCCTTGAGAATGTTCCTATCATTCTTAAATATTACAAAACCTGATTTTTCAAAATAAACTCTTTGCCAAAATTTCTTAGTCTGCCCTTAAGTAAGAAAGGAAAAGAAAATCATAGGGAGTGTTAAAAGAAGCTGCTGCTCCCAGACCCTCATAGTCTCTCTTCATTTTTTATTTTTTTTTTTAAGATGAAACATCTAATTTTCAGTCTCTCAAACATTTCTGGATCATTTTAAGGTAGCAAGAGCACCGTGGCAATGACTCGCTGCATTTCAGTACATCCAATACAGGATGCTGTGGATTTTGGCCAAAATGTAACACTCTCAGAGGCCCACATGTGTCAGTGTCTCTGCACAGAAATCACACACTGAGAAAATGTGGGATCCTCTTGGAGGCGGCAGCTCCAGTGCGCTGTTCCAGGGGACACAGGGAGCTGATGGCACCCCTGTGGGTGTGGGCACTGGATGCCTGGAGCACTGCTTGGATGTGTCAGCTCTGAGGGGGATCCTCTGGGAGATGTGGAGCAGCACAGGCCTCCCTCTGGAGGAGATCTCTGCCTGGGGAGCCCAGTGGCAGGCAAGAGTGGGTACTGGCCACCCCCAGAGGAGTATCCACACACCTCGCATCTAACCTGACAAGTGCCTCATCCTCCTCACTGCCCTCCTGCTGCTGGCAGCCTTCCAGGCTTCTTTGATTGCTTCTGTCTTAATTTCTCATAGTAGCAAGCTGTTTGAGTGAGCGGGCACCGCGCTGAGCCGTGTCACCACGCTGCATCCCAGAAACTTCTGCATAGGTTTTAAAAACAGGGACAGGTTAAAGCAATTGATTTATTTTTCCCTACAAAGGCCACCACACCACTAGACTGCAAGATGATTGATCAACTGACCTTTATTCCCGTTTACTGCCCTTCCCAGAAACGTGTCGTACCCGTGTGCTGCAGACACCCCTGATAGGATCAAATGTGACACGGGCGGCTCGGGGGCTGCACACCTCAGAATTTGCCGTGCCTTGAAGCAGCCCCCTGGAGTGAAGGGCTGGGAGCAGACACATGCTGTCACCACAGTCCCCTGCAGCCGTGGCAGCCTCCCATGTGCCAGCCGCCCTCCTCAGCACCCCAAACACGGAGCTGCCACTCCCGCAGCAGCTGCAGGCAGCAGCCGCGACTGCTGTTGTCCCAGACATCCTGCTTCTTTTAGGTGCATGCTTCCCTTCTCCAGTGTCTGGTGGGATGAAGCAGAGGGCATCCAATCCTAGAGGAAAAAAAAAAAATAGTTTCCCAGGCAGCGGCGCCTTTCCGCCCTTGGGGAGCGCAGCGCCGTGGAGCGTGCTTATTAAGCAGACAGTCCTGAAGGACACTTTAAAATAAATTAAGAGGGTTGTTCCGCTCCTGCAGCTGATTACAGGCATGCCTGTTTTGTTGTTTAGTTTGGTTTTTATTTTTTTTTCCCAGAGAGTGGAAAAGAATGCTTGGAAAAAAATCTCTAATATTCCCTTTTTGCCAGAGCAGGCCTCTGTGTAATAACAAAACCACAGCGCTCGCCACTCGCTGCTCTCTTTGGGACACCCAGGCTAAGAGAAAGCACATAAATCTGCCGGAGGCCTGGGGCCAGCACACAGCTGTCCTGATATGCTATCCACCCCCGCCTCCCCACCACGGCTTTAGCATCCAAAACGCAGGACATGCAGATCTGGAGGTAAGCCCTGGTGGGAAGGAGTCCTGCAGGTCACCAGCTAAGCATTTCAGCCCAGAGCAGATCTCTCATAAGCCACTTTTTGGAGATAAGCTTATCTAGACCCAACAGCTGAATTTAACCCTGAACTCTTGATCTTGATTTTTAGCCTCTGCAAGCCAATAGGTTTCCTTGAAATTATACACACTGGATTTCAGCTCTCCCGCTACAATGGCTCCACCGCTCCCTTAAAAGAGACCTGCACGGCTGTGCATGACAGCATCATCCGGTAATGCCCTTGGTTTCACAGCCAGCCCTGTGAGTTAGACAGGCCCCCGGCCGGGCAAAGCCTTCGATTAATGACAGTGGGGCTCCAGCAGGAGAGGAGTTGGGATTTTACACTCCCAGTGATAACACATTTGAAGGTAATACTGCACAGGAGTGGATTATCACCCCGGCACTTTGCTGTGCGGCTTTTTGGAAATTTGTTTTCATTGCATGGAAGCAGCTAGAAGCGCTCTGTCTCGCTGCATGAAAAATGCACTTGGTAATGGTCTTTCTATTGCTGGACAAGCTGCCTGCGTCGGGGCTGTCAGCGCCGTGACAGACTAGCCAGGAAGGGGCTCGCTAATCAGTTTTCCCAGCATCAAACCAGCATCTGCTACTCGCGATCAAGGAAATTGAGGAATCTCAATGTTTTTGCAATATTGCTTAGTTGGCCATGAAATACGGGTGGTTCCGAGAGGGACGGCTTGTTTCTCCCTCACGAAGATAAAGCAACTTCAGCTAACGATGAAGCATTGCCGCACAATGCAGGCAGCTAATAGCGGCGCTCTGATGAGAGCAGACACACAGCAGCGCCCCGGCAGGAGGGAGGGGAGGGAGGCGTAAAGAGCTTTGCAACTAAGACATTATTAATATGCTTGAACTACAGAGGGCAGGAGGGATTTCTTTTCTCCTCTTCCACTCCAAAAGCAATATTCCAAAAATGCCTGGGTTCCCACATTAAGCCAAGAAATTAAATTCTTAGAAGTTTAACCGTGTGTTTTCTAGCTTGATTTTAATTCACTTGCACATAAGAGAAGTCTTCCTAGGCAAGGTGGCTGTCTAGAATCTGGCTGAGGAAGTCGCTCTCCTGGCCAAGAGGTGGATAAACAGTATTCAAACAGAGCCAAAGTCCCACTTCTGGAAGTTATTTGGGGCTGTGCTTGCCCACGTCACTCCTGACAGAAGGGTCTGAGCTCTGCAGGCTCCCTGTCACTTCTGAAAATGTACCTTCTTCGTGTGCCTAAAGAGGCCTTTCAGCTCTCCCCTGTTTAAATCTGTGACGTTTGTCACAGAACAAAAAGCTTGCGGGGTCAGTGTGAAGTGGCATGACTTTGCGGGGATGCACAGAGACCAAAGGGCTCACAGCAGGTGTGGGCCAGACCCTTCTGCTCGAGGCTGGGCAGATATTCCCACTCCCACGCATACCCCCAGCCCGCCTCCACAAGGGCAGCACCCAGTTCACACGCAGCTTTTCCTGGCCAAAGCGCTCTCTCAGTGTTCTTTTGGCAAGACAGCTGTGGTAGCAAAGAGAGAGGAATTTGCTTCCTTCCTCCCCTCCCTCCCCAGCATTTTTCCTCAGGGTAAAAAACAATAATCCCAGAGCCCGCCTATGCCTCCCCTTCCTCCCCATCCAGCCCGGCGCTGGGGGAGTCACTGCCCTGAGCCTTGCATGGCTCAGAAGGGCAGGAACAGTCTAGTTTTTGTGGCCTTTGTGAGATTTTCAGACCAACTGCAGGCCTTTCAGTTGAGATCCACGGCAAAAAGTGCAAACCTGTTCCCAGGACCGAAGTGCATAAACCCTTTTTATGTAACAGCCCTGTGAAATAAGCGGCAGCCGGGGATTTATGCTGTCTTTGAAGTAAATTGCATCCTGGTGCACTATAGCATGAAAGTTAAGATTTACCATTCCTGGGACACTAAAGACCCCGGTGGAAGCTGGGGAATAAATAGCACGGTGATCTCGCTGCCTTCTGCTGCGCGACTGGGCTCCACAGACCTTCCTCCCTCTCCGCCCCTGCTCCTGCTCGCATTGTGCCGGGGAAGCAAATTGGGCACATCTGCATCCGGCCAGGGAGGAACAAATGTGCTGGCTAGGCAGCAAGGCGCTTTCTGAGCGGGGATACCTCAAAGTGAAATGAAAGGCTGGCCATCAAAGGTAGAAAACAGACCAGCGGATGAAAGGGATTCTTCGCTTAGCTTTGGTAAGGCTACTAGGTATTAATAAAATAATAATAATAATAATGAAAGAAAAAGGCACAAGCAAACTGGGGCATCCAGAGCAGCACGGTTTTTTTCCCCTCCCCTTTTTCCTTTACTCATCCCTCTGTCATCAGCGGAGGGGAGGGATCGGTGTCCCCCCCGTGCTTCGGCAAGGACTGTTTATCTTCACTCCTCAGGACGCTGCCATTAGCAGGGCTTCAATGCGTTGTGATGCTTCATCATTAGCTGGAGGTGCTTGATCTGGCTGGAGAATAAATGAGCCGTTCCCCCCAAAGAAACCCTCGCATTTCATAGCCAGCTGAGCAAATATTTTGAAATATTCCAGCTCTGCAATTTCAGCGGTCAGATAAAAACAAAGGGGGATCTGATACAAAAGAGCTGAATTCTTCCGTTTGCTCTCCAGCAACCCCACCGACTTCGGCAGTGGTAATGGGGAGCCGTGGTCTGCTCAGCAGGGAAGCACATGCCTAAGTCCCATGGAAAATCCCTGTAGTCTTTACAGTTAATCATGTCCAGTTAATCATGTCCAGGGGTGGACGAGTGCTCAGCTGATGCTCTGAATCATGACATACAGGCAATTATCCTAAATCAAAGCAGTATCTTCCCCTCCCAAAAGGCTCCACTACACTTCACCAACTCCTGAAGGGAAGGCAAAAACCCCAAGAGGCAGGACAGCAGAGGAGGGAGGAAGAAACATCCAGGTGTTCCTCTGCCGCCTCCCCAGTACTTTTCTAACCTCATGAAAAGTTCTGGCAGCTCTTTAAATCCAGGCTGTGGAGATTTACAGCTCCAGACCCTCCGGGCAGTTTGCTGCGTTTACTCTGGGTTCCTCCCAGCTGGATGGCTCAAACCCCACAGACAAGGTTTCACAGACAAGTTTCAAGGTTTCAGAAGCTGAGACTTTATGGGCCGGGCGGTGTTTGGCCTCCTCCTCCTCTCTGACTGTATTGTGCCTTCCTGGCTCCTTTCTCAGGCACTCCGCTGAAGCAAAGCCCTCTTGCCAGCCTTTCATCACCTGGGCCCAGTGTGGCAGTGGGATGCTTTCCATGGACACTGAGGGATATCCACAGGAAGTTGCTGCCTGCTGGGAATAGCCCTGTCCTTGCCCTGTGTGCCCAGCAGCCAGGGCAGCCACTGAGACGCTGGGTCCCAGGGTATCACAGATTCTGCTCGCCCAGCATCCCTGAGGAAAGGGCCCTTGAGGAAGGATGCCTGCTAGCTGCAGCATCTCTCCTGCTGGTCAGGCTCCCGTGGCTGTCCTGGGAAAGCCAGGTTTGTCTGCCCAGGCACGGCAGCGCTTCCATTGCCTCCGGGCGTTTAACTCAGCAGGATCTCCTGCTGCGCCGCTCTGTGATTGGAAGCATTTCCCTGCCCACTGTTTGCTCGGAAAAGAAAAATACCCAAAATGGGAGGCTTTGTGGGGAGAGGACACAATGCTGGGGTGGGTGGATCGATTTCTGGGCAAAGGAAAAGGACAGCCCTTCCCATGCTAGATACACTGTCCCTAAAACAGATGTTCCTCTCCCAGGAACAGGTTTTGCATTCATTTACTGGAGTAGAATATTATCACACATTCAGATACAATCTAAGCCCTATTTTTCATGTGTGAACAGGGGGAAAGGAAAGGCAGGAGGAGGGCCTGTATATTCTTTTTTAGAAGCCAAGGACTAATGTGCCCAGCAAAGCAAAATTAACTCAAATACCATGATTATGCAGAAAAATATCTGCCAGAAAATGTCACATCACCAGCAACATCCTGCGGTTTTCCACCAGCAAGAGTTCGAGAGGTGGCATAGTAACAGAGTGCATCAGGGCAGGCTTTGACTGGAAGCATTAAATACCTCTGAAAGGTGAATGGCCAAGGTCTTCCCGATAATTAAAATGTGTGCAGTCTTCATAGACCAAGGAAGGGACAGAGCTATTGTTTAAACAGGTAATTAGAGCTGTATTTTAAGCAAACTCAAGGCAGAGACAGGCTCCCTCAGATGGGGAGAGCAGCACTCCTGCTCCCGGTTCCAGCGTGAGCAACTATTGTCCCCCAACCTGCTGCTGGAGACAGCCACAGTATTCCCAGCCCCACTCCCTGGTGACTGCGGCTGGTTGGGAAAAAAAATCCCATTTGATTTCACATTTTTCACTCCCTGTCTCCTTCCTTTTGCGTTCAGGTTCAAGAGAATTGGCTGAGCCACTTTTTTTTTATTAGAGCGGCAGCAGAGAAAAAAAATGGGACCCAGTCAAGCCCCAAGGGAAGGGAGGAAATAGCACGAGCCAGGCTCCGTTCTCTCACACAGACACACAGAGCCACTCTCCCCATCCTCACAGGAACACAGGGCAGACATCTGGTGCAGCTGGCACACAGGCAAAATCAGCCACCCCCACCCCACAACCCAACTCCATGAGACTATAAAGTCTCTTCACCAGCCAGATGTGGAGGAGTCCCAGAGATGTGCCACAATCTCCTTCTGAACAGCCAAGGATGCACATTCTGCTGCTGGGGGGTGTGCACTGGAGCTATGCAGGGAATCACCCCAACCCTCCCTGTGCTAAGAATGGGGCCAGGAAGCCACGCTCCCTCCGCCCTGCCTCCTGCAAAGGACTAATCCCTGCCTCGCCTCCCTCTCGCTGCTGGCTCCTGATCAGCTTTCCACACTGGCTGGCAGGAATTACCAGCTTCTTATTAACCCCCTTGTACGCAAAGCTGGAGGAATCAACCAGGGCTGGGGAAAGGCAAGGAGGTGCCTTTGCACCAGCAACACAACCTTCCATAAAAAATATGAAAATATGTAAGGGCTAGACATCAGCGATGAGGAGAGCAGCATTCAAAGAATGGCGCTCGGCTGCTTGGCTGCGCCACCCACATTAGCTGGGTTGCTCTGACAGATCAAAAAACAAAGCCTAAATCAAAATACTTCAAGCTGCAAAGGGCTTTGGGAACAGCAAGGTGAGGGAGCACTGCTCTGACACAGCGCAGGGTGAGGAAAGTGTTCCTGGAAGGCAAAGAGCAGGTGACATCTGGGAACAGCCCACGAAGGTGGACTGGCCGTAGTCACAGTCTTGCACCCTGGGTTGTCTGCAGCCCAGCTTCTGAACACTGCATATCCTTCCCGAGTTATGTATGGGAAACCCATGCAGAATTTTTGCTCTGTATTTTTCTCCGGAGTATTGCTCCAGAGGAGAAGACTGATACCAAGGAGAGTGGAAAGACCAGCCTGTTTTGAACCTGGCATTTCTCACCCCTTCGGGAGCAGAGCTGGGAGACAAGGCAGAACACCATGAAGGACATCTTTACCCCTTAAACAAGTCACCACACTCAGAGTCACCTCTTTGACAGTCAAGGAGGATTTTGGCCAGTTCCCTGAAGCGATTTGCTTGCTTACATTTTTTCATAAATGTCAGGTTAATTTATAATAATGACAATACTTGCAACATGCAGGAATCTTTCTCTTTTTCATACCATACATATCTTGAACAAACTTCATTACCTTTGTAAACTTCCTATAAATCATTATTACCCTATAAATAATTATTAGCAAAATAGCTATTCTAATTCGTAAATTAGAATATTTTTGTAAAAGCTATACATTAGGGGCAATACTGGAATTATCTCTGGGTAAGAAAATAAGTCTGGGGACCAGAAAGGTGTTAAAACTTTAAGCAGGCCTAGGGACCAGAGACACATGAAAGCCTCCACCCTGAGAAACATTATGAAATCATGCAGCATGGCTGTTGACTGCTTTATCCCAATACAGAGTAAGTACAACCAAAATGCAATCAGTACAGGCTTTTTCTACATTCCTTGAAAGTGTGGGAATGAGGATGAGTGAGAGTGTCATTGCTGGTTTCGACGGCCCACACAGTGCTGCATGATAACCAAGATAACCTCTATATCTTATGCGTCTTGGGACATCAGGAGGTTTTCTTGCAGCCCCAGTTCCCAGAGTCCTGATAACATGAAACTTGCTGCTCCTCTGCTTCTCTAGCCCTACTTCTTTTGAGAAAACTGTTAAAATGTTAATGATGGAGGGAAAGCATGGGGGGAATACTCATCTGCGTGGTCTTTTAAGAGCAATTAAGGTCAGATTTACTGTCCTCCATGCCTGGAAGGGCTCAGCACCGCTCCCCAGCCAGGGCTGTCATTCAGGCTGCTGGCAGGACCCACGGTATTCGTTGGAGCTCAGGCGCTCCGGCTGCTCCCCCTACAAGGAGCAAGAGAGGTTAGCCCCGGTCTGGATGAAATTTTCCCTCCTGACTGCTTGACTAAAACCTCCCTCCAAGAGCTGCCTTGTAGCTGTCGGTGTGTCTGCGGCTGTCGGGGGTCTCGCCCCGAGCCCGGGGGAGCCGCGGGGTCAGCACATGGGCGGAGGGGAGATGAGCTTCATGCGGCTGGGCTGCATCACTCCAGCATCTCACAGCTCTGCCCCAGCACGGCCGGACAAACCCTGGGCTCTTCCCAGAAGAGGGACCAGCCTTGGGCAGCACGGAGCAAACCAGCTTCATCCCCGAAGCTGTTTTGGTCACCATGGTCTGACTTTTAAACAGCTCAGAGCACAGCCTCCCCGGTGACTCATACTGCGAAACTGGGGCTTTTACTTTTCCTTCTTTTTTTTTTTTTTTTTTTTTCTTTTTTTTTTTTTTTAAGTAGGAGCGCGGCTCCATCAGTCAATTACTTGAAGAGCCGCTCTAATTTGGCACCCAATTGTTTCCCCAGCTGCCGCTGCGTCTGATCTCCGCTGTGGGCGGCAGGAGTGGGCTGCCTGCGCAAGGGAAGGAGCCCGGGCGCCCAGGGGAGGAGGAGGAGGAGGAGGCGGCGGAGGCGGAGGAGGAGACAGCAACAGCAGCAGCAGCGAGGGCCACGCTGCCTGGCTGAACAGCCCCGCGCCCGCAGAACAGCAGCACTAAAAATGCAGGCATTAAAAATATCTCAGGGTCACAGGTGATCGCTGGATAATAAAAATTACTTCTGGAGGCGGCAGTGGGAGGGACAGATCCTGGCGGCAGGGGAACAGCCTGCCGAGGCTGGCCCGGCCACAGCGACTTGCTGCGAAGCCGCGGCCACAGCCGCCGCTGCTCGGTAATGAATGTGATGTGACATTTATGGCTTTTTCCACTGAGGATTTTAAATCGCTTCACAAAGGTTGCTTAATAGCACTGTCCTCTTCTTCTCTTCCTATCTCTACCCTCGTCCTATATAATATAAAAAATAAGTGACTTGCCTCCCATCACAGGAGAATTCAGCGGCTGAGCCAGCAGCAGAGCACAAGTACTCAACCTACGTCTCCTGCCCTTTAGCCCCTACAAGCACTCCTTTTTTTCCAAGAAATCCAAGAATAGGATCTGTACCGCGACAGCTGTTTTTACATCAGCGAGGATTTTTTCCTGAAGGAGAGGAAGCTTGTTTTCAGCGAGGAGCCTTGATTAAAACCACATAGCCTCCCAGGCACTGCAAGGGGCTGCGGGCGCTGCGGTGGGGGAAGGGGGTGAAATGCTCCCCACTCCAGGGTGGAGGTACCCAGGAGCAGAAGTGTGGCTGCAGCCAAATACCTGTCCCCAGATCCTCTTTCACTCCTTTAGCACAAGCATTTCCATATTCTGCGGCAAGGATGCACGCGTGCATTCGCACACACATCGAACGCCTGCCTCAACCTGCGCTGCTGCTGCCATCCGACCGCTGCTCCAGCTGCACCCGCAGGCGGGCAGGCTCCCCGCGCATCCCGGCAGAGAGCACTCTCTGCCGGCACAGCCCCCAGCTCTTCTCCTGCCCCTCCTGCCCTGTTTTAACCCCTGGGGCCTGTTCAAATTGAGACATAGCAGCACTTCCAAGGGCAAAGAAGCAGCAGGCTCATTTTGGAGAAAGCCCATCTGTGCTGTGTGCAGCACCAGAAGAGATGCTTGCGGATGAAAAGGCTGAAGCCAGAAGGCTGAGGATGGATATAATATTCCTACCTTTTTCTGCTCTGTCCAATTTGTGGACTATGTAGCTTTTTTTATCCTGTACCTACAGTTCATAAACTGACTCATGGTACGTGGCAGTCTCTTACTTCTTGGTGGGAAAATTAGGATTATTCAAGGTACTCACAAGCAGATGTGCACTCACACAAGCATGTACACATACACACAAACACACACACACAACTGCACTGGTGCTCCTATAGCAATGCACCAGGCTCTCAAAAGTCATTCCTTCAAGTTTGCTCCACCAGGACATTGCTGAAACAGCCAGTATCCCCCAGACAGCAGACAAGCCACTGCACCTCAGTCACAGAGCTCTTCAAGAGCTCCAGGTGAACCTCCCGCAGTCCTGGACTGGGGCCACTGCTTCTGCAGCTGTGAGACCTGAGATTCAGCACTTGTTTTGACATGTTCACAGCAGCTCCTGCTTGAAGGTACTTGTACTCACCATCAGCTGGCACCTCCCGAGGGCAGAAGGCTCCCTGCCAGAGGGGAGGAGACACAGACCCATGGCTCTGGGGCTGGGTCACTCTCCACCAGGCCAGGCGAGAGAGTCCCAGCCAGATGGAGCCAGGAGAAAGCACTACCAAGTTGTTGGCCAACTTAGGATGTGATGTTGGCTTCACAGGAAGCTACTTGGCTGCCTCTCCCCGAATCAAGATTCAGTGATGCCAGGAGACAGGCACAGCGGGGAAACTGAAAGCAGAAAATGGCAGAGTGGATGGCAACTCGACATTAATTCATTTTTACCATATGTCTGACTATTCATTACACTCCACCATTCTGTTCTACAAGACTCCTGGGGGTCTTCCATGCCATTTTATGGCTAGCGGGGTTCCTCTCTGCTCACGGCACGGCGTCACCACGCGTGCCCTGGCTAATGGCTCACGAGGTGCTGTGGTGGGAGCAGCCCCATCCCGTGCCCAGGCAGCCCCTGGCATCAGCGTGCTTTGGCACTCACAGCCCATGCCCAGCACACCACGGAGCTGCCAGGTCACCTGGCACAGGGGCCTGTCCCCCAGGAGCACACACAGGCAGGTGACACCTGCTGCAAACACGCTCTGGCACCTGCTGAGAGACCCGCGCTGGGAAGCGATGGGGTTTTTTAATGGATTTGCAAATTATTCTGTATTTCTCTGCGGTCTCCCTCCGGAGTGCGTTCCTGGCATGGGACCAAGCCCCGGCTCCGGCAGCAAGCGTGACTCATCCTGGCAGGCAGCAGCCCGGGAGGGGGAGGATCACCCAGGCTGGGAAGGCAACACCACAGCTTTGCTGTGTGCTCTGTCGGCAGTGGCAGCAGCAGCTGTTTCACCTCGTAGGTGGGAAGGTTGAATTAGTGGCCTCCTTGCCTGGATCCAGCTGTCCAGCCCCTCTCACTCTGGCTCCTGCCACACGCACAAGAAGCAGCAGGAGTTGCCTGCACTCTGCCTGCACTCTGACTGCTGTGTCCCCCGGGCTGAGCTCCTGCCCACAGAACGAGCAAACCACAGCCTTCTTCAGACTGAAAGATCCCGGACCAGCTCCTCATGAGCCAGCCCCTCAGTGGGACTTCAAGGGGCATCAGAGGGCATTCTGCACAGGGAGGTGCAGGGGTCTCTCTTGATGTCAATAAGGAAGGCACAACAGCAGGTAGCATAACAATAAAATTACTTTATTAAAAACATAAAATTAGAAGAGGAATGTAAAGTAATTCTTATGTCCCTTCAGATCCTGGAACCCCATTTATGAGCTGCATTAGATGGCCTCCAGGTGAATTGCCACAGATGTCACCACTGAGGCGACGGGTCTCCCTCCTGTACCAGATCACCTTTAATCTCCTGTGACAAACAAAATCTCTTTTTCTCACAGTTGAGGAGGTTCTCTCCTTAAGGAAGTCCCCCAGAGCACAACACCGATACACAAGGCATCTCAGCATGTTCCCTCATACTGCTGTGCACACAGGCCCAGTACAGGCCCCTGTAGTGCAGATACGGCTTGCCCAGTGTCACTAATAAATGTCTTCCACAAGGCTCCCGACAGGGAGAAAACCTTTATTTTTCTTTCTGTCAGACACCTCCCTTTCCTCTTAAGTTTTTGTGCTTGCTACTGACCACAGACCAAAGCCCAATCAATGGAGCTGCTGTCATTGCTTTCCCCAAGGGGACATGCAATTAAAATCATCATTGTCACTCTGCCTAAAACACAGGGGCAAACTCTGCCTTCACAAACCGTTTTATCTCATCTCTTAAATTAGAGCATCAGAATCCTCTTACAGGAAGGCTTCAGGTCCCACATGTAGTATAGATGATCAAAATTTGCTTCAACATGCTGTTTTTCTTTTAAGGGGTACCAGGTGGATGTACTTGCCGAGGTCAAGCGTGGACTCAGCACAGCAGTGAACACAGGTACACACATTTCCTGGAGCACCCTGGCCATACTCAGATTGTATCTGATGTGGATGACCATTCACTGACAACTTTATCGAGGCAGTCAAGACCTCCTGTGTCTGCTTCCTTTGACTTCAGGGACAAAACACAGCTCCTCTCTGTCTGACACTCCTTGAACTTGGAGAAGAGCATCCCAGCAGCTGTGTGGGAAGAGTCTGCATGCGGAGATCTGACTCCCAGTGGTGTGACTGTAGGATGTTCAAAGCCCAAAACATAAGTGCTCAAGGGAATAACTGATGCTTCTGGAGTCTGTCCATGCCCAAGGCTACTCAGTAACCCTCTCCTGGAAAACTTTTCATCTTCTCCTTCCACTCCGCTGAAGTGTCTCCAATCTTTCATGGCCAGTTTTCCAAACAGTTGGTGTTCTGCTGCAGAGTGCTTTTATTTGAGATCCTCATTCTGTCCCAAACCAGGAACTGGGGCAGGTGGAGGGCAGAGTAATGTTTAAATGCAGTATTGATGTTATGCTCTCCCATGCAGACTTCTGTGGCATTAGGACAATCTCCAGAAAAGGGGGGAAAGGCTGCAGTTATTCCCCTCAGCTTACCTGCCCCATTAATTCCTTCAGCTTACCTGGGAACCCAGAGGCAAACTTCCCCTTGTGCTGAATTTGATTTTTGCAATATCACCTCCGTGTAGGAACGGCTTTTTCCTCACAGGAAAGGAAGTGTCCCTGTTGAATGCCTTTTGCATTCGTGTCCCACGCAGCTCCTTGTGGCTCCCGACAGCTGGCAGCCCTTGGGGCAGCGTGCCAGCGCTGCGAACCGAGCGGGGAAATCACCGCGGTGGCCGGCGGGGCTGCCAGGCTGCCCGCGGCCGGGCAGGGCTCTCCCACCGTCCTGCCGGTGCCATGGGAGCTGCTGATGCGCCCAGGGAGGGATTCACCGAGCCAGCGCTCTCCCTCCTGCAGCTCATAAAGTGCTCACCGGCAGCCCGCAACCACGGCACGTTTATTAAATTTAATGAATTGGGTTTCACCGAGAGGCGCTGTGAAAATTCCACATCTAAATCAGTATTTGCGTTCGTATTGGCACATTTCCTAAGGAACCTGAAATCATTTGCGTCGCTTTATTGGCTGCCTGCTATAGCTAATTAACAATACAAATTAGCATGGAACAATCCCAAATTCAATTTTTGGAAAGGCACCCCATTTCTGTCCCTGAGATTACAAGACACTGAATCACACACACATATGACACATATGTGACGTACATATACCACATACATACCTAAACAAAGATATATCTTGCCAATATTAATCCAGTTCAAATCCTTGTTCCAACTACAAGAAACAAACATGCATTCAGTGACCTTGCAGATCTTGCATTTCCTTGGCTGACATGACACAGAAAGCTCCTATAAAAAGTGATGACTGAATCCTTACCACAGAGATACACAACAAAGGTGGATTAGAGAAGTACACAGATGAACCCAAACAGCCACCAAGAATATAGGAAAGGATCACAACCTTTACTTCTTCCAATGGAGTAATGGTAGTAAGATCAATTAACAAACATCTGAGCAAGACTTTCATGAAAGATCTCCTCCTGAGGATAACTCTTGCTCCTGGAAGAGCCACTGGGGAGCAGCCCTAAAGTCAGCCTGTGCCAGCAAGAGAGAGACCTGCAGTGTCTGCAGCAGACCTTGCCAGTGGGAAGCTGAGCACCGAAGGGAGGGCCAGGAGAGTGAACGCGGTGACCAGCGTGACACAGGGCTGGGACAGGCTCTGCGTTAGAGGCGTCTGTCAGTTCCTTGGAAACCACCGAGAACTGAAAGCATCAAAGAAATAAAGCTGTTGCCAGCTGGAGGAACAATAGGCGAGCCAGAGCTATCTTTAGCTCACGGGATTAAATTCAAATTGCAAATGCAAAGGCCTGGAAGAAAAGGCCTTCCCGCACTGCTGAGCGCCAGCCTGAGTGCACAGCACAGCCAGGCACTGACGAGCATCCGCAGCCCCTTTGTCATCCCCTGTCATCACCTCACCCGAAGGAAGGGCAAAAGGAGAGCCAGAGGAGGGTGAGTCTGTCCCTGCCTGACTGCAATGCTTCCAAGACACCAGATTTTTCCCTGGGAGGGATGCTCCTGGGAGCGTGCCATGCCTTGGCGGCTGCCCGGCAAACTTCAGCATCGGTGGCCATCCAGCTGCAGCCGCACAGACCTCAGCGCAAGCCAATTTTTCCCGCTTCTCATTCATGATGGGTAGAGCAGGCAGCAGCTGGATGTACGAGCCGTCAGCACAGCCTCCTGCAAAATCATCAGGGGACATGTAGTGGCTCCAGGATGGCAGCATGGGGCCCAGTTTCACAGGCAGTTCTAAGTTTGATGAGAGATGGTGAAAACTGGCCTGGTGTGCCATTTTCCTCAGACACCTCCACCCTGTGTGGTAACTCGTGCCTCCCCATCCTATAGGCAGTGGCTCTGAATCCTTGGCCCAGTGATTGCTCCTGAGAGTCCCCCACATCACAGCTGAGGAAAGCAAGTCCTCAGCAGCAGCTTTCAGGCTCTGCCCCTTCACCAGAAAACCTGCACAGACCGAAAATTTAAAAACAGCCCAGTACGGCTCTGTGACAACCAGGACATAGAGGACTGTTGGGAACACGTCCTTGCTGCTGCCCCCTGAAAGGGAGCGTTGATGTGCAGGCCTAAGCCAGATTTGGCTGGTTTAGGTTGTGTTAAGGAACACGATGTCTTGCCTTTAGGACCTTAGGATGTCTCAAAGCATTGTCCTGCTTTAGGGTGTTAGCTCGTGTGTGTTGGCTAAGGGGCTGACAGCTTACTTAGGTCTGACAGCACACATCAGGCTGGCTGACCGCAGTGTACATCTGCATCTTGCCCTCCAGACAGCTAAGCTCGCTCTCAGCCAGCTCCCAGTGCTGCCAGCTGCCAGCTCGGCTGATAACCCTGCCATGGAGCACAGGACACGGTCCCAGCAGAGCTCCGGCCGCCGCGGCTACACCGCTACCCGACTTGATTCATTTGCAGCCGCCCCCAGGGGCTGCAGAGGGCTCGCTAAGAGGTGAATCTGCACGACTGAGGGCAGCGCTGTCAGCCCTGGCTCGCAGAGAGACTCACACTCAACTAATCGACCTGCTGGGGCATCGTGGCCCCAGATAAAGGGACTTAGAATCTCCCTCCTGCTATACGAAGCTGGAAAAAATCCAAGCTGTGAGTTAGGGATTGCAGGCACGCCAAAGAGAGAGCAGGGGAGGCTGTTGCCTGATAACTTGCTTAATGAATTGCAGGCTTCTGAGATGGTCTGTTCAGCGAGGGAAATCCAACAAGCACCTCACACCCGAGCGCTAGGAAATTGGTTTAATAGTTTCAGTGCCGTAATGAAACACCACTGGGGAGCAGAGGTCCCAGCTCTCACCTGCATGTGCAGTTTTCATGTTGTAAAAGAAGAACTTCTATCTGATTCCACCAAGTGTTTTGAGGTGTTGTTATAGAGTCACAACATCGACTTTTAATGACGGTGCAAATGACAGCCACAGAAGATCAAGCGTGTACCCGTCCAGCTACAGCTTCCTGCAACACCTGCCAGCAGTGCAGAGATTTTCAACTCCGTGCTGCAGTCATCTGTGTTTTTATGTTTGTTTTTTTGTTTTTAAGCAGCCACTTAGTGGTATCTGGAGGGCTTTTGCTACTCTAATACTCAGCATGAAAGGAAGGGCTTGAAGAAGTGGTTGATCTCTTTAAGAGAAGAAAAGTAATAGCTGTTGGCTGCTGCAGCACTGGAGCTGGGCGAGAAGGCAGTGAAACCTGCAGCTTCAGCGTGGCCCTGCTGGCCAAGGGAGGGCAGGGATGCAGGGAAGGCCTCTCTGAGCCAGGAAGCCGCAGTTGCGACGCAGCCTCTGTCCCCGGACTGCCAAGGCAGAGGTGCTGGCACACAGGGGGTTACAGCGAAGTTATAACTTTAGCTGTTAAAATTCATGAGGTGTAAAATACAAATTGCACGTGGTGGATGAGCTGCCTTTAAAGTTTATATATGACTCTCCCCAGACCGCTCCAGTTCAAACCTCTGTTGGCAGGAGCTAATTAGAGCTCACCAAAGTGGGAAGTGCAGCCCTGGTGGGGCGGCACAGGTTAGGAGGGGGTCAGCCAGGGCCCGTCCAGACTGTGTTTATAGATGTTTGGCTACAGGAAGCTGGGGGAAACCCATGACTGACGCATGCATGAACAATCACAGAGCAGAATTAATCCTTTTCTTCATCTTTTTAGACTTCTCAGTTTGAAAGACATGAAGCTCTGCCTTTGAAGTTTATATAATTTTTTGTTTGATTATTCCCACAGTTATTTAATTTTCCTGTAAAAAAACCAAAACCAAAACATTTTTAAATCATTTCCACAACACTAAGGCTTTTGCCTGTTTTCTTTCTTCACATCAAACTCCAATCTCATTTTTTATGTGCTCCATACAACTTGACACACATGGATCTTCCAGAACCAAGCTTTCTTGTCTTTTTGCTCACACTGTTCCCTTGTCCTCAGTACCGCTACTTTCACCAACCCAAGTAGAGGGAGAGTAAATCAAAAAGGCCCAGGTAGACACAAGCATTTGGGAGCACCAAACCTATCTGTCAGGGTTTCTTCATGTTCTGGGTGACCCTATGTATTCTCACCCAGAATTCAGTCCCCGAATTTTACTCACATAATTTCCTTCCCCACCCAAGAAAGACTTAAGGATCAGAGATTCAGTAGAGAAAAAAATATGTAAATATCCAGAGCACAGAGAACGAGCATCAGCTTATGCATAGCTGACTGAATTGAACACAAACAATGATTGAGAATAGGATGGGCTGGAAAAGGAAATTTAAATATTTATCCTAAATGCTCTTTCTCTGCATTTCTTGAAATAAATTACTCCCAGCAATTGCAGGCAGAGATTGTTGATTAATTCCAGCAAAAGCAGAGAGACGGGAAAAATTACTCTACATCATCTATTCCTGAGTTTCAGAAGGTCTTTTCATATTTCTTTGTAGTCTTTGTGATTGGGCTTTTTGACTCCGGGGTGATTTGTGGGCGGTTTGCAGAGGAGTTCGCTGCTCACGTCATATGTGTAGATACAGATCGTGAAGCACCGTCACAAATATGAGAAGGAAGTGCTGTGCATACAGCAGGGTGGAAACACAGGCTGTAACCGGGCCAGAAGATAGCAGGGTGAGCAGCACAGATGTCCTGAAGACGGTCTGCTGAGAAGAACCCACAGTGGGGCCACTGGCACCCTGATCCCGCTCAGCCACTGGCAAAAGGAGCGAGCACCGAGAGGAGAAGAAGAAAGCAGGACGCTGTTACAGCTGGCTGAGCCTCGGCTGACAGAAATGCCCCGGGGCTACTGGCAATAGGACATAAATTAAACCAGTTGTGAAGCTGCTTTAGTTTATACTCGGGCGTCAGGCCAGCCCCAGCTGCCTCAGCGGCAGAGGAAGGTCTTAAAGCTGCCTGTCCTTCCTCGCGAGCCTGGCCCGGAGTCGCACGCAGGCTGCCAAGCACAGGGGCCTCCCTGGCCCGTGGGAGTGCTCCTCCTCCCTTGGCCAAAACAGGCCCACGTGTGTTACGGCAGCAAATCCCAGACTGGCTGTGCCGCTGTCTCAGTGGCTTCAGGGAGGCTGCAGGAGATACTCTGGTCTGAGGTATAAGGAATATCCCAAGTAAGGTGTTGTGGATCATTTTGTGTGAATTCACTGAGGGAAAATGTCCACGCAGTGGTGAAAAAAGGTGATTTGTACTTTTTCTGATTCCAGGAGTGGAGCTTTGCACACCCTCTGAAACTCCATGAGCAGCAGCCCTGCAATGCACTTAATGAAAGACTGGAACAGCTTCAAAATGCTGCCGTGCAGGATAATCCCGTTGGAGACCAGGGAAAGCCTGAGCTGAGGTCTCGCTTGGCTGCCCCCTCCGTGTCCTGTGCCTGCTCGCACATCGGTGAACCCATGGAGCGGTGCTTGGCAGAGGGGGGCAGTGCTGCCTGCACCTGCCGTGCGCTGCCCCTGCTCCTCATGCGAGGGGATTTCCTCATGTGCCAGCTCAAGCTGCTGCTGAGCCACCTCTGTGTGACCTGCAGCAGGACCTCCATGTGCCACCATGTCAGCCGTGAACACCGAGTGACGCCTTTGAAAGCAGCCAAAAGGCAGGGCAGGAGATCAGTCCATGCCCCCGAAGCCCAGGGCTGCCCTGACAGCCCAGCTGCAGCAACACGCCCCAGGCAGGCACAGGGTGGGTGGCTCTCTCTGCTGCTCCATGTGGCACTGAAGGCTTGGGGACCAGTCAGGATGGTGGCCCATGGATGGTGCCACCAGGTCTCACTTACACCTCCCTCCCTGGGGCTTGTCTCCAGTGCCACGGGTTTGTGCATTGCCTGAAACAGAGCCGAGCCAAAGGCTGAATTTCCCCATGCAGGATCTGAAGCTTCAGCAAGAACATCAGAGAGCTCTACAAACTCAGGAAACCATCACAAACCAGAGGCACAGGCAACAGAACAGGTACATTTTGCTGGCAGCTCTGCTAACCATCTTGTAGGTAAGCAGCAGCACGCACCATAACCGAGCCAGAGGGCAATGGACCATCTTCCTTGCCTCGTTGACACCGGGATTCAGTGCAAGTCACACTGCCATTTGCAGCCAAGCCTTTGCAGGCAGTGCCATTCCACACAGGAGGTCTTGCTGGCTCACAGTGACAGAGATAAAGATCATGTCCCGGTAGCTGAGACTTTGCAGTACAAAACAGTGTTCCCACACTCCGCTGAAACACTATTGCCTCTACAGGAGATGTGGGAGTCTCAGGGTTTCTCTGTTTAAAGGTGTTCCTAATGTTTCCCTCAGATCTACTTTTCTTTCCTGTAATCAGTGACAGTGAGACCCTGGGGTTTCCTGGAAATCCAGTCAGAGGCTTCACTGCATCTGCGAGGTGTGGAAGGCCACCCTGCCCCTTCCCCACTGTGAGGGGGCAGTGATTCCCTGTAAATTTGCCTACAACACCTTGCAGAAGGAAAGTCTTTATGGTTTGGGCAGAGCTTAGATCTACTGTGGTTACATTAGCAGCACACTGGGGCCAGAGCATTGCTTTCTTCATTTTTAGCTATTTTGATGCTTTTAATAAACAAATCAGATGGACCAGGGAGGTGATCAGAGTGTCCCCACACTGGATGCCACTTGACATCAGGCAACTCTAATATACAAGACAGTGTCTGTTGCATCTGCTTCCATTTAAAATTCTAAATTGTAAAATTCTAAATTGTAAAATTCTAAATTGTGGCTGCTTTTCCAGTCACAATACGTGTTGAGCTCTCCTGCCTTCCTCACAGCCAAACTCACGGCCATTGCCTCCTCCAGCAGAGCAAGAGTTACACACCAAGCACTAGACAGAAAAAGCATAAAGCATTTGGAAACCCCCAAAAGATTTCCATATGGGGAGCTGTGGCCACGGCAGCTGCCCAATTAAGATGTGGGAAAGAAAGACCTACTTTCCAATCCAGAGAGACCTCGATTACCACATCAGGGCAAGACTGTGGCTGTGGAGTGGCCAGCAGCGGCTGCAACACATATCTGGCCTCTGGTGGCATGAAAGCTCAGGCGGGTGGCACCAAGCACACCCAGCAGACCAAGGATTTTGAGAAAGCAGCCCTTGCTGTCAGAGCCAGCAGCCAGCGGAGAAGGTGCCCGGCACAGCTGGGGAGCCAAAAGTCATTGCCTCCCCATCGCCGTTCTTCACACATCCAGCTTGGTAAGGCGGGGACTTAAGAGAAACAAGAGGCTATTAAACTGCTAGTGGAGCCTGAGGGGGAAAAGAGTCTTGAAGGTTCGAGATACACAGAGGGATTTTAAAACCCAGGCTTAGGAATAAAAAGCAAAAGGAGGTTGCTCAGAGGCAGCGCTTTTCAAGAACCGTGCAATGTCGTGACCACCTGAGGTTAATCCAGGCAGAGTGGGTGGCAGGCATACGGAATTATTTGATGGCAGGGGGACGGACCAGCTGAATAAGGGATTTACTTTGAGAAGGGCAGAAAAGGGCTGGAGGAGTAAGCAAGTTGCTGGTGAGCCTTTTCACAGCAAGTGATTAACCGCAGTTTCTAATGAGCAGAGGGAGACTAAAGCTGACTGTTTTTTTAAAGCCATTTCGATAACGTTGGCCCCGATGTAACAAGCTATTTGTTTGTGCCTACTGGCAGGGACAGCAAGTCGCTGCTGAACATAATCCTCTAGAACCAGAGCAGCCAACTCGTTTAGAAGTGTCAGCAGCAGCGTCCAAAAGGGCCCAGGTCCCATCAGAACAACCATCCCAAGCGCTATTTAAGTGCCTCTAGCTCTTTTGTGCTCTCTCTCCCTTTCTGCCCTCTCTTTACCCTATTCTTCTCCCTCCCGGGCGGCGGTGGAGCTGATTCCCAGCCCTGTGCCCCCGGGTGGGCTGGCCCGTGGCTGGGGATCCCCGGATGACCTCCGGATCGCGTCCCTGCCAGTTCACTGAGCTGCCCTTTCCGATAAGCGTCACTGCTGGCGAAAGCAGGCAGATTATTAATGGGGGGCACAAGGAGGGCAGAGGGCCGGGGAGCTGCAGGGAGGGGGAGGCGGATCAGCTGACCCGCTCGGGATATTTGAGGAGATTTATCCGCTCCTTTGCGACGAGGGGTACTTCTGGGAATCTGTGTTTCCCTGATAATGTTGATGAGTACACACGCCTTCTTAAAATAGCATGAAAACATCGTGCAACAGCGCAATTAAATGCAACCCGCAGAGCAGGCTGAAAACAAACCAGGACTCGCAGCCCCAGCCAAGCCCTTTCGACCCGGAACGCAATGCTCCTTTAAAGCCGCGGATGCACAAATAAACATCGCGCTTTTAGAAACTCCTCTTTCTACTTCAATGCCAAATCACAACTTTTTCAAAAGAACTCCAAATCGCCCACAAACCCAAAAACCCCAAAGTCCTGCCTGTTTTCCTGGCGTGCCAAAGCCATTACCATCGCAGTGCCTGCAGGGAGCCTGGCATCACGGGCTGTGGGACATGGTGACTTGGGCCAAATCACTGGGATGCAGAAGGACTTCCATGCTCTTTCAGGCCATGGATAACAAGACTGCTTGCCTGAAACGCAGTCAGAGCCACAGGCTGGGTCTTGAGTGAGTGGACACTGGGAGTGGCAGTACTTTATTTTTGCTAATTATTATTTATATTACCATAATTCCTCCTCCCAGTAATTTCTACAGCCCTCTCTCTTTAGGATATGTGCCATCTCTGACAGGTGAGTGTGACAAAAACTCATAGGAGATGGTGGTCTTTGAAGAGGCACGCTCAATTTTCTTCTCTGGATTTGCAAAATTCCCTGTTGCAAAACAGAAAATCAATTGCTTATTTGATCCCGAGTTCAAAACCTACTAAAGGCATGCAAAGCACTCCATGTCAGTGTCTCTATACCTGAATCCACAATGCCTGATTTGCCTGGAGACTTCACACATACACTGACACACAATCTCTGCCCCTGGAAAGAATTGCCCCCTTTTCCTTTAGCTCCTTTGATAGTTCCTGGTATATCTCTCCCTTCTCCCTTTTTTGTCTGAATCTCCAGCTCATTCTCCGTCCTGTTGGGATGAAGAATCACTTCATTTTAGAGTGCTGCCAGCTTCCTAGTGCTGGTGGATCCCCAACCCACAGGACCCCTGTGAAAATGGGTGACTGCAAAACAACCAGCTAAGAGCCACCTTCTCAGGGCAAGCTGATGGAACCCAGACTCCCCAAGCTCAAGTCAGGGCAGAAAGCAGAAGACTTTGTGCTTTTAGAGGCATTTTTCTCAGAAGACAAATTCAGATTTAGTGCCATTTAATCCCATGGCCAGAGAGAACAGCACAGCTGATGCTGTGCTGGGCAAGAGACTTCACCAGGGAATTACCAACGTCACTCAGCGCTGGCAGTCTGGGTATAAATAGGCCTGCCTGACAGCTGCTGGGTCTCCACCCTTTTTTCCTTGCATGAACTTGTGTTTCCTGTTAAAGTTGCAGGATTATTTGAGGTTTGGCTGGAAAGGAGCAGATGTTCTGCAAACGACACCGAGAGCCACAGACGGTTCAGTGGCGTGGACCTCCCAGGGATGCACAGGGCTAGACGGGAGGGTTTGCAACAGGGACAGGCTTCCCTCTCCTGAAAAACAAATTTTCCCGCAACAAATTCTCATTAACAAAGTCCAGCTCCTAGGGGTATTCATAAAATTAGGAGAAAAAAACCAGGCTGAAGTTTATACATACATCTGTGGAGAATAACGCTGTAAAATTATAAGCGGACTTTTTTCTCTGGCTGTGCCTCCCTCCCTCTCAGCAGAAGATCTTCACTTCAAAGGGAAAAGTCAATCCTCTCCCCCTCTTCCTGCACTATTTTTTTTCCCCTGAAAATATTTTTCCTCCACATTTCCA
Source organism: Bombycilla garrulus (assembly GCA_013400315.1). Taxonomy (NCBI): domain Eukaryota; kingdom Metazoa; phylum Chordata; class Aves; order Passeriformes; family Bombycillidae; genus Bombycilla; species Bombycilla garrulus. The sequence goes on along the minus strand of VXBU01007382.1, from coordinate 604,371 downwards.
AAGCATTGCCCAATTAATTACTTCTAGACAGCATCCCGCAGCACGGATGAGCAATAATGAACGAATCCTTGTGGCTCACATGCTGGTGGCTTTAAAAAAAAAAAGATGACTTTTAATCAGTGGAATGAGCACAGGGGCAAAGCCACTGAACTCGAGCATATGCAAGGAGCCCAGAGCAGCTCCAAGAGCAGAGTGTGACTGCAGTCTGCTCAGTCTGGCCTGGGGCAGGAGACTTCTCCTGAGCAGATTCCTGGGGAGGAATGGCCAGAGCTCTATCCCATGCACATTGCAGCTGATCCTAGGCTGCTTATCAGGCAGGTGAAATGGTTTGTAAAACATTACCATTTTCATTAGAGTTTTTTTTTTTTTCTCTCTCTCTCTCTCTCCTTTTTACAGCCCCATCTTTTGAGCTGAGTGATTCCAATGAAACCAATTTTCATAAGATCCCCCCTCCTCCACCAGCACAAAGAAAGGTACAGCAAAGCTTCAGCTCTGACTACTAAAAATCATGAAGCAAAAGTTGTGCTTTCCTGCCAATGTCATTGTTTCTTTTCACCACAAACGTTTTGGGACAAGCACTATCTTTTACTCTCTGTAGAGCACTAAACAGTAAGATCAGCATGCTATGTACTGCTGCAGTCTGAGTAACAAGGAGTAGGAACAACTCCCATTCCATTTTCTGGCCTGGTTTCTGAGTAGGATGGATGAAGGCTTCTGTGAAGCACACAGCTCTTAGTTCCTACCTTCCCTTGAGATGTCAACGAGATCCTTTAATATTGTCTTGCTACCTATTTCGAATGCCTTTTCTCCTAATCAGGACCTGCTAGGAACCAGCTCCGGACTCTGCATCTCACTCCTGTTATAATTTGTTTTTTACCTGAATACTGTTAAGGCACAATTTACTAATATTTGGACAGTTAGCAACACCCAGAAAATGCCTCAAAGCCCCCTACAATTCTCCTTATGGTTTGTATCTTCCTTGATCGGATTAGTGAAATTTACTATACTGGGATAGTAGGAATTTTGTATTTGGGGTGAATTCTGAGAATTCTTTAGCAAAGGAATTGCCCATTCCTTGCTAAAATTTCAACACTCTGCAAATGTTGACTGATGCATATGTTGAAGATGAGCAACTTATGATCACATTGTCACATTTTCCTCCTCTCAAAATTTCAGTAGACTTTTCTGTCAGCTCCAGAAAAAATTACAGCTGGCTCCTCTGATCACCAGTGAATCACCTGGCCCACACATCAAGCATTGCCTCCTCCAGGGTGGAATGCAGCATGAGACGTTATGCAAAATTAATAACTATTGCATTGCAGAGGCACATTAAAAGCACTTCCTAGGACAACAAGCTGCTTCTGCTCTTCCTTATTTTATTTTATTTTATTTTATTTTATTTTATTTTAAACAGAAAAGAGTGGACGAGTTTCCCTCAAAAGTGACGGGTACAAACAACGCTGTGACTTTGGTGAGAAATTTGTACCAGCTGCTGTTAAAGTTGATCTCCACTTGACAAATGATAGCTCTCCTGTGAGCCATAGGCATTTTACTCCCAGAACTAGCTGTGATCTTTCCCATGTTTCTGGCACTAGCTGAGCGTGATAATACCGAGCCTTGGACCTCCCGTTTGAGAAATTGCTGGTATTGTCTGCAAGTGTCACAATCACATTATCATCCATAAATGGCCCTGTACAGAGAAACTTCTTGGGGCCCTTCTGGCTCGCCACGGTCTGTCCCTTCTGCTTTGGTCGTGCTTGATGCTATACAGGGAGTACAAATGTGGCTTGATTGGATTAAGGCCTTTATTTCTGTGAGGTCTGCTACTATTCACCGCGGTTTAATTAAATTTGTGACCTCCAAGTGGTCAGGGAATGTGTGTCAAGTCAGGCACGCAGGAAAACTGATTCATTCTGCAAAAGCTTTGTAGGTGGACAATGCCATTTGAATCTTTCATGACACCGATACCAAGAGAAGGACCACAGCATCATCAAGTATTATGCTTTTTCTGAGCCTCTGGGACAAAGGTTTAAGCTGAGAAGGTCCAGGTGAAGGCAAGTCACACTTTTTATCCTTCTCTAGTTCCTACTGCTTAGCTAGTTCAGTTTACAGGGGCAGTGAAACCCTTCCTGAGAGTGCATCACCTGGAAAAACCTGTGGAGCATGAGGCACTGGAGGCTTGGTGCAGCCTCTTTTGCCCTCACACACCAACCCTCAGACACTGGCAGCTCTCTTCCTCAGGGTAATCCTCTCCCTCATCCACTCTCCCCTTGGTCTCCTGCCTGCCCATGGACTCTGCCCATCTCCAGTTTTGTCGGGAAAAAGAGGAGCAGCAGAGGCCAGTCTCCATGCAGATAAGGATTCCCTATTGCTGGAGACAGAGGCAAAGAGTTGGCAGAGGAGAGACAAAATGAGTCATGTGGACTTTGTGGCCTCAGCACCCAGTAATTTTGGTAGCATTGAGTAGGGCACAATTTTCAGATTGCAACTCTGCCATGGTCTAATTGCATTGACCATTATTACTTCAAACCCCTTGGGAGCATTGGGATGAGTTTGGTAGTAAGATTTTCAAGTCAACTACTTTGGAAGTATTCTACTGTGGCAGCAGGTAGTCCTCATATCTCAGCTGGAAGGAGACTCTCTGCCTGGTTTTCTAGACAGCTGATGTGTGACCTGTTACTGTTCATGACAATGTGGTAGGGGCCCTTCCAGTGACAGGAATTTCACCAGCAGGAGAGACAGAATAGGGATGTTGTTTCCAGAAAGATGGCTTGAAGCCTGTCCTGTCTGAGAAGACTCTGAGTGGGAGAGAGGAGACAAAACAAATGTATCTCAGGGAGGAAGCCAGGGAAATTGTCCCTCAGTGTGTCTTTGCCAAAAAGGGTCAAAGAGATGTAGGTCTGGGTAGCACCTTTCACTAAACAAAATAATACATCTGAAAACAACCCAGCTTTAGGAAACGCAAGCACTCCTTCAGGTCTGACATAGAACAACAGTCTCCCCCAGGTAAACAGGAGTAAGAACAACTGGTTTATGCTGGTTGTCTGAACGATCTGAGGTGAATGGTAGCTGGTATCTGCAGGGCAGGCCGGGGACAGGAGAACAGTACCTAGGCAGAGGTGACAAGCCTGAAAAGAGCCAGCTTGTTTTTCATTCCTCCTCTTCTCCTTAGGGTCCAAGGCCAGGAAGGTCCTTCTTTGTGCTGAGGAGGGATGGGGCTGCATCCTCCCCCTGAGCTTGCAGCTCACACAAGGAGAGGATTTGGGGATGCTGGGGTGGCTTTGCCTTTGATCCAAAGGAAAAACACACATTTAGGGTATTTCTGATGAGGGCCAAGAGAAGATAAGAAGACAAGAAGACCCACACAGAGTAGCAAGTCAGGTAGTTCTAGGACACAGACACAGTGCAGAGGGGACAGGAGGAGGCAGAGGGACATCTGTCACAAGAGGGATGCCATGATGGCGAAGGAGGGAAGCAGAAAATACAGAAACAGAAGAGCTAGGGAAGACAAGGAATGACTGACAAAAGCACAGTGGAGTGGGATGAGAGAAAGCATGAGATGAGAGGGAGTTGTAAATGGCTGACAGATTGGAAAACGATCAGTAGGTGGCAAAAGGAAATTATAGAAAAGAGGACAAGCTTTTCTAGGAGAAGGGGAAAGATATTGCAGCTAAGAGAGAGCTTGTAAATATGAAGGGGTTGAGGGGAAGAAAATTAAGCACTGATCCCACCAAAATAAGGCTCTGGTCTGGTCTGCCATAGCAGAAATATCTTCTCCGACAAAAATGTTTCCAGGATCCAAAAGGAGCAGTTTAATCACCAAAAAATACCTAAGAATCCATAAATATTTTTTAGTCTAAAATGAAAGGCAAAAGAACTCTGAGAAGAAGCCGCAAGAGGCACCACTTGAAGTATTTCCAAATGAGATAGGATAAGACCACCAAAAGGACTTTATTCTAAATGTAAATAAAGGCACCAAAAATTCATCATCCAGAGCATCCTGCAGAACAACAAAGGACACTGTACAGTTTCAAACACTGTCTTATATCTGCAGGTAGCCCCTGGGCAGACTTCTTGTTCCAGCTTCTTTGAACAGGTATGTTATTAAAGGAAAAGAATCTGGACAAATGTCATCTCATTAGAAGACATTCAGGACATGCATCTGTCATTTAGTATGAATTGAAACCTTGGAGATTAAATTGCCTGCTATCCCCAGGCCCACGCTGAGGAACACCTCAGCAGCATTTTCACTCTGATGATGTATGGTGGAACCATTTTTTTTTGTTTGGCTAGTCAAGAAAAAATAGTCTTAATCGTGGAAAACTTGTGAAATTGCCATATTCTGAGTATTTGTTGTCATATGGGTGCTTCTTCTCCATCTTTGGCTTTGTGCCATTATTGAGTTGGAGTTTTTTAAACTATGACCCTAAATCTTACTGTCCTTACTCATTAAGCACTATAACCACTCTTAATGTGGAGGAGAAGGCTCAGCAAATGGGCCTAGAGCTTTAAGATTTCTGTTCAAGGGCATTATCAACAGTTTCTTGGCAAAGGAGCTCATGGCTTTCCTTCTGATGATGGTGCCCAAGTGACTCTGTAGTTTAAGCGAAAATGTACTCCTAGGCAGTCATCCTCTACACCATTCCCCAAGCACCAACGTCAGAGAAACACAGCAAGTGCCCCCTGGTCACAGGATCTGATATATCCTCCTTCACCCTCCAGAGCCTGCAGTTTTTGGTAAATGTCCAGTGCTGTTGATCCAGTACCTGCTCTTTCCCCCTCTCCCCATTGTTGAGGTCCTCACAAGGAATACCCAAGGGCAGTGGTGAAGGATTTTCAGATAAGTGAATTTGTACATACCAGAGAACCCAGCTCTGCCTGCTCCTGGTTAAGCAGGGAAAGCGATTCCATGGCTTTTGGTAATAAGGAGAAGGGCCAAGATGATGCTTAGACCTCTAACCTAACATTCCACCTGAGCAGCAAAACATCTCACCTGGCTCACCCATGAGCTTGGTCTCCATCGTGTCCCAGAGGCACAGAAAAAGAAAACTCCACGTCTGAGAAAATCCTTGCTCTCCTGGGACCATCTGTGCTGAACCTGCAGACCTTCCTCACTCCTTCAGGGTCCAGCCGGGCACCAGCCTGTTTGCCAGCTGGGCCTCCACTCGGCTCCCCCACGTCTGTGGCAGATGGCCGGATCCACAGCCCGCGTGGCGGCTGCCAGCACCTTCCCTGTGAGCGGGAGATCAGATGGACTCTCACACATTGCCCTTCCTGGCTCTGATTCACACTGGATGCCTCAAGGTCAGGGACGGCTGGGTAGGAATCGTGGAGACACCTGTCTTTTGATCTGGTTGCTGTGGTCTCTCTTTTCCCAGCGTCCCTGCCACAGGGGCTCTCCCCAGACAAAGCGCAGCAAGGGAGGTGGGCTGTGCCTTTTGGCAGTGCACTGGGGGAAGGAACGTGAGAAGGCACTGGAGGGTTTTGTGACGAAGTCCATCTCCTCTTCTTCCTGCTGCCTTGCACATGCTGATCTTGTCGCTGCATTTTACCAAGATGCGCCCTTTTGCTTGGCTGAGAATTCATTCTTTATTTAATAAACTTTAACATTAAAAGCCACTTAGTTGCAGATGTAAGAGGTTCATCAGGGCAGAGTCACATCTGCTGACTTTACAAGGGTACATCCTGCCATGTGATCCACAGCCCTCTGTGAGAGGGTTCGCAAGGGGCAGACACAGGCTGCAATATCATTTTGCAGGTGGCTTGTAGCCACTTGTGTTTTTTCACCATTGTTCCTGGATAACATTAAGGAGGATGTTATTACATTATTATCAAAGGTCTTTGAAGGCCTGTTTGGCCTTCAGCAACAAAAAGACTCTCTGTGTCTGTCCTAAGTTGTGTAGCATGGCAGATGAGTAACCTCTCCCTTAGTGCCCTTCTCATAATTAATAGGCGGAGGAGAAAAATTATTCTCTCCACTGAATACTTTAATACCTTCTATTTTTATTTCTGAGAAAGTTTGGGGGTTACATTTTCCTTAACAACCCGCTGAAGTCTGAGGCCTTCACTCTGTGCTTAATAAATCTTGCTGAACTTAAAAATACCTCCCCTGAGTAAAACCAAAATAAAAATTGAGTAGAGTCTTCGGGATTTACTTCCCTTTTTTCTGATTTTCCTATGATTGTCTGTGCCATTTTGCCTTTGACATATTTTTCCATCTGCTGGGTGCTGTAGGAACTTCGGCATTCTTCCAATAATGAGTCCATCTGAAGATGATCAAGGAGTACAAGCAAAGGTTGGCTCAAAGGAGCCTTGCGCTGTTGTCATGGTTTTAAGCCCAGCTGAAAATTAAGCACTCTTTATTGCTGTCAAGACTTCTTGTAGCCTGATGCTCAATGTCTTGAGCAAAGACAAGTCGAGGGTGGCTACAAAGATGTGGTGACCCAGCTTCTCCACGCCCTGCAAGATCAGCCTGCAAGCTTGAGCTGAAGCAGGCACTGGGAGCATTCTTCTCCTTCACCAGTGATCCTCCTCTGGTGCTGCGCTGGCCCCGGCAGGATCAGCTCCTGTAGAGGGTACCGAAAAGTAAACAGGAATGTTGATCTTTTAGGCGCCCCTTATCCTGGTGAAATCTGCCAGCTGCAGGGCTGCCAGTGGTGTGGTAGATGTTCCTCTGCTGGGAGGCGAGGTGTTGAACCCAGCGTTACTGTCGGCCATCGCCAGGCCCCGGCTGCCATCGTCAGTGCCCCTCAGGTAATGATGACTTACCTCTTCCCGGACTGGAGAAGAGCAGGCCTGTGAAAAGCTCCACTGCTCATAAGTAACTGCTCCTTTCAGCTTCAATGACATGTCACATCCATCCTTGAGCACTTCCAAAAATTCCCTCCAGGGACTTTGCTTTCCCCATAACTCGGAGTGACATGCATTGGCAAGGGGGGAAGACGAGGGTCTCGCTCGGCTCAGTCCTGATGTGTGTAAATGAAAAGGTTGGGTGGTGGGGTAAGGAGAGCCCTGGCAGAGTAAATAAATTGCACCCTGCCTGTGTTACGCCAGCAGGGCTCCAGAACAGTTCCACGGGCTTTTGTAAATGGGAATTTGCCTCCTCGATCGCTCAGGGCAGTGCTGTCAAACAGTGTTGCCAGGCTTGTGCCTCATCCAGAGGTCTCAAACATTTCCCAAGTCATCCCACCTCAATTTACTTTAACAAATTGATGTTTCCCTTTTGGGGAGAGGGAAAAAAAAGAAAAAAAAAAAAAGTCAGGGAAGTGAATCCAGAAAGCCCACTGAGAGGCTGTGGGAGAAGGGGAGGAGAGGCAGCAGGTGAGTGGGAAGGGATGGGAGGCTGAGCAAGACAAGGGCTTTCACAACACAGGAATTCAGGCTCTTCCCCCTCGGTTCCCCCTCACACCCTTGTTTGAATTTAGCATGTGTCCTCCTATGGCGTCGTAATTACTAAGATTACCAAATGAATCTTTGCTTCTGTACACACCGGGCATTCAGCGGAGCTCTAATAGTTGTCATTAAGTTTTCAGGGAGGTGGGAGAAGATGGATTGAATGCATGCACTCCAGCGCTGCGCAGAGCCCATTGATGGCTGCTGAGTAATGATTTTTTTCTAATTGGTGGAGAGCAGCGGCCCTAATGGATGGAGCCTCTCTGTGCATTTGCACTGTCTCCTCAATCAATAACCCTCGCTGTGCCTGGCACGGAGGAGTTCCTGAAAGCCCCTTTGTAATAATGGATTGCTGGAGGTTACACAAACCGCTGTCTCCCGCTGAGTCAGCCCTCTGTCAGGCACCTCTCGCTCGCCCGGGCCCCCGCTTCCAGACGGGACACCCGCAGGGGGCCCTCGCTCGGGTCCCTGCCCCCGGCCCGCGGCCACCGGCGCCCCGCGGCTCCCCGGCTGCGGGGAGGGGTTTGCTGCCCGCCGAGCCCGAGCTGGCTCGGAGGAGCGGGAACAGCTGGGAAGCTTTTTATTGGCTTTGGCTTGGGAAGTTTGGCTTTTTATAGGAGGCTTGGTGGAGGTTTCTTCCCCCCCCACTCCGCCCCTCCCTGCCTTCTCTCATCTTCTTAAAGAAAAATCCACAGGTCAGATACTGAGTATCGAGGCCCGCATGGCAGCGGTCAGGCAGTGCCAGGCAGGGCTCTGGACTTGGCCGGAGCGGGAGCCCAGCTCAGGGAGAGCAGGCTCTGAGCACTCGTTAACCACCAGGCACGCACAGGCTGTTTGCATCACAGCCCTCACCATCCCGCCAGTTCCTGCTCTCTTTTTGAGGGTTGACATGCAAGTGAGAGCCACAAGAGAGCTCTCGAAATTCAACCCTGCCAGCGCATTTCCAGGAGTCAGGCAGGTCTCAGGCTGGGGGTAGAGATGAGAAATGGGATGTTATAGGGAATCTTGAAAGGGATGCCTCAACACTGAGATCAACAGCTCAGCCTTCCTCTTCCCAACACAAGAGAGCCTTTTACTGGGGAAAAAGAGGGGATTTCCATGGTTTGATGAGATTTACAGATGGCTGAGGCTTGGTTCCTTCACCGTTACTCTGCTTCAGCTCTGTGTCCTCACAACCCACTGCAGAGCATTTCTGAGTTCTGAGCCTGTTGTCACTATAAACTCTAAGCCCCCCAGGAAAGGTTTCCATTGCTGGGACCTTTTGGAAGTGAATCTGCCCTAGCTGTGTGATCCAGACCCCCATAACTCAGGGCCCCCAGGTGCCCTGCACCTTGTCTGCTCTTGTTTGCTTTCTAGCAAGGTTTTCACGTCTCATTGTGTACCTGGGCTTTACCCAGCTGCACAACCCAGGCCATTATTCACCCCAGTCTCTGGAAGGGACATTACTGTGGGGCAGAAGAGTTGGGATTGCCCAGATTGCATGGCTGCCTGTCCCATTATGAATGCAGACAGTCTGGATCTCCTCCAGCATTGTGGTAATTGGCATTTTCTGTTGTCTTCTCCAATGTTTTGGGGTATTCATAGTTTGTAAGGATCTCCAGTCCTTCCCCCTGAGATCAATAGAGAATTTAAGGTCTGCTCCCAGCTTGCTTTAGTTAAAAGCTGAAAACACAGAAGGGTAAGATAGGAGAGTTGATTTTGCTGGTAGGGAGGATCTGAGCTCAAAACTTCATACTGAGCCCCAGGCTGAGTCCCTAGAAAATGTCTCTGTGGGTCTGGAGGGCGGGGGGCATCTCAGGATGTGAGCAGCATGATCTGCTGATTGCTCCAGGGCTCAGGGCATAGCAATGAGCAGGTCCCAAAGGACCCGCATCGCCCCAGTAGCCTGGGAACATGAGTGGGGGCAGGAGGGTGATCTGAGACTCTGCAGTGAAAGCTCATGTCCTTGCTTGGCAAACGACCCCTGGAAAGTATCCCCCAGGAAGGGCTTCAGCAAAAGCTGTTCCTGTGCTGCCAGGTACACCTCAGTTGCAGCTGAAGAAGTGGCAGGTAAAGGGTAGTAGAAGAAGAAATATGTTTTCTCAGTTGATGTCCTGGTGAGGGAAAGACTATGGAATTGTTTTAGGAGGTGGAAGTCCGATTCATCCTCATTGTCACTCCTGACTCTCCATCTGAGTGCAGTGAGTGATTTTCTCTCCCTTTCACAGAGGCAGGCAGTCATACATAAGGTACTTTCTCACTTAGCAAGGAGTGTCAGAAGGAGAAGGAGGCAGGTGGGTTTGATTCTCTGTTTTTCATCAGTGCCTCTCACCAGGATGTGCAGAGGTCCAGGCAGGAGCGAGGTAAATTCTTCCAGAATCTGTGTCCACCCCAATGGCACCATGGCCAGAAGTCTCCCACCCTTTATAAGACATCCCTCAGATCCTCCTGATGGCTGAGATCAGCCCCAAGATGATTGCCACAGAATGAAACAGCCTTGCTCAGGGGCCTGTGGCTGCTCTTGGCCAGTGCCCGTGTACCCAAGGTGACAGAGTGTGCACAGGGAGCACCAAATGGTGAAACCTGAGCCTGGGGAGGGAGGCACAGGCAGCAGGTTAGCAGGCAGAGAGGGGACAGGAAGAAAGAAGGGGCCAGGGAGGTCCTTTTGTAAAGCACCTGGGACAGAGGGTCCTGGAAGGGAACCCAAGTGAGGCAGAGGTGCAAGAGCTGAGACATCCCATACAGAGACCGACAGCAGGGCACAGCAGGTTTCCTCTCTGCTGCTGCCTTGGGAATGAGGGAACTCCCCAGCCATCAGCAGGGCAGGACTGGTTCAACAGACACTGGAGACCACGTACACCAAGGCAGGCTTGCAGAAAATCTGGGTGCAAAGTTTTGAAGAAAGGAGTTATGTTTTTCTGTCTTTTATGAAGATGTTTTGGAATCCTTTTGTAAGGGTTGTTATCACTTAAGCGAAGGGGCGGGCCACTTGGGCAGTGTAGTTTGAGCTGGAGAAGGAAGCTGTGCCCGGGGCAGGGGGACTGGAGCCCCCAGCAGAATCCTGCCACTGCAGCATGGGGAGAAATGTAGCAAGAGCCTGGGATTGCTGGCAAACAGGGCTCCCTCAAGGGAAATCAGGAAAAGCTCCTTATCTGGCAGAGAGGAGAACCCAAAGCAATGGCAAAGGATCGACATTCAGGAGCAGCATTTGTCCCAGCTGCCAGTCCTGGCTTCCAGTGCGGATGGTGGCAAAGGAAAAGGATTTGTCTCATCCACTTTCTATCACAGCTGTGTTAACTCATCGGTGTTGCAGGAGTTAAAATAAATACAGTTTTCAGAGCAGGACCATGTTTCCCTTGTGCTACAGCCGGTGAGTGGATTGGGGCAGCCCCTGCCCCATGTCCTGTCACAGACACAGAGCTGCTGGCAGAGGGGCTCTGGCGCTCTCCAGCACAACTGTGGCATCTCAGAGCACAACATCTCGGGGTCACAGTGGAGCCTGAAGGCATCCAGCTGTTCATTTATGCTGCTGCTTCTTCACAATCCACTTACTAGAAGGTGTCTCGTATAAATCAAACTGGAAATATTTCCATAAACTCTACTTTCTGTGCAATTTTGGAAGCAGAGAAAACCTCTAGGCCCATCCAGGAGCTCTGGTGAAGGGGATTACAATGGCTCAGGTGGAAGTGTTTCCTGCTTTCCTGCAGTGCCCACCTGCCTGTCTGAGAGGCAAATCAGCACACAAAGTAGTGCTAGATGCCCCCTTTTCCTCATGGGCATAAACTTTAATTCTTTATTTTTTTGCAATCCTGCTTAATCTAGAGGAAATCATCTTCATTAGGGAAGTATAGCTTGCTCTTCATTTACAAAAATCACAACCTTCTCACCTGCACTTGTGATTTCTCACCTGCCCTGACAGCTCCTCAGGGACTCCAGACTTGTCCTCTGCAGCTTCTTTTCCTAACTTTTCTCTGTGCTTTAGAAAAACAAAGTCAGACAAACCAGAATCTTTCCAAACTATCAACCAGTTCATATTGCCATAATTCCCACAAAAGAGCTTACAATGAGTGATGTGAGAATACCCATTCCTATTATGGAAAAAAAAATAAAGAAAAAAGAAGAAGCCACACAACAAAAAAAACCCAGGAGCTGTCTGAAAGAAAATTGTCACAAAGGAAAGGAGTGAGGGCTCAGTTTCTCTGACAATCAGAGTGATACAGCTTACATGAGAATTTATTCCAGTATGCTTCTTCAGCACACACCAGACTCCCAGGAGGGTGTTTCAGATCTCATTTCCTAACTTTCCTGATTGGAACTGAGGCTTGCATTTACTTGATTTTTCATTTTACGCTATCATTTCTCATCTTGCTTGATTTCTTACGATCTCCCTGCCTGTTGTGCCTCACCCTCTTCCCCAGACCCCTCACCACTGCCCAGAGAGATAAAATACAGAGGACGTGCCAGTGACCACAGCTCCAGCAAACTTCAGTTAATCCCTGCTCCTCTCCCAGCAGGACACAGTCCCTTCCCAGAGGCGTGACCCAGCCCATGGCTATTTACAGCAGCCAAGAGTTCAACTTGTTTTCCCAAAGCATGTTCTCATTATAACTCAAGGGAAAGGCTCCCTAAGAAAAGCAAAAACATCTCTTCCATACTTTCCAGCTCTGGAAAAGAAAACAGCTGAACTGGCCCCTCTGATGGTCTCCAGAGCCTCCTAGAACATGGGGTTACAGAGTCATAAGAGAAGCCTAGGGATAAGGATCCAGGTTGAGTTTTGGAGGCTCTCAAACACACAGCAGCTTTTCACTCTGCACAGAATCACTGGCCAAAGGACTGCAGCATCCAAGGCCTCAACTGGCCTGAGGGTCTGGGTCCTGGCATCTCATCCTGCTTTCTCCCCATGTTACTTTAATTTGACACAGGAAAATTTCTTCTTCCAAATGCTGTTTCAGTTCAGCCTTGCTTCTTTTGGGCTTTTTTCAGATGTTGTAGAAATATCACTGCTTTGGAGCAGGAGATCCCCGTGTTTCATTACACATCTTGGAGCAGAAGACCGAAGTGGTATTTAATAAACCACCACCTTTGCCAAAAGCAGCATAATCAAATCCTGTGAAATGGGCAATTGCTGCAATGGAGATAGCCTGAGCTGGTGTGCTGGCAGAGTGACAGCTGCTTGTCTCTTGGCTACTGCTGAGCCAGGTTCGAGAGCCTGAACACGGCTTTGAGCTCTGGCAGCGAGTCTCAGAGGCACTGCACGCTCCAGCATCCCAAGGGCAGCAAAGCCCCCTTGCATCAGTGCCTGCCACCCAGTCTGTGAAGTGGCTTTGCATCAGCTCCAAGAGCAAGAGGCAAAAGAGTGAGTGAGAAAGAGAGATGTTCACTCAAACTGGCAGCTGCCTTTTGTTTCACGATGGCAGCTGCCAGCAAGAGACAGGCAGGGCAAGGGAAAAACACACAAGAGCAACACGCTAGATGCAAAGCATATTACACGCTAGATTTAAAATAAAATAGCATGCATGAGGGGTAAATATTCAGCATAATGCATGACGACACAGCCCCGCCATTCTCCTTCCATTTCCTAGGAGCTGTGGGACTGGATCTCCCAGGGCAGCGCTGGCCATCCTGGAAGAAAAGACAGGGCCAACACTCAAGTTGTGTAAGCAAAGGAAGCAAGTGCCTAAACATTGACTTTTTTCATCCACTTGAGACAGGTGAAAGGAGAAATATCACTTCAGTGGAGAAGGGTGGTCTGTGGATGATCCTGTACAGTGGACTTGTTGTTTCTCTCACTTCTGACAGCTCGCTTGCTTCCTCTCCTTGCGGGACTGTATTTCAGTCAGTTTGATGTTTTTGGCAGGGTGATGACTTTGGAGCCTGATCCTCCCTCCTCTGCAGAGGCAGTGCTGGCAGCAGTGCTGCACATCTTTCTCCTCCTCCATCTCAGCCTCCCAGCACCACATCCTGCACCAGGGGAAGCCTTTGTCACAGCAGGATCCACTGTCAAACTGCTGCCAGGACCTGAGCAATGCTGAACAAGGTCTGAATCTGCACTCTTCAGGGCTGAAGGATCATCCCTGGTCCTTTGCCTCCTCACCCACCCCAGTGTTGTTCCTCAGACAGGCATGCCGGCAAGGGTGGGCACACATTTCCCTCCCCTTTCCCAAGTGCAGGGTTTGGCAGCACAGGGAAGCTGTCTCCGCGCCCCCTGACGCCGCAGCAAAAACACTTTGGCCATGTGGCACTCACTCCACCGGTTTGAATTTATTTTAATGGTTCTGACAGGCCAACTTTGTACCAGCAGCTTCTTCTGCCAGATCAGATATTGTTTACCCATCCTACTTTAACTTTATGCCATGTTCAATATCTCCTCCCCACACCAAGCTCACTTGATGCCAGATCAGGTATCGTCCGTCCTCCCTCGGCCAGCGCAGAGCATGAAGCTGGCACATGTTCCCTTTCGTGCACTCTGGCTAATTCAGCAGAAATGTGAGCCCATGCTGCACCTGACCCGGGGCTGCTCATCCTGCTGAGAGCTCTGGTGGTGACCAGGCCTGGCCCGCAGTGCCGGGGGAACAGCCCCAGCACACTCGGGCAGCTGCCGGGAGCACAGAGCACAGCGTGCCAGCCCAGCCAGGGCAGCCGGAGCGCCCGGTGGCTGCAAAGGTGAGGCTGGGACACCGGCAAACCATGCCCGAGCTTGTGAACAATGCTAGGGTGCAAGGGAAGGAGAAAGGGGAAAGGGAGAGGGAGGGCAAGAAGAGGAGGGGAAAAGTTGTGCTTCTAACACCTCAGGTTAAAAGGACATTGAGGTAAGATGAGGTTTACCGGAGGCTGAATTCAAGCTGCTAGCCTCCTTTAAAAAATAAATAGATAAATAAATAAATAATATAAACATGTTACTGTGGGTGTTTTTCTGACAGAGCTAGCTCAAGCTGGTCAAATCACACTAAAAAAAAGACACTTTTTCTTTATTTACGTGTTCTGATCTGGAAGTGTAAATATACCTGAAACAGGTCTGGGCTCCTTTTTTATGCAAGGAAATGCTTCAGAGGAATCCAAGGAACCGGGACTTTTTTGCATGAAATGCAGAGAAAGAAACATATTGTCTGAGAGCAAAGTGACTCTGAATGTGGCCACGGAGATAAAATGGGGGGTTCAGCTCCTGCATGCAAGAGCAGCATTTCTCAAAGACACCTTTTTTTTCTGTTTGATTTTCTTTATATTTATTTTAAGTGAAGCTCTTTTCTATCTTCTTTTTTTAGGTTTTAATCTTTGTATAGAACACACTCTGTGACCGCGACAGAGGGAAAGCAGCAGAGTCCTACCTCCTCTATGAATGTGTTTAGAAACAGTAACTGATCAAAGTCAGTGCCGTGCGAGCCGCGACTGAGTTACTCCCCTTGCCACGCGTTCCCGGTTTTGACAGACTGCACCGTTTGGTGTGTTGATGTATCAGGATTTCATACACCATGAATATTCACGGCGCACATTAAATTAACCAGGTGAGAAAGTACAGGTTTGTTTTGCATGTTAACTCTGTGTTAACGCTGCCCCTAAGTGGTTAAGTTGGTTTATTGCAAGTTAATTAGCCCTCATTTCGGGCAGTTATTTATTTATTTATCTATCTACTTATTTATTTATTTATTTATTTATTTATTTATTTGCAGAAGGCTGTCGTGGTTTTTTGCTGTTCCAGCTTCATGCCTACATCTTGCCTCTCTATCTAGTCTGCGTTTGCATCCTACTCCGTGTGGGCTTCACAAAATTGCAACATTTGCAGTCAACTCAGCTCAGAAGACACATGTAGAGGAAAACACGGATGCCTACTACACATTTATTACTCAACCCAAGCAGGGCTGTGATCCTGTTAGCAGGCTCCTCTCCCTCCACGCGTTTTAATTAGCATTTCACGGGATGCTTGGTAGCACAAGCTGGTGAAGTTTAGATGGGCTGCCTTTTGCATCTTCCCTCCTTCATCAATGTGCCACTCCAAGGACATTTCATCAGCCAGGCAAGCCTTTACTCAACCTTGGTATATTCTCAAGCCTTGACATTCACCCTCGTGCTCCCATCCTTCTGCACGGATCCATGCAATGTGCCAAGGTCACGGCTTCTCCTCTCGGGGCAGCTGCTTGCCGTTGGAGAGGATTGTGGGTGTGGGCACACTGAGCAGAGCAACTCAAGCTTGAGCTTCCCTTCCTCACGGTGCGTTCCCCTCCACCTGCCCCGTGGGGAGAAGCAGGAGAGGAAGGAGGGCAGCTGCTTGCAGCTTGTTGGCTCTGAAGGGCCTCACACCAACAGAGGGGACTTGACAAAACCTCCAGCTGAACAACTGATGTGCTGGGTTCTGAGGGGCCTTTTAGAATCTTCCTCCTTGCTTTAGTTTCTTCCAGGCTATGGCTGGGGAGCTTGGATCTGCTCCCCAGCTTGGTTTTCAGTTACCAAACTCCAGTGTGACACCTTAAAAGCAGGCTTTCACTTCTGAAGTTCTTCAGCTCCTTTTGGGATGGTGCGGAGGAAAAGTGCCTCATCCTCCCCGGGGGTTGGGATCCAAACAGGCACGGGTAAGCCAGCAGCAGGCAGAGGGCTTTGCACAGTGGGCTTGCACCTCCAGAGAGGCAATTCACAGTGCAGTCTCTGGCTGAGGAGAGCAAACCTGGTCAATATTGCAGCAGCAGATGCCTGCACGCCTGCACTGCACCAGGCAGCAGAGCTATCCATCCCCGCTCAGCCTGTGCTGGCAGCACAGGGAGAGGGAAGTGAGGAAGAGCAGGGGCAGTGCGGCTCAGGATACCTGGATATATTGGCAGGATCTCTCTCTTGATTATCAGCCTCTTCTTTCCGTAAGCTCTAAAATAAGAGCATAAAAAAAAAAATCCCTGAAGAGCCGTGAATCTTTGGGAAGGTCTCCCGTCTTTGGCAGAGAGCACAAGCTGCTTTTCCATTATGCCAGCACTGCCCTTCACCTTGAGTGAGCGACATTCGTCTCCTTTCCCCTTCGCTCTGGGGAGCGCAGCCCGGAGTCCGGGAGGCGTCTCTGGCTGCCTGGAGCTCGGAGCAGCCAAACGCCGCCTCCCTGCAGCACATCCCAGCGCCGGGGCTCGGAGAGAGACGCCTGGCCTCGCGAAGCAAGGGCTGGGGAGCGCGATGGGGGCGAGCAGGCATCGTCCTTTTCCCAAAGCCCTGTCCCTGCCGCGCAGCGCTGCCTGCATCCCGGCCTTGCGCAGCGCGGGGGGACGCGGAGTTAAGGAGTCCAGACCGCGGGATTCGAAAGGAGCCGTGACGGTGCGAGAGGAGCTTCTCTCTTCTGAAAGGGTCTTTGGGAGGGCAGTGACAGTGACACGTTTATAGGGTCCCTCTCCTTCTTAGAAACCTGCCGCCGCATCTCCTTGGGGCTGTGTTTTCGGTCGGAGCTGAAAAGTCTGCAGGAAAACTCAGGGACTACCTTAAATACCCCTAACTAAGCCTTCTTAAAACTCCTATTAAAATACGAACACCGCAGTCAAGGCTGGAGGTCTGCCCAGTGGCCAAATAAATCAAAATATTCCAGAAATCCTGTTTGCAAGCGTCCATTAAAGCCTGACAACTGGCTAATACCAAAGGCAGCGTGGATCTGAAAGACAGAAAACAGTGACCCTTCCTGCAAAGCAGCCCGGGTTTATTTCTTGCTTTTTCAAAGCAGGGCTTCAAGTCTTTAATGCCATCCTCTTCCCAGGGGCTGTAGAAAGGGTTGCTGGGGCTCATGAGAGGCTCAGGGCCGCTGGGTTGTCAGGGCTGGGGCCTGTGCAGCCACAGTTCCTCGCACCCCCAGCCCCACAAGCAGCACCAGCCACCAACCAGCTTCTGCCAGGGACCTCCCTGCCCAGGACCATGGCTCAAAGCCGGGTGCCAGGGTTCAGGCCCGCGTGGAAAACAACCTTTTATCTGCATTTGCTGCCTTGATGACGTCCACAGGCACATTCTGTGCTCTTTATCTGTTTTCTCAAATAAATTAATAAATAAAAGACAGAGAGGCTGGAAATAAGGACAGAGAAAATGAACAGATTTTGATCTAGTAAGCAATTTAAATCTGGGCTGGCAAGCTGCGTTTGCTCATTCATTAATTCTGCTGTGTGCTCAGAAAACCCCAGCAGGACTCTCTTCCAGCGCAAGAACTTCCGACTGTGAAATAAACCCCGCGTAACCAGATTAGATATGAGGTATGTATCAGCCAGGTCCTAGCCATTAATTCAAGCACACTTTCTCTGCACTGTACACTGCCAGAGCCTGATTTCTGGCTCAGGTGTTGCTCACTGGAGGGCATAAACTCTCTGAAGTTTCCCGTCTTCCACCTCCCCTGGTATTGCCGTTCCTCACTCAATAAATAAAAAAAATATTATGGTATGTGCTATCGGTGAGTCTTGATTCAGTAGTTAATAGCAACATTATCAATACCTTGTCTTTCAGTGTCACATAACTCAAATGTGGCTGAATGGTTTTGTTCTGACATTACAAAAATTTATCACTCTGAGTTTAGCCAAAGCAGAGAAAATCTTACCTTAAAACTTCAGCATTTTTAGGGTCAGAATATATTTAGCGTGCAGAAAGTGATGGGCAAGATAGAAATCTCTGCATAAGCTTAGTGCAGTCTTCCACCTCGCAGGTCTGCGATGTACTGAATCATGAGGTGATTACTGTCTGTGTGAGTGAGTTCAGTTATAGTATTATCATCTTATTTATCATTTGATAAATGAAGAAGGACGGGGGCCTGTTTGTGTCAGGGGCTATACAAACACTCAGATGTGCTCAGACAAGATCCTGAGGACATCCATAAAGTGAACGGGACATGAGTGGGAATGCTCAGACAAGGACCCCCTTCCATGAGCTGCCGTAGGAAAAGCTGTGGTCTGGCTTGCCAGCAAATTCCTGGTTCTCTCTGCATGCTCCTGTGGCCTCAACAGAGATCAGTCAATTAAAGCTGAATCCATTTGTACAGACTTTTTTAGAAGTAGAGACTGAGCAGACTTGGGTTGCTCTGTATTTTATTTTTGAAAAGACAAAATCTTCAACTTATCTGGGTCAAACATTTTTATTATTACAGCCATCTAAAGTATAGTTTATGACATAGTTAAAATTCTTGTATTGTCTCCACTGCAATTTCAATACTTTATTCCAATTTCAATACTTTATTTGCTGTGGGGAAATCTAATACATGATAATGGTAAAGCTTCAGTCATGAGGTGAGCTGGGATGATCCTGTGGGTACCGAATCTCTCCTCACAAACACTGAAACAAAACTTGGCCAGAGAGTTTTCCACTCTGTGGAAAGGCTTCAGCTGCCAGCACCTTTGACACACCTGCTCTGAAGATGAATGTCTTTGATTTCCCATTTATGTCAGTCTGGCACCTTTCCAATACATCAGCTCAATTTCATTTTTTTTCAGGGAGTGCCTTTGTACATAGCGTGTGTATATGTTCCTGCTATCATTCTGAAGTGTGGAAAAATCACTGGCCCAACTAATTCCCAAATTTTCACCGAACTGAAATTTGGAAACACAAAGATATCCTTCAGTTTGGCCTGCAAATCTCACTTTTTGAATTGAATCTTTCCATATGAAGTTCTCACCAAGACATTTTTTCTCTGGTGACATCCATCCATTCAAGAGCCACATCATAGACAGCAAGGATGAAAACATGCACAAGCTACTTTTTTCCTTTCTCTCATCTGTCCCAGACAGAGAAGAAGGTTCACAGGTTGGAGAACTTAACTTCATGAATCCTCCAATTCCATTTATCAAGTTTTAGTCCAAATAACAGCTGTGAAAATGTTTAATTTGTTAGCAATAAAAATGCTTAGCTGACATTAATTTTGGAGCTGCCTGTTGCTGAATATTAGCTGGTTCTTTTGCTCCTGAGCCATGGGATGAAATGCAAGAGCATGCTGGCTGAGATGAGAGTCTCCAAGGTGCATGTGTTAGCACTGCAGCGAAGAAAGCAGCCTCATCCCACAGACTTTAAAGAATACACATGGCTTTTTAGTTCTTAGACAACTGTGAGAATCCTCTTTTCCTGTACTAATATATTCTGTTTTCACAAGACTTCAAGGGACAGCGAAATTGCTTCAAACCAATTTCAGCATGTGAAAAAACAATTAACAGCGTTTCCAGGAGAGGAACATTCTAGGTATTCATCACGGATTCTGCAGTCACAAACAGACCACAGGCGCTTTCCCTCTGACAACAGCATTTAGAAATATATATTGTATAATATTCTGTAATTCTATTTGGTATTCTCTTACTTATTCTATTAATATCTGTAATTTAATTTATAAATCTTTATAAATTCCATGGGCAAGGGACACACAGGGGCTCTTTCTTCTGGAATATATATGTATTTAGTAGATAAAAGACAAAGAGCTTTCTAAAATTAGACTAGATACCTCTGCCTGTGCTGAAGTTAAGTCATAGTTCAAGATTTCTTCCTCTGGAGTTTGATAGGACAAGCTTCTTCATATTCTCCTTCTAGAGCGGGTTTGACAAGTTACAAATCATTCTTCCAAACATTTTAAAACCCTTTCTGCTTTCACAACAGCCTTCACAAAGCAGGCAAAGAGGGGAGAAGGATCTAAACCCCTTCATTTCCTACTTTATCTTCTCTCATGAGCTGTGCCCAGCGCAGAACAGGAGCTGCTGTTTGCACGATTCTCAGCGCTCAGCTCCCTGCATGACCGTGCTCCTTGTACAAGCAGATGTTTTTTTGAAGTCATAGCACGTGTCCTTCTCAGAGCTTCTGCTTTCAAATACAGTGTCCTTGCTCTCGAAATGCGACCAAACGCTTTCTTTCTCCCCTCACTCTTTCAGATCTATCCAGGCTCTGTAATTCACTCCGTCAAGGGATCCAGGTGCTCTGTAGAGGTGGCTGATGCTTCCCTCTCTTCATTGTGCCAGCTGCAAACTCCTACACAGGGAATTTTTTTCCCTGACACACAAGTCAAAGTTCACTGACCTCAGTAGTCAGAATGGTGCACAGAAGAGGAGAACATGACTTTGTTCCTCTAGACAGATGTAAACAGGCTTCTTGCTTCTGCTGCTGCAAGATTAATGTGTCTCGGGCAGTTCAGATCCACCACTTCAGCTCTGCAGCCCCCTGGACTTCAATCTTCTGATGCAAACACAGCAAGGAAGGTCCAAGTTACAACTCTCTTTGTGGCTTCTGCTCACAATATGGCTTAAAATGTGGGAAACCATGAAGTGCCATTTTCTGTACTCAGACTGATTTCTTGAGCTGCCCACCAGCAGCAGAAACCTTAAGTGCAGAGGCTCGGAGCTCTGGCAGAACATGACACAAACCCAAACTCTCGTTTCAGCTCATACCTGAGGACCAGATTAACTCAAATCTGTGTCTCAACACTGCTAACATCCCACAGACAGCAGCTCCCATCCACAGCCCCAGGCTCGAGAAGGGCTCTGTGTGTCATTTCCTTGAAGGGTAGATGGGGACAAAGTGTTTACAGTGCAACCCCACACTACAAATTTTACTGTGATTGTGCAACAGCAGGAAACTCCACAGAGCCAGCAGAGTATTTCAAAACACATTATAAGAGACAGAATAAACACAATCTTTTTACTGGATCAGAATTATATAAGATGGGTATTTCTGTTGTTTACACAGACTGAAACCACAAAGATATGCACCAAAACCTTTAGCTTTATCCTTATATTTAGGGCTTTATAATATTCCAGGTTCTGAAGGACTCCAGAGTATCCACATAGATCTCATCTCCTGGTATATGGGTTTGCTTGTGAAAACTTCACTTTGGAGTCAAGAGAGATAGCCAGACATGTCCTGCATCCTAGGCTAATTGTACAAAACTATTATTTATTCCATTCAGTAAGTGTGCATCTGGCAGTGATGATTGCAAAGCCTATAAGAAGGCTGATACTTCCTAGCGAGTGACATTTTTATGGTTAATAGAAACTGTCACGGAAACCACTTGGATGGGGATATGTACAGGCTTGATTTTCAACTTAACAGTAAATCACTCCAGATTAGAATTACACATCATGACAAAATCCTTCATCCTGTACATTTCCAGAATGCAAGTAGCAGTGGATCTGGGAAAAATTGTGATAAAACTAGGAGAAAACTTTCTCATTTGGTTTTGACATCCAGTGTGCCTGAAATCACATCTTCTCTGTAAGTGATACCATGTTATAAATGTGCATGCTCTTTCATTTATGGCCGTTGTACTAATAATGGGAAGTGGTCCTTCTTGTAGGCCATGACTCCTTGAGCAAGAGGCAGTGCAAAGATGGAAGAGAAAAATACACATCATGCCAGAGAAACCACAGGCAACATCAGACTCACAGTGCTGCCAGAGTCTGAGTCATCCCAAGACCCTGAAAATACAGACAACTCACCAGCACCTAGTGGTGCTCATACCATCAGTCTGCTGAGTTGAGGACACAAGGGCTGATGCCACAGGTGAGGATGTCTCTACCTAAAAATTTTGATTCCTGGTTTTGAGCATTTGCAGGCATCTGTAGTGTTTGTGCCATTGATCTATGCCGAATACCACAGCAGCCTCAAAGTAGTTTTGTGGCGAGTGCAATTGTCAAAGGACATAGGCAAGACCAAGTCTGTCTAGAGACAATATCTGTTACAAGTGGGAAAATTAGACCAGCTTCTTCTGAGCACAGGAAGTCCTTATTCAGGACTCCAAAAGCCACTTCTTGAAATGCCTCCAAATAGAAAAACATTCAACACCAATGACCAATGTCCTCCTGACAATCAGAGCTCAGATTTCCCCTTCCAGCAAGAGATAGAGTCAGGGTCAGTTTTGTACTACCCACACTTCAGAAGAGCCTGTTGTCCCTCAGCGAGTGCTGAGGTGCTTCTAGAGACCCAGAGTGATTCTGTCACTGAGCCATTCTCCTGTTACGTAATTGCTCCTGGCCTGCCTGACATTGCCCTCCTGGCTGGCTGTAAGATCTCGTTCCTTCTTGGCTTCCCCCTTGCATGACATGGAGATGAGGCCTTCTTTCTGCCCAGCGCTGCTCATGGAGCTGGAAAAGCCACAGCACCATGGCACAGCATGTTTGGGATGGAGAATACTCATGAAGCAAGGTTATACCCCAGCTTGCAAGGGTCCCACCCTGCCATGGAGAAGGCACATCCCCTGGCTGCTCTCTTTCAACTTTTCTCCTTCCAGTAGCCAGAACAAATAACCATTTGCACAGCAGTGACACCGTACTGTACATCCCTTGGTAGCCCTTGCCAAAGCACCAGTCACACGCTATTTACCACAAGCCAGAGAATTCACTAAATCTGGCCTATTTTGAGTCAAACAGGGCAGTTCCAGCCCTTAGGAGGACAGCTCTGCCAGCTGCCCTCCCTCTTGCACAATAGGGAGAGGAAGGGGACATCCATCTCCAGAGCCCAGGCTGAGAGCAGCCGCGGCAGTGCGTGCAAGGGGACAGGTGGCTGGTGGGGAACCACAATGGAAAGGCAATTGCATGGCACCTCTTACATAGTACAGGCACGTGGAAAAGGCTGCCAGCAGCCTGAGCCAATTAATTTCCATATTCCCTTTCAGTCAGATCTCAAAACGAAGCGTGTTGCATTCAGCGCCGGGACACTCCAGAGGGGAACGGGGGAAGAAAAGAAGAAGGGGAAAAAAAAATGATTCAGCAATCAGCGAATTCAGAGAAAGGGCAGGAGGAATGGGCCTGAAGAGATGAATCAGCATTGGCTCCAGGTGATGGAGGGAAGGAGGCATTTCTGCTCTGCTGATTTGTGCAGCCTGATTGAAGTCAGCCCAGCACTGGCAGTGCCTCGGAAAGGAAACTGCCTGATAGGCTGCGAGCGCTGCGAGGGGAAAAATCCAGCAGTCACGCAGACAACATCTTTATTAAGTACATTTAGTGACCTCCCAGCTGATTGGACATTTTTTTACTTACTTATGGTAAACCATATAGGTGCTGGGGGAGGTGGTGGCGGGACTGCTGTGTGGGGTTTTTTATGCCTATGGTGACGGGGTGTGGAGTAGTGAATTTTAAGCAGGGTTGTATGAAATTCAATCGCTTAATCTTAAATTACAAGCCACTGGCTGCCAAAGCAGTTTTTTGAGTTGGAAATTCTTCTGATTCACAGATTCCTTTGCCTCTTTTAAGGAACAAATGAGTAGACAAACTATGAAAATGTTGTTTGCTTTTTCAGAATTTGCTAGCAGAGAAATACTGTATTTTTTCCTGTGGCATTTGGCAGGGCCTCCTTTCCTGTCTGTAGCAGGTAGCTAGGAGAATATGATTCATGATGAACAGATATGGTTTCCAACACTTTTCTACTGTATAACCAAGAGCTGAGCATATTGGTTAAAATGTCCTATGGATGTTAATTAATGTTTACCAGAGATTACAAAACCTATTCCAGTCCTCTTGAAAGCCCTAGAGGAAACAGTAGGCCAAAAATATTTGTAGAGGATATATCCAATGGTTTGGTAAAATGCTAAGAGTCCTTAGTCAGCCAGGTAAAGCCTCCTGGGATTACCCAAGGATTACTCACAGAGTAATTGTTGCAGACTCAAACTCTTCTGGGCCCACTCTCTGGCAATCAAGCTGTTGTAGGAAGAGCACTCTTCAAAGAAGATAAATAGCCAGACATGAGTGCTGGGGTGGGTGCTAAGAGGTTCTGAAAACCCAGCCCTTGGTCTCATGCCAGCACCAGACACCCAAAATGAGTAGATGGTTTTGGGCAGGATCACCTGCTCCTCTCTGGGATTTGCGCCTCTGGGAGCAGCAGTTTCCTGCTTCACTTCATGAGGCCGCCCGATGCACCAAACTCTGCAGAGCTCTCAGATGCCCTGCTAGTGGGGCTGCCTAAGTGCCACCAGACCAGGCAACCTTTCATGTCAGGAAGTGCAGAGGAGAAGAGAGAAGGTGTTAGCTATCAGCACACTCATTCCCTCACATTAAGGCACCAAGAGTGTTCTGAGAAATAAACATCATGAACTGAGTCATTACAGGAGATTTTTGTAGGAGATTTTTGTTCATTTGTTTATTTTCTAGATACATCAGACCTGCCTGAAACAGTCATACACAGTCATTGTAGTTAAAATTATTCTTCCAAAGAAATAATTACCAAGCAGGTAATCTTCTCTTAATAAATAATACGTACACGATCACACCCTAATTCTTTTCAACCCAGAAAAAAAATTCCATAAAACAGAAGTGGCTTTCCTGTTCCCTCCTCCCCCTTATTTTGTGAATCAGGACATCCATACATTATTGAGGCCTGCTTAAAATGGAGCTGCCTTTAAAGCAGAGTTTCTGTATTGAAGATTAGGTGTGGATTATTGCTGAGAGATCATTCAGCACTGGAGCTAAGCATTTACCCAGAAATCATTTGTAATACCAGTTGCCCCTTATTTTGGCTAATAGCGGCTGTAAGGACAATTGGATCAGCGCTGTGTACCTGTCAGCAGCGCCGAAATTCCCCGCGCAGCCCCGAATTGTGTGCGGCACGATTACCGAGGGAAGCTCGGCGCTGCGCCTTATCTCTTCTGTAAATCCTCTTAATGCGGTGGCTGCCGGATCCCCCGCACACCGCGGAGCCAGCCTCACCTCCCGGCAGCCACGGGGGGGGCTCTGCCTCCTGGGGAACCCATCCCAGGGCCGGGGACCACTGCACATGCAGAATTCCTCCTCGGGAAGGGCGATCCGCACCCGGCTGAAGCAGGATGCGGATGCAGGGAAACAACGTGGAGGAGAAAGGGAGGAGGGAAGGAGACAGAGAGCAATGGAAAGGCTGCCTGGTGTCCATCAATGCTGATTCCCAGAGGGGCTTTCACTGCCCCCGGGGTGCATCTCCTCCCCAGGAGCGGCAGAAGCTCATCCACCCCCTTTTCTCCATCTTGGCTTTGCTCAGAGTGAAGGGGACAGGTTTCCCAAATGGGGCAGAAGGCCCAGCTTGCCCACCCACACCGGGGATCCCGTCACCACGAGCAGGCCACACGCCGAGCCTGCTCTTTGGAAAAAGCCAACCCTCCCCATGCCACAAAAGAAGGATCGCCACAGACCTCAGCCCACTGCATCTCCCTGCCGCAGCAGCGGGTGTTTTTAAACAAATTCCTGCCTGACTGAGAGACGGGAGGAGGGGGGATAAAAAAAGGTTCCTCGGGTTTTATCCATTTTGCATGCACATAAAAGATGAACTTCCCTTTGGAAACAAAACGCACAGAGTTGCGGTTTGAAAGGGGCCTCAATTTGGCTTCGACCGGGTGCAACTAATTGCAGTTGCGAGCGCCGGCAGGTGCGAGCAGGCAGCTGAGGAGCCTCCTCCTCCTCCCCCCAGCCCTGCCCGCCCTGCCTGCCCCCGGCACAGGGCATGTCCAGGCCTTGCAGGAGCCAGGAGATGTGAGGGACAGGACCGCAGGGGACTCGGCGTGTTCGCCACATCCACTCCGCTCCTGCATTTCTGCCATGGCTCTGTTCAGTCTCAGCACAGCTGGAGTGGATCCTAGAAGGCCCTGGAAGGTTCTGAAAGGTCCCAGAAGGTTCTAGAAGGCCCTGCAAGGTTATAAAAGGCTGTTGGGGCAGCCTGGGACAGTATGACACTTGCAAGAGCCTCTCCTAGTCCCTCTGTACCCCAGCTGTAGTTGCACCCTGCCACCGTGTCAGGAGGGAAAATTGTGGCTACAGCAAACCAGCAAACATCTCCAAACTTTGCTTGATTTTACCCATTTCATGGCTGGGGAGAGGCTGTCTATAGGCTGGGTTTGTTGTTGGCCTCCCCTCCATGTGCCCCGAGTTGGAGCACACAGGGATTTCACCATGGACTGTGCAGGTCCAGGCCAGGCGTCCATCTCCATCCATCCCCGGCTCCCAAGCCAGCCACTGTGCTTCGCTTTTGGCTGCTGCACCAGAGCATCGCTGATGCTGGGCTGGTTGTTTTCTTAGATGGAATGTCTGCATAGGCCTGGCAGCAGATGGAGGCAGTTTCATGGTCTGTCACTGGCGGGCCAGGAGCCATGCCTTGGCTCACTGCTGCTCCCCAGGATGACTTCACTCCAGACAGGAGCCGTTTCTTCCTGTTGTGATTTTGGGATGCTCCTTGCCCTGGCCAAATTCAGCACAGCACAGCAAGAGGAGCACAAAGCTCACTTTATCAGTATCTTTCCTGAAAGCTCATTTTCCCCGCAATGCTTTTAGGAGGGCAGAAAATTACATTTGCCATCTTAATTCTTTCATTCTTTTAATGTCTTTAAAGATGTAACTGAATCACCAAGATAATGCACTGGCTCGCATGGAGGGGATCTGTGATCCTGTCGCCCACGCCCTTCTCCTCCCACTCTTACCAATTTGTCCCCTTACTATTTAACAGCCCAGGGTATGAAATGAAGTGTCATGAGTCAATTTGGGCAAGTGCTGCAAGTTTTCTGCACAGTGTCTATGCACTTCAAGGGCCTGTGAATCACAGGGGTATTCCAAAGGCAGATCAAGCTGGCTTGATAATCTAACCCGAGCTCCTGAGTAACGCACACACTGAAGGACATCTCTGAATTCATTCCTAAATGAGCTCGAGCACATCTCTGGCAGGGGGAGGGGGAGGAAATATAATCCTGATTTAAAGTTGTTGGTGATAGTCCCCACAGTCCTTGGTAATTAGTTCCACTGGTTAATTACCCTCACTGTTAAACATCTGCACCTTATTTGTAGTCAAAATTTGTCTGGCTTCCAGCTTCCAGTTGGATCGTATTATAGTTGCGTCAGCTAGATTGAAAAGCCTTCTATTATCACATTTCTGTTCCCCATGTCAGTACTTAGAGGCTGTGATCAAGTCATCCTCTCAACTTTGTCTTTGTTAGGCTAAACAGATGGAGTGTCTTCTCCAGTCTGTCACTTCAAGCCACATTTTCCAGTACTTAGTCATTTTGTTCCATGGCCTTTCTTGGATTCATCCTCACCTCATCCACAACCTTCCTGAACTGGTAGACATATTCATCTTTCTCATTAATCCTCTCTAGATGTGGTGTTCCCTGCAGTCATAGGACTGTTGTTTGTATTCTGCTTCTGGATGCAAGTCCTAGCATTTGTCTACACTGAAAGACACAGTTTTGGGTTTGTGCCCACCTCATTAAGTGATCCTGATCATAGTGGAGTGGTGATCCATCCATTTCACTTCTCAGCTGGGGTTCCTGCTGGTAAGGAGTTTTCCTATACATGGCGGGGCTGGACATGCTGCCTTCCCTTCCCTTTGCTGACTTTTCCCTTTGCAGCACTCTGAAAGGACTGAGGTGGGAGATAAGAATTGGTGTGAGGATGGGAAAGTCCAGCACTCAGCTTTTGCCTCTGCAGAAAACAGATGTGACATCTTTTCTGTTGCATTCCACAGTGCCAGCTGTTTTAATTTATCAATGAAAAAAGTTATCCTTATGGCTGCAGTGGGTTCTGACTTCCCTTCCCCACCGTGTATGGCAGAGATACCCTGCCTGGCTTTAAACAAACTGGGTATCAAAGGCACCATCGCATCTCAAAGCCCAGCCAGAGCACATGAGCACTGTTCTCAGCAGCTCAGCCCACACAGAGGTGGATTCCATTTCTTTTTAAACAGCACTCAGCAGAGGAATCAACATCTTCCATGGATTCCCAGGGAGCAGTAAGCGTGCTATTTATGGTGTGCAAACTGCTGTAGGGAGGGCTACCAAAAAAACATCCAGACCTTTTTTTCTCCCCTAAGGGGAATATGGAAAAGCTTTCCTCGTGCCTGCACACAGGACAGAGCTGCAACAGTGGCTCTGCAGCCAGGTCATTTCTGTCTGCATAACCATGCACAGGACACAGAGGCGCACACAGCTCAAAAGCAAGGGAAAATGCAGTAATACAAGCAGTCCATGGGCACCTGTACCTGTCTCCTGGCTACAGGAATGTGACTGCAGTGTTATTTCCCTGTGATTCCCAGAGGCTGTGCGCTGAATCCCCTGGCTCATGTCATGGGTGAAATGCCACACAGCAGGGTCAAAGTTTCCAGGTCTCCAGTCCCCAAGCATCTGGTAGGCAGCCAGTGGGAAGCTGAAAGTTGATGCAGTACTAGCTCTTCTTCTTTCCTTTTCCACACTAAATTGCTTCAAAACCAGCTAAATCTTCACTGACCGACCCCAGCGACTTCTGTAGGTGTTACACAGATGTTGCAGGATGACAGAAGAGATGCAGTGGGCAGAAGTGCTTCTGTGACAATTGCCCCTGGTGAATTTGCCCATCATGTGCAGTAGGATACCAGTTACAGGAACACGTCCTGGCACTGTGCAAGGTGACCACCTCATTCCTGGGCTGGGGAAACAGTCACGTTGTAACTGAGGATGACCTGTGTTCAGGGTATCACACATGGAGCCTAAATTGTGCTGAGCAAAGCCTTGGGACCATCTGAATGAATGGGAGTTTTGCCAGTGACTTCAATGGAGCTATGATTTCACCACGACATCTGTCATGCATTAGCTACATCAGTACTGATGTAACAGGCTGAAAACCAGGACCTGGCCTATGCCACTTCAGTCAGGGGAGGAGTGCTGATACGAGTATTTGGGGTGCATGATGCTTTCATTTTTGGTTTAACTGCAACCAGGTTTGGGGGTTGTGGGGCTTTTATCACCTTGGTAAAAATTACTACCCCCCTCAAAATAGTGATACTGGTGCAAAGACATTTGGGAAGCAGACACATTTTTCATGTTGCTGTAACTAGGGTGTGCTGCCTAATTCACAAGTGTACCCTAACATTCATTTCACTAATGCTTACAAAGCACTCTGAACAAAATAAAAGTACTATATTGTATCATGACCACATGGACTGAAACATTCTTTTTATAGCATGAAATATTATTTTTATACCATAAAAATAATGTTTAGAAAAGCAATGTAAATAGTTGATTGCAGAGATCTCAATAAAATTAACTACAAAAATCTAGACTAGTCTCTGCATAATTCTAATATATACCCCAAATATCTGGACTTAATGACAGAAGCCTGGTAAACATTTCAGTTGCAAAACAGAAAAAAACAGTTTGAAAATAGCATCTCCTTTCCGCGTTTTTTTTTTTTCTTACAGTCCAAATAACAGTGAAAAAGAACCCAATCCAATTCCCATAGGTCTCATTAATGAACCTGCAGAGGGAATGTGTTGGAATAGCTGAGGGCTCTCACTCCATTTAAAACACGTAACAAACCCAAAAATCACTCATCTTCGCTGTTTTCAGGATATACAAACTTTGTGTTCAGTACTCTGCAGCTGGAGATTTCTGGCACAGACAAAATGCTAAATCTTACAGGCTTCCCACTGCACCCCTTGCCAAACTCTTGGTGCAAAGCCAGAGCCAGGTCCTGCCTGCCCACAGAAGGTGGGGACCTCCTCTGCTTAGCGAGACCACTGATAGCCAGCCATGTCCAGAGGCTGCTGACAGCTGCCCCAGGGGCTGAACTGCCCAGGCACTCTGTGCTTCTTTATTGTGCCTCCTCCCTCCTGCACATGCCTTTCTGAACACATTGACAAAGGTCTCCATGTCTCTGCTTACTTTAGCCCTCGGATCGAGAGTGGAGGGGTGTGATACACTGGCTGCTCTGCCCCGGCAATGGGCAGCAGATGCCGGGGCTGGGGCACATATTGGTTTTCCCCTTGCTGTGGAGGGAGTGGGAAGCAGTTGCTGGGCAGGACAATGATGCTTTGGGAACTGCAGCCATTCATCCCTGGGTGTGGGAATTCAAGTTAATCCACCTGCACATGAGCCACACCTTTCCTTTCCAGTGCTGTGAAAAGGTGCAGCCCAAGCTACAGCCTTACTCTCCAAGTTTTTGCATTCTTCTGTCTGTATCAATTTGGCCCTTAGATCCTACAAAACACCAACATGGTTGATCCAAAATGAGCTATCTGGGTTGGGGATCCTGGTTCAGCACAGCACACATAGAGGACCAGATGTAAACCTTTACTTTGGATGCCTGCCATCTCAAATATACATGAGTGGAGCTAATTTTGTTCCAAAGAAAATTAAAATTGTCTGGGATTTTTTTTTTCCTCCCATGTCCTTTGCATAGTCTGTTTTTGTTTATTAAGACCAGGGTTACTCAGACTTTTATCTAGGTCCTGTTTAGGATGAGAGTTGTTAGGTCCCTCCTTCTTCACCAAATCCAGTCCCCTGCTCTTTTAGGCAGGCACATCATATAATGCCACTCATAAACTGAACAAGTGCTGTCTAAAGGCTAGTTGCATTTTTGTTGTTGTTGTTGTTCTCTCTGCTCATACTGAAAAGATGCTCCAGAACCCCCTGTTTCAATCGTGCCTTTTTCTCAGCGCGATGGCAAATCCAAATAAGGGAAAGCAGTCCAAAAGGAATAAATAATATTGTGTGGAGAAGAAAAGCAACTAACCTACACATTATCATTAAGCAACAGGACGTGACAGGCAGTGTAATGTTTCTGGTTTTGTTGTGAGTCAGGAAGATGAAGGTCATGTGATATCAGCTCTCTCTGTAGCACAATAAACCTTATTAACATTATAAGATAAAAATAAATATTCAACAATTAAGGGAAAAAGGGTCACACGTTTGCATCTGCTGGGGATTATTGACAGCAATCTGACATTACCGTCAGCTAAACCCACTGCTCTGTTTTGTCCAGAGTTTCTAAAGCCATTATATAGTGATCAGTCTAATAAAGTCTAGATTAGAGGCATTTCTCTTGTGTACAAAGAGATTGGCTTTTGGGTTGCCTTGTGGAAAAGCAGCATTATTCTTAGGGAGAGAAAGGGTTAGCTGTCTCTAACACCAATCCTGATGAAAAATGTAAACTGTCTGAGGCCATTTCAGACCTCCGGCAATATTTTATGCTAACAGGTTTATGTCTGAATTAACAAAGTTCTCTAACCACTTAGTCTGTTAAAATGCAGTTATTTTTAGTCCCCTTGCTAGGAAAGCATGTGCCAACCTGAATTTGGATTCTATTTATTACCGTTTGCAATCACCGGGTGTCAGAGGCCACGTGAATCCTGTGAGTTTATCTGATTTGAGTCTGGAGCATCCAAATGTACCTTTCAACTTGCTTCTTCATGCTGTGCATGTCTGGAGTGTTTTGCAGTAATACCATAAGCCCCCACAAGTGCACAGAGTGATAGGAAGGAGCAGAGTAAGATACTGTCCCTTGGGTACCACATAGCTCAGAGGAAGGTGCTGAATTTGAATTATTCCATATCCACTGACCCAGCATCAGAATGCANTTTTTTTTTTTTTGTTCCCTGTTCCCTTTAAAAGGATGGAGGAAGAGTAGCGGGAAGGGGGGGCTGGGGGAAGATAACATTGAAGATGTTACCAAGCCAGGTGTCACTGAGGTAGAGCTCCTCTGGTTTTACAGTGCATGTGAAGATTAGCAGCACAGGATCAGCATCCAACAGCTGCTGCCCCAAATCTGCTGCTGCTCCAAGTCCTGGAGCAGAGGGAGGGTGAAGGATTGTGTGGTGGCTTCAGCTCAGGACTGTGGTGGGAGGCTGTCCCAGCACCTGGGCTGCAAGAGCTGTTGTGTGCTCAGAGACAGGAACGGCTGCAGACACAAGGCACTGCACTGACACAGCCACATCACCTCCTCAAACTGAGCCAGCCCACAGTCAGGCTTTGCATTTCTCAGTGCTCATTTGATTAAAATCTTCCAAAAACTTTAGTCAGCTGTGACATCCATTCTATTTCTGCTACTTTTTTAAAAAAACATGGGGAGGATTTCAAACGTGGAGGACAGTCTACACCGGCCTGCAAAATCACACTAATACTTTTCAAAAACATTGCTATAAATACTTTTCTTGCCTGAGAGATAATAGCATTTTCACTTGGCTACCAGAGGTGGGACTTGACTGTTCTTTAAAACTGGTCTGCATGAAGCAGCTTCACAAACTATGTTAAAAAGAAGTTGTTTTGCATTATCACCTTTGTGACAGAGACTGTGATTTGCTCCAGAGCATTAGAGAGATGGAAAGGTATTTTTACCTCTTGCCAGCTCAGGCCAGGCCTGAGATTTGTACCACAGACATTGGTTGAAAAGCCAATACTGGAAAACTTCAGTCCTGAAAACAGCTTGCTCAGCCACACCAGGGGCTTGTCTGCAAGAAGAGGCTGCCATTGCAATGGGTAGGGAAAGCCAGTTTGGCTGCCAAAGGCTCCCAGATGAAAACACATCCTGCACTGTTCCAGGCAGCTGTTACCTTTTTTCCAAAGGCTCTGCTGCACCTGGAATATTTTGCAGTCGATGCTCCCGACTAGGTCTGGCACAGTCACAGCCCTAGGAACACTGTGAGCCCCTACTGCATTGCCCAAGATCCTCACTTTCTCTCTGGGTGGGAGTTGGCTGCATCCAGGACCACTTATCAACCCCAGACAGGGGTGAGTGACTCCTGTCAGCCACGTCTGGGAGAGCACCTGGTGTTGTTTTAAGCTCTTTGCCAACCAGATGAGGACACAGGCAGGGCAGGTGCTGCTTCTCCACTTTAGGATTCTTACATGAATGCTGTTGGAAGGCAGGGAATTGAATAAAAGCAAAATTTCTGAAGTCCTGCAGAGTAACCATAGTCCAAATAAGACTTGGCCTGCCTACATTAGCAATGAAGTGACTCCCTGGTCACTCTTATGTGGGCCATTTTTGCATCTCTCCTCACAAATTCCTTGCTATCACTACTTTAAAAGCTGTGGCACTGGTTCCCAGGAGTAACTCTCCAGAACACAGGCACAACAAAAAAGCTGTCCAGGTAGGCGCACAGACCATGCCCAAATTTAAATTCCTAATGTGTGTCTATAGGCTTCTGTGTCACATGGAAGTTGAGAGACAGACACATGGAAGCACATGGACCGTGGTCATTAGCCAGTGCTGGATATGCCTCTTAAACCCTAGCACGATGTGATGTGGTATGAAATACCTAATTACATACCCCGTTTAATTTTACTCCCTGTCTCCTGCACAAATGCACACATGTAATATAAGGTTCAGAGCTGCTGCCATGCAAAATTCATGAGGACTCTGTGCTGATAACCCCACACTCTATGGCTGAGGGCCTGGAGTCACCAGGCTGAGCAAGGCATGGCAGCATGGAGAGCTAAAAGACTGAGCCAGGATCCGACTGTGCTGCTGTCATGTGCTGTAAGGGTGACTTTCTGATTGCTTTTGATTCCATCCCTTAAGGAAGGAAAAAACATTTCTTTTGTTTTCCTCGGAGGAAAGGTACATATTTGCCTTGAAATTTCAAAAGAATTAAGTCCTCCTTTGTGTCCCGATTAGATCTTCGTGCATTTGGGCTGTGCCTGTGTAGCATGGTGCTTTTAAATCCAGGAACAGATATAGGTTGTGCTTGTGCCTGGAGACTGGACATGCCCAAGAATTCTTCCACACAACCCTAGCAGGTTTCTTTCTCCTTTGTCTGACACAGTGCAGCCCCACTGCAAGGTACTAGCCACCAGCAGTTTGTATTGGAGGGTCAAGGGACTTCAGGGCAGGGAGGGAAGGGGTGTCTTTTCAGGGCAAAAGTTGGCTCTTCTTTTTCTTTATGCAAAATTCATTCAGCGCTTAACCATTCAAGCATGCCTTTTCTTCCTTTGCAGCATGCAAGAGAGGTCCCCTAGCCAGTGCTATTCAGTGGAAAAAAACATCATTCTCTCCCAGCCTTCTGATACTTCCTCTCAACCTGAGCTTCCCTGCTTCAGAAAGACACGTTTGTTTAATTTTAGATCAGTGATGTTTTGCTCTTAGCCAGTTACCATTAAAACACCCTTACGTCAGGCAAAAGTGAAATATAAGTGTTTATTTATAACCCCTGAAACAGACCACACAGTTTAAGAGGATGCACTCACAGAAATGCTGAAGTCTTTCTGTAGCCATTCTGGTAGGCCCGGGGAGATTCAGAGCTTCCCATCAGAATATATTCACTTCTTTTCCTCCAAAAACTTAACTACCTTTAAATGTTTCAAAAGGCAGTCTTGCTGCTCTTTCAGTGAAAACAAGCACTCTCATTCAGAGATGCAAATGTCAATGCACCAGACCAATGTGTCTCATCCTGTTCTTGACTTGACTAAACCAGCAACTCCTTCACTCAGTGAGGGCTAAATCCTGCCTACCCCACCCCCCCCAAAAAAAAAAAAAAAAAAAAGTTGTGATGTGACTCTTCTCCACTGCAAGTGTGTCTGTTAGATGCTCTGTTTTATTTCACTCCAAACCTTAGCCAACACGCTGAACACAAGCATCTTCTGGGCACAAATATGGGTAGTTTATTAGCCACTCTTGGCTGAGACCAGCCACTGCAGTCATTGACTAGTGCACAGTGATGGAGGGATGTAGGACTGTGCCTGCTCTCTGCCAGCAAAAACTGAGTGAGTGAGTGAGTGAGTGAGTGAGTGAGTGAGTGAGTGAGAGTGAGTGAGTGAGTGGTGCCTGGGAAAGCTTTACTGAGACATTGTTGACCCTTCCCAGAGTAGGTGGATGGCTGCCAGGAGGGAAGTCAAGGCATACAGGAAGGGAAAAAGAGGACAGCAGTAGGTGCTGAAGTGAATGGGGCTCATTCTTCAGGTTGCCTTCAAGGAGCCCCTTTTACATAAGACTGCATCTCTTCCTGAGTTCTGAAGACCTTGCAACTCAGTTCTTCCTCTGTTTTGGAAAATAACTTGTGAGAGTTTTTGTTTTCCTTGGGACGAGCAGATACTCCCAAGCCCTCTGTCTGAGGGCTGATTTACTTATTTTCATGCAAAGAAAGGAAAACAACTGATATTGAACAGAGTGCTCTCAAACGTGACATTTAGGAGGGAGCCAGGCATAAGAAGGCTGACTAAGTCATCTTGACATGCTTGCAACTGGCTGATCTTTGTTCTTTAGAGTCTCACTCTACTCTCCATCCCCAGACCTGTATTGGGCATGAAAATAATCCAGCTGCTAATTCACTACCAGCACGCTGAAGGCCTTCCACGCATCACAGACTCCCTCACAGTAAAGACACTCATCCTAACCTGACCATCCACCAATGCCTCTCCTTTCCTTCCATCTGCAACTGCCAGTTACAAGCATAACAGGCAGGCCTTGCCAGAACCTTTCAGAGTTCATTCTGTTTTCCAAGAAGCCCTGCCTTTTTTAAAAGCCTTTCCCAAGTCCAATGGAAAAGTCTACAGCTATCTGCGTCCCTGGCACAGGGAAGAGTGCTTGCCAGGGCAAGGCTGTCTAGCCAACATGCATAAAATTGCAAGAGACTCTCCAAAGCCTCTCATCAGAGATGAATTAATTTCCTGTATTCTTCTCCAAGGTCATTTTTAAAATTGCCTGCTGGAGGGAGACCTTGCTAGCAAGTTACTCATCTCCTGCCAGAACTACAGGTCCATGTTTTCCAAAGCAGTCAGTCCCTCACTGATTGCTCTCTCTGAAATTACCCTTTTTTTCTGTGTGGTTATTTCTCTATGAGAGCTCAGCTTTCTCAAGTCCAAGTCAACCAAGTTTATGGGGCCTGAGCAGATCCCCTGTGGAATCAGGAGGGTGACATGCAGGTGCAGGAGTTGTACAGCCCAGCTCAGGCTCAGCACTCCCACCTCTGCCCTGGTGTGCCCTGGCTGAAACCAGCACCATTCATGAGCCCCCTGTTACAACTCTGCAGTGAGGGGAAGGGCAGAGTTACCTTCTTGTCTTGGATAGAATTCACACCTCCGTGCCTTTGTCCGCATAAAAGCTACTCTGAAGGAAATCTTCTTGATTTGGAATGATAGGATGGCATCAAGCAGCACATCCATGTACTGCAGAATGATTTCTTGGTGGAAATACGGCTTCATCAGGCCCACCAACCCCATGGCACAATGCAATTAATTCAGTCTGCTGTCCTGGATATCTTCACTCTCATGCTGGTTTACAGCAGTGTTCCCTCAGTGGCTGTAAAGCTCACCCTCTCCTTCCAGAAGAAGGACACACACAAGCTTACCATTTCAAAAGGGAAGGAATAGCATTTCTAGCAAAATGTAGCACAACATGGTCTTGATTCCACAGGGACAACTTTAAAGGAGCCCTTCTTATGTGTTTTTGGTGCTCCTCACACCAAAGCTTTGTTCTTCACCTAGGGCTGCAAGGACATGATGCTGAAACTCCATTTCCAAACTCCAAATATACTCCATTTCCATCTCTGCCTGTCTGTCCTCTCTCTAGAGGAAGAACAGTATGTTGATCACTCAGTAAGAGGAGAAGAACTATTTTAACAATCCACAACCAATTTTTCCAACTTCTGGTGTAGTGCAGTGTGTCAGAGCTTGATCCAGTCGATTCCATGGCGATGACTTCTTTGCTTTTTCTTTCTGCTGCTGTCACAGTTAGCAAGGTATCAATAGATAGGCCAGAAATGAGCAATTCCCCTGTGCATGTGCTTCAGGAACAGTCTAATCCCTACTTTAGCCAGTAAAAGCTTTTTGGAAAAACCATCTGACAGCAGAGAAAAAACACCAAATCTTAGCATTCGAAGACAGCAAAGACAGAATAACTCAGGCCATATACTGCTCCTAGACAGGAAGCCTCCAACAAGACCTCTGCCAGTTCTGGTTCTTTGAGGCTCTGTAGCTGTACATGCATGCGTGAGAAGCAGAGAGAAGAGGAATGTCAAAGTGTGGCTTTCTCTCTACTGATGGGTGCAGACAGAGCCAACACGTAGGGCATGAGATAGCATCGGGCTTGATTCGCATCAAAGCTGCTGCTACCGCTCCCTCACAAAGGAAAAAAAGAACCCATTTCAGTTATTTAGTTCTCAGCTGCATGTGCAGCAAAAACCAGCATTCAAATCAAGGGTATTTGTGTCCTGACAACACTCTGTTGGCACTTACTGTTCAAAATGACCCTCTTGTACCCTCTTGTTACCCACAAGGTCCTCAGTTCTATTACTGGTGCAGTGCATTTACAGACTTCCTTACTGCACAACTCCTAAACCTCTCTGAGATTCTGAAGCACTAGCAAAGAACCAGTCCCACTCAGGGACAGAAAACATCCCACATCTGCTTTGGTTTCAGCAGTGATGCTTCTTCACCAGTACTAAACTTTAGGTAGAGGAAGGATGCAGGACCACTGCACTGTGTTTCCTCACACGGGTGACATCTCCTGAGTTCATACTAAGGTAATCTGTGTTTCCCCGTGCCTTCCATGTTGTTGTAACATTGACGCTAATTTTTCTAGGCTGTAAAGGGAGAGTACAACTTCCTCTGTTAAAAAAAAAAAAAAAAAAAAGGTTTTCTTGGTTCATTTTTCTTGGTTCATTTCCATAAAGCCCAATGCATTATGCATTATCTCATTCAAAGGTAAATAGTGGATACACACATGGATGAAAGATTAAATCCTGGAAATTCTAAACAATTGGCAGGAGGCATAACCATGGCAAATTGATTCTGTTCCCTCTCTGCAAAAAAAAGGAATGAAAGAATATTTGTGCATTTTTTAAATTACATGTAAAATTTAAAAACATTTGGGGGTTGGTTTCTTCAAAATTTTTAACTATTTTTTTTCTTCTAGCAAAAGTACATAGCAATTATTGGACAGTTCCTTGGGTTCCGAAGATTATTTTAAAACAAAATGTCTGGCAACCTTGCTATTGCTCATCTACAGTATTAAGGCCCTAAGTACTTGAATGACAATGCTGCATCTATCACAGCAATGATGTGCAGGGGCAAACAGTGCCAAACAGAGTGGTATGCAGGAAAGAAAAAAATCCTTAAAGAAAATAATGCTGCCCTGAAGAATACAGGTCAATTTAAATGTAGGTGGTCCTGCTTGATTGCTTGGGTTTATGTCAACCCTGGCCCTACAGAAAGTCCAGCCTTGTTGATCAAAGGTGTTGGGATAAAGCTGCAGGACTGGGTTTGTCGTCTAAGATTTAGCCATCGCTCTGTGTATTGCCTCTGGCAGAGCTGTAGTTTGGTATCTGAGGGCATCACTGAACAGTCTTGCTGTCCTTATTGACCTTCCTTTGGACTCTCAGTGGTTTAAGGTGCTGATGTACAGCTGACCACACGAGTCTTTGTTTCCTGTGTCCCAGCCTGGCAGTGAGTAAAGCAATGACAGCACCATCCCCAGAGCAGAGCTGTGAGCACACCAGGAGTCATTTCTGCTGTACCTGCACAGATTTGATTCCAAACAGAGTTTCAGCAAATGTCTGCTCCTTCTCTACCCAGAACATTCAGTGCAACCAGTGCACAGCTCTAAGAGCAAGCAAACCTTCAGCCTCCGGACCAGCTTCATAACTACTGCCCTTTGCTAAGGACCACCTGCCTTTCCCACAGGCAGATGTGTGCTCTTGCACAGCGGCCTGGCCGTCTGCAATCCAATTTACTCTGCATTTCACCTGATGAAGTCTCTCTCTTCCCTAAAATAAAGGAGCTATGAAGCAGTGTGGCATTTAAAACAGCTCTAGGTAAAGGAGCAGAGGAGTTTATGTGTGCATGGTCATGCTAGACAGGCCTGTGATGTAGGCTAAGACCAACAGAAACCGTTCCATCCTTCCCTCCACTTCCAGCCACACATTTTCTTTGCTCTTCATGCTGCTGTAACATGTGGGTGGCGTAGCAGGAAGCTAGAACAGGGAACTCATCTGGCTGAAAAAAACAAATGTTATTTTACTGAGAAATAGCCCATTTCTAGACAACCATCAGTCTCCCCCAAGGTCTGCCATGCTGTTGCACGTGGTTACTTGTAGACACAGTTCTAGGTTCAGTAAAGAAGCTCAGAGAAACAAAGAACCTTTTTCCTCTGCTGTCTTCCTCAATCTTAGAGGTGCTGACAAGGCCTCATGCAGGCATCTGTTTGAACTCTAACACAGAGTCTGGACCCTCTCCGGCCTTCAGCACCTGATTAATTAGAACAGGGGACTTTGTTCACACCTCAGCAAGAAGAGTGGTGTGATCCTCACAGTTTTCTGTACACCACTGCAGTTGTGTCAGGACTCAGAGCAGTCCCACCAGTGTTCAGGTTTCATCTGCCATTTCTAGAGCATTTCATTACTCCCTCAAAATATTCTTTGCCTGCCAAGATTTCACACTGCCAGGTACATTCCCTCATTGCCTGGAAGCCACAGAGATTTCGTGTCCCACAGCTATTGGATATAAAGCAGCAGGGCGCTGGGGTCTGTCCAGTTGTTTTATTGTCACTATGTTCATGAGGAATTTTTTTTTTTTTAGTCAGTATTCTTCTCATTGAAAAATGCTTTCTTCATTGTCCTGAAATGATTGTCAGATTCAGTGTGGACTTACCAAATTGCTTTCCTGGAAAAAAAAAAAAAAGTCAGGATTATATTCACAAAGCTGAAAGGAAGACAGCCACTTTTTATTCATTCATAAAGGATGTGGGAGTCCTGGGTTTAATTTCCTTGTCTGCCTGGGGGAACTTGAACCAGCATCACTTATCTCCCAGGAGAATACCATAAGGCTGTGCTGTGCTGCATACTAAGGTGTGTTTGTTCTCACTCTCTGCAGTCGATGTGTCTTGGCCTGCACGAGGATCTTTCTAGACCCTCCGCTGAGGCCCTCATACGGAAATGGTTCTCCTGGCTTCCCCAAGCTGTGCTAATGAGTACTGAGCTAGTAAGGAACATAGGAGTCAGCAGATTACCCCGACAGGGAGCCCCCCTGTGCTCAAGGCTGTGACACTCCCCTCAGAAATCAGAAGGGCAGGAACAGCAGCAGAAGGCATTGCACGTCCTGCACAAGCACTGTGTCAGCCAAAGCCATATAATAAATTATGCTCATACGGTAAAAAACACAGTTATGAATGCCAAAACCAGTGGACCAAAACAGGTGGGTCAGGATCTAAACGTAACTGGCTAACCTAACTTGCTATTGGCATGTTCATCATCTTCTGGAAACATCTATTTTGATACTGATTACAGGATAGGTGGACAGAAAATAGACATCTGTTAGTTGTCATTGCCAGCTTTGAGACCTAACTTAACGCTGTGGCATTGCTGCACCTAGTTACCTGGTCTGGTCAGACCTTTTGGCCACATTTTGGCCAGGAGATATGCAGACATCCCAACTAGTTCCACCAACTTCAATTCACTGGAAACCCCTTTGGAAGACGAGGTCTTGACATGACCCCTTTCTTAGTTATTTTGTCGTTTCCTCACGTGCTTCTTTCCTTTTTCTCTCTCCTTCACCTTCTGTTTAAACAAACTTGCCTAGACAGGAAGAGTAGGGGTTGTGCAACCCGGCTGTGAGCAACAGTCCGGGAGACTCCTAAAAACAGTGCCCAAAAGAGACAGACACTGGTACAAGTCTCCGATCTCAGAGGGGCTAAGCCCAGGTTTTGTGCTTGTCCTTTTCTAGCAGTGAGGCTGCAAGTAAAAGTCAACACCAGAAAAGGAGGTAACTATCTTTTTTTTCCCTGCTATCCTTTTCTCTCCCCCTGTGCACATGTGTGTCTTCAGTGAGCAGAGTCCAAAATGAGTAGCAACAAGAGCTCCAGTCTATCTCGATGAGTGTCTTTCCCCAAGAAGAGTTTCTGCTGCTATGAACTTAAATAAAGGGAAGGAAGATTGCTCTAAGAACTGCCAACAGCTAAGGGAAGAGGAATAATGGACGCTTTTAAAAAGGAAAGTCTTACTTAATACTTTATTTTTCAAGTGTTTAAACTGTTTTTTCTCCTTTTTGTGTATCTTTAATTAAAGGTTAAAAGACTTCTACTGGTGATTGTTTGCCATGGTAACCAAGTAGGCTAAGGTCTCTGAATTCAAAACTCAAAACCTTTTTAAGGGTTTAATGTTGCCCAGTGTCAGGGTCATGTTAGCATCTTTGACTCACTGAGGCTACTTCTCCCCTGAAGTGAACACGACTGTGCCCTGACAGCCAGGCCTCCAGACGGGAGAGGGACAGCCATCTCACCTCCACACTCCCTCTCTGAATCTAACCCCTTCCTCCCACTTCTGTGGGTGTTTGAGTGTTTCACTTTGAACTAAAGGCAATTTTCATTTTGAAACAAAGCTATTTTTTCAGCAGTTTGTCAGCGAGAGAAACAGAACCTAACCAAAGTCCTGTGTTCCTACTGAGAAGTGTTGCTTTCTTCTTTCCTGTTGAACCAACCTACATTTATTCATACTTTGCTGCTATTTTTAAGTGTGGGGACCAGCTCTATGTTATTCGTAGACTTTGGCAGCAGAATACACATCATAGTATTTTTCGGTTAGTTAAGAGCAATGACTGGCAAAGTCATTTTTGCACTGTGTACTGTCTGTGTCAATGCACGTGTGTGTCTGTATTACGTTAGTCACCTCAGCTGCTAGAATGACTTGTGATTAAGATTGCAGTAGTACCTGAAATGTCACATTGTTTGTCTCTGCTCTGAAAGGGCCACTGTCTACAGGTAAGGCAAGGAAAGACATATGAGGACATGACCAGACTTATCCCTATGACCGTGTTATAAAGGGCTAAAATTGCTACCACACCTAGCAGAGAAATGCCTGGTAGCTGATGCAGAGTCACTGGCCATGTGCAAGTTCTCAGTTTGTTGTACTGCAAAGTAAGATGAGTTTCTGACATGGAAAACACTAACCTGTTCCACTGAGCTTTGCAATAGACCAGGAATGCACACATCCTCACATCTTCTCAGGGAGCGAGCCCTCTCCAGCCACAGGGGCACACATTTCTAAAGTCACTGTGCTATGACACACAGCACCATCAGAAGGTAGGCTGAGTTTGAATGAGGTGCAAGACAATTAGCACGGGAGTACCCACATGGCTGATGTGTTGCATCAGTTTTGCATGTGGACAGAGGCAGGTGTGAGTTTACACTTAGAGCCAAACCCAGAGCTGGGACCTGCCCCTTCAGCAGGATGTGGGTGGGTATACACTGCTTGGATGCCCCGGGAATTCCACACTGCCTTTGGAACAGGTCTCATGAATCACAGACCAAGGTACCAGTGCTGCCCCTCACTTCGCCTCTCCTGTGCATTTTCCATTGCTTTCTTATCAGTAGTACAGCCCTGGTCTTTGTTTCCAGGGGCCATTTCCTTCATTCTGCATAGATGAGCAATTCAATCTGTTCATGTAAGCAGATAAATCAATGAAAATAGGAAAGAACAATAGCACTGATAACTGAGTGTTGGGATGGATATCCAGTATATGCAGCCACCCAGCTCTCTCCTCACACTTTTCTAAACCAACATACGTGGTCAAACTGTGGCACAGAAACCCAACCATATGTGTTTGTTCACAAGACTCACTCACTTCAATCAACAGCTTAAAACAAAATTAAAAACAAGTTTCTCCAGGAGAAGAAAAGGCAATGAGTTTATGTTTGCTTTTATCCTTTCCTCTTCAAAGTTTTTCTCTTTCATAAATTACTCTCACCACAAATGTTCTCATATTAAGTGTAGAAAAAAGAACAAGATTATCTGCTTTGAATATCAGCAGACATACTAATTTAGACACATTCTCATCTGCCAGATGCTGGAAGAGCTTCTTTCTGTGAAACTATGTTGAAATACCCAAGCCAAAGGTTTAGACTTTTTTTTTAAAGAAGTA
The DNA here is from genome assembly GCA_013400315.1 of Bombycilla garrulus. Taxonomy (NCBI): domain Eukaryota; kingdom Metazoa; phylum Chordata; class Aves; order Passeriformes; family Bombycillidae; genus Bombycilla; species Bombycilla garrulus. The sequence goes on along the minus strand of VXBU01007382.1, from coordinate 561,497 downwards.
CTTGCAGTGACTTATATGCTAGTCCGGGCTGGTTTTGGATGAGATACAAGTCTCTTTTAAACATTTTTTTCTGAAAAAAGAAAAATTGTCTTGTCAGTTCCCTGTAGTCCTGCTCTGCAGGGCTCTGTGGACAGCGTTTTTTTTTTTTTTATTTTTTTTTCTTTTTTTTTTTTTAAGCAGTTCCCTAATTGCTATCTTTCCTAAGCCTTTTAATTTGTCATAGTATAAAGTTTTCCATGGTTGCAGAAGTCCTTATTAAATGTCAGTGGTACTCCCTGAAAACACCTGACTAAGTAGGAACCATCTGACCCTTGGGAGTTATTGACTGCTGCCTCCAAGGACGTAATTAACAAGTGGCAGAACTTGCCACGTGGGTTACGTTTTACAAGATCCCGCAGTATCGGTATTGATTATGATTTGATTAGATTAGGCTGATGGTAAATGCTTATTTAGGTTATGAGGTTTTCAGGCAAATAGTGAATATCCTGTCATGGGAAACACCAATCACATTTTGAACACAAAAAAAAAAAAAAAAACCCTTGAAAATTATAGTTATAATCATTATATATGCAATACCTTGAGGCATGTATATTTGCAAGAGGCTGAGCCTGCCAGAGAAAAGCCGTATTCCTGCATTTAACACCTTACAAGCTAAAGGCAAAAATGAGTTTAACACACTAAGAGGTAATTTTACATTAAAAAGAACAGCTTAGGGAAACCTCTGTTCTGTGCATGCCTGCCAGCTAATGGCACTTTTATAGAAGATGGCAGCAAATGCAGCTGGGCTGGCACACCACAAGTTATTGCTTTGACACTGATTCTAAGGAGACTTAAATAAACTTGTACAAGGGAGAATGTTATTTTTCAGTCCCTCAAAATATGTAGGTGTTTCTTTGAATCCTAAAACTTCCGTGCATCTGTCAGGAGATTTCTGTTCTATTCAGCAAGGACAGAAGAAGCCAAGGTGATTTTGCTGCCCAGGCTGGGGTGTGTGTTGCCCTTGAGATGTGGTAGAGCGTTGGAGACAGCTGCACACAGCTGCAGACATGACAGAGGACCTAACAGAGACCACACCTTTACAAAGCTGAGGCTGAAGGGAGTCCTGAAGTATTTCATACATCTCTTGTTGCCTAAGGTTAGGTAGATGAATCTCACTCATTTTTCATTTTCATGTGCCACTTCAATTTTCTAATCTCTTCTGACCCTTTTTTCCTCCTTCTGCGCCTTACAAAACTAAATAAATTAATTGCTAATTTACTTATATAATTCTTAACTCCTTATTAACAGCCTTCCATTACCTGAAGGGGGCTTACAAGAAGGCTGAAGAGGGACTTCTGAAAAGGACATGCAGTGATAGGACGACAGGGAATGGCTTAAACTGAAGGAAAGCATGCTTAGATTATACATTATGAAGAAATTCTTAACTGTGAGGGTGGCAAGGCACTGGAATAGATTGCCTAAAGACAGCATGGACTCCCCACGAGTGTTCAAGACCAGCCTGAGTTACCTGGTCTCGTAAGAGGTGTCCCCTGCCCATGGCGAGGAGGTTGGAACTGGAGGATCTTCAAGGCCCCTTCCAACACAAGCCATTATTCTGTGATATTATGATTTTATAAAGTGGAAAAAGTCTAACAGCAAGAGAAATATAGAAGAATAAAAGAAAGGGAAAAAAATGTTGGAACATTTTTAATTTTTAAAAAGCCCAAGCAAGAAGAATCAGAACTACAGAAATATTTACAACAAAATATTTTCCTCAGTTTAAAGTGACTTGCAGTTTTTCTCTGATCCATTCTACCGGCTAATGCCTGGAAAACTCCCCAGCTCAGCCATGAATGCTCTTTTCCCGATTATAAGCAACTGGCAGATTGGTTCAAAAGCTTTGCTGTGCCACAAGCAATCAGATGACGGAAACAGTTCAGTGAAGCTTCTCACATCAAGCCAGGTTAGAGCCTCCTACATGGTCTGGAAGGCAAATTAGAGAGCCATGGATGGTGATGCTGTTGCTGACCTTCAGAACGGTCTCAGTTGTCCCACCGCATCTTCACTGGCATAGAAGGAGAAATGAACCCCAGTGCAGTGTCATGAAGATTCATGTCAAGTATTATAACTGCAAGTCCTCTTAGCTGCCTGCAAGAATTATTTCAAAACTTTATCTGAGAGAAGAGCTGGTTTTACTGGCAAATGAGCATAGAAAATGAGTGTAGTAATTGCCCTTCTAGCAGGAAAGACAGCAGATCTTCAGACTGTGAAGTCCGTGGGTGTTTGTGTGTATGTGTGCAGCAGGGGAAGAAGCAATAATTTACTGCTTTCCAAAAAGCAGCAGATGGATCTAACTCCCTTGATATTGGAAGCGTTTGGTCCTGGAGTTGTTGATTTGACTCAGCTGTCTCCTTTCAGGACTCAGTGAGATGCTGTGGCCACGGCCAGAACTGCCCCCGGGTGTAGCTCTGCAGAAGTGGGACTCAGTGACTGACGGTCTGCGGCTCTCCAGTAGCCAAGGCTTCTGGGCCTCTTCCTAGGAAGGCTCAAAGAGAAACTACCAAACTGCCTTGAGAAGTCAGACCATAATTAAAAAAAGGATCTGGATTCCCACAAGGCTTTTAAAACCAGACACATCCCAAACCATGACAGGCTCCAGAGAGCAGATACATGCAGCTCACACAGGTACGGAAATTTGCCTTACGAAACTCACGTTGCCTTCATGTTACAACACCTTTAATTTCTCTTTTCCTCTGTGGTTTTATCTTCTGCTGGGCACAAGGTGCTGCCAACCCTCAGGTGCTCTGCCATTAGGGTTGCATCACTTTGATGGCAGCACCATTGCTCTGATAAACCAGACACTGAGGGCCCTCCTGTGCCCTGCAGACAAACATGTAGTAGACCTCTGCTGCATAGCTGGAAACTGAAACAGGAGAGTCTGAAAAGAAAGGATCTGTGGCCCTGGCTAAGATAACAGACAGACTCTCAAGGGCAGTTTGGTGACCTCACTAGCTCTGAAGATCTGCGCAGATGGGAAACAGCACAGAGTTTTGAGTTCATCTCTGTGACCATCTCCTTCCTCACTCAACCCTCGTGCTGCCTTGCCTGGATCTCACAGGCGCATGGACCCAGGCAGAGCAGAGTAGGCAGCTGTATTTCTTGGGCAGCACTGAAGATTTCAGCCAGATTGGCCTGTTGGGTCAGCAGTCATTCCACCTTTGCCAGTGCCCTCTCCTGCTGTGTGCAGCCTGGGATGGAGCTGGAATAACCCAGACTCAGTTCTACCATGATCTGTGCAGCTGCAGCCAGCCACAGACTGCTGCTGCTGCTCGGGAGCAAGGAAAAATGGCACAGCCACTCATCAGCATCTTGGTGGTGTAGCCTGTAATCCTCCACACATGTTCCACCAGGCAAATCATGAAAGCAGAGCAGTGAGTGTCAGCAAAGACCCTCCAGTATCCTTGGGTGATAATGTTCAGTTGTTTTCACTGCCTCTGCTCCAGCCAAGTTAACAAAAGCAGGCAGAAAGCAGTCCAAAAGTGAGCACAAGAGAAACACATCAATCAGGGGTATACACGGATTCTCTCCTGCCCAACTCTGCTGCAGACTGTAGCAAACACAGTGCCCCTCCACTGCTGCCATTCCACAAGAAGTCTCTCCTCTTACAATCCCCCCAACATAATTTTTCCACCCTGGCAGCAGCAGGATCCTCCTTCTCGTCTGTCACAGTCTCTTAATGCCACCTATAACCTGCAACAAGTAGGCTGGGACTTAACCCCACCACTGAGACCTGCTCAGCCAGGGTGAGGTATCCTCATGCCGACCCTGCAAGGTCATGCTGGGGCAGCTTGAGGGGCTCTATTAAAGCAGGCAGCTGCACACTGTCCATGGGACCTCTCCTGTGATGGTCACTGGCTCTGCCACACTGGTGGCAGGGGTGGCAGCTGTGCCTGTTGTCTGCTGCAGCATCTCACAGCCAAGGTGCTAATACGTGCTGGAGAGAAAGAACCAGCTACAACTGCCTCACAGGTGATACCTTCCAGCAACACATCCAGGTGTGAACTGTTAGAAATCATCACAGTGTGACCTGGCAGAGCTTTAGGAGCTAGAGCCCTTGGAGCGAGCCTGAACAGCGCTACACAGGCTTGCTAATTGTGAGATGGCCACCAGCAGAGCTGCCACAGCCTTCCTGCCATGGAAGAGTTCTGGAAAGAGAGGCTGTCACCATGTGATTGCAAACTCCTCATGGCACAGCACATCTTTCATCCCTCTGACAAACCTGAATGTGACAGGGGAAAGCACTGGGACAGTGCCCAGCTGACGTCTTCTGGCCCTCCCCAAACATAAATATTTATTAATAACACAATAAAGAGAGCCAAAAAGGGGCAGACCCTGAGAAATAGGGCAAGTTACCTGCCAACTGAACCCTGGCAGCAGCAACAATAACCATGGTACAAGTAGAAATTATCAAAGACAACTTTGGAGGAAACCACAAGAAATGGCAGTTGAGCCTTATTAGTGCCATAAATCATAGAACTGGTTTCAGTTCCTGCAGCTCCTCACACGCTGTCTCTTGCACAGCAAGCAATAGGGGTCTGCACAGCCTGGAGGCACAAAACAAAGCAGGCGGGAAAAAGCACCGCTTTTTTACCAAAGTAATTCTTAATTTAATTGTAAATCAAAGGCAGGGGGGTTCTGTCATTGTCTGCGAGGGGATGAAGCACAGGGAGAGACGTGTGAGGTGGGAGAAACGTGGACTTTCTAGGATTTGGAAACTTCTCTAAGTGCATGTTTCAGGCAGACATCCTCACAAGGCCATCTGGTTGCTTGTTTATGTACTTATCTGAAGATTTGCCATCTCTGTGCTCTTTGTGTGTCTGCTTGTCTTTAAGCCCATTGTACACCCTGAGCTTTTTTCTCCAGGGGTGATTTTGACAATGGGAGCTACAATGTTTGATTCCTCCTCTGATTCTCCCCTGAAGTGAAGGGAGCAGAGGGAAGGGTTAGCCCACCTCACCTCTAATTTTAACAACGTTTGAAGCTTCTTGAGGCACATTATAATTTTTTTTTTACTTGGGAACCTCCATCCCCAGCCATTGATGTGCATCATTGATTGTCCTTCTTTTCCTGCCTGGAAAATTCATTCTGTACTGAATTCTCCAGGCAGAATTTTATACTCACCAATAACCATTGTTATCTACCTTGTTCAGGGAAGCAATTAACCCAGGAATTAATAATAATGCTTACTTATTGTTAGTATAATTTATGAGCCAGCAATGGCCCAGCATGGTAAGGGCCCAAACATGGAGACAGACACAGGCTCTAGAGAAATGCTTTTGCCCTAGAAATACCCACTAGGGAAAATTCAGGCTTACCAGGAGTAGCTCCAGAGCCTTTAAAGGAAGTCCCCAACCCAGAGCAAAATTCCAAGCATTAGATTTTGGTTCTGAAGCACACCTAAACCACAGCACCCTGATCATTCTGTGATTTCTCGTGCACTACCGCATCAGAAACAATACCTCGTAAAGACATAAGCCTGGCAGGTAGCACAGCGTGGAGCAGCAAAACAAATGACAAAGACTCAGACCAGAGTGCTCTAAGAAGTTCAAAGGAGGAACAAGTGAGGTTCTGTGTCTTACTGGGTGTGCTTATCTTCTCCTGGTCAGTAAACGGATAAGAGTCACACAAGTCCAACTGCTTTTGTTTTCAGAAACCAGTCCTTAATCATCTCACATGAAGTACTGTAAAAGCTTTCACATTCTCAGAGTTCAGACCACATGAAGGAACTGTGTCCGCATCCACACATTAGGACAGGAGGCCCAAGAGGAAGGTGAAGTCTGATCACAAGACACCCATACAGGCATTGCAATACACTCTAGCTCGCTTGTGTCCTCTGCAAGACTGAAATGCCTGATAAATAAGGAACTACTGCTAGAACAATGGTAGCTATGTCACAGTATTTTGTCTTGTATTGTGTTACTTCCCTCCATCAGCATTGAGCTTTTGGGACAGATTCTCTCAGCTAATTGAGCTGTGCTTTGTAGCAGCACAACCTTGGAGGAAAACACTGTCAACGCACCACGCAAGCCATGTTTGGCCCTTGATGTAACCACTTCAGCTAGAGACATCTTTAAAAGGCTGAAACAACCCACTCTTCCAGTCAGACAGGGAAAATGTAGGTTCTGTACTGCTGGCAGGTATCCAGAGGGGAAGGCACAGCCCAGATGGACCCTTTCCAGACCACAGGTACCGCACGGCCGGCGCAGAAGCAGAGGCAGGCTGCTCACACTCCTGAGTGTGAAAGGACCTGCAGCAAATGGTTCATCTGGAAACACTTCTCTGCATTCACTCAGCTGCAGGAGGTGGTTGGGGCTGTAGTCTTGTGCTGTAGTTTTGTATGAGGACAGGGAGGGACAGATTTGCAACCTGGCCCTGGCAGGGGATAACAACAGACACTAAGGCTTGGTGACCACAGACCATGCCAAGCCCTGCCAGAGGAAGCTGTCCTGGCCTCCCCTGCCTCCTAACACTAGTTCCCACCCTGAGGTCATCTTCCTCTTTGGCTTCAGGAGAACTGATACCTCAACAAACGCTCATTTTGGTGAATTTTGATGCAGGCTAATTCCTTCATTCAGGTCACTGTGTGACCTCACATGCTTCCCCACCCAGCAAGAGAGCAGTGGGAAGCAAGACCAGCAGGAGAGTTTTCTTTTGCTTCCTATAACATCTGTTTATTGCCACTGAGACTTTGGGGGGTTCTTTAGGTTTTTTAAAGGGTCCTCTCAATAGAGGACACAACATTCAAGCTCTGTCTCTCTGTTTACGGCCCCAACACATACACAGCGACCTTGTCTTCCTAAGTAAGAAAAACCCAAGTGAACCTTTGTCACAGACGTGCACTGACCACATGTTTCTGTGTTACAGAAAAACCTCATAAAACTTTTAGAGCATACTGTATGAGCTCCACAGTCTTGCTGGGAACACACCTCACGTTGACTCTGGTGGCTTGACAAATTTCTAGTTGTAAAGATAATCTCTCCCATTGTCGGAGATCCAAGACAGGCCAAACTTCCTCCACTTGTACTGCAGGACAACCTACTGAAAGTACTGAAGCATTTTGTGTGCAGCTGCTCTGCTGGTGACTGGCAAAGCAAAGAGCAATAGGACACTTGGCTTTGTTCTGACTCAGTCTAGTTGATTTTTTTGTGTGTGCAACCACTGCTTTCAGTAGCAGAGGCTATATATGCTTTAAATGAGTGTGAAACTCAGGCTTGATCAATCACTATCATGCTCAGGAACAGGTGTTTGTGCAGTTTCTGAAATAAACACGTCATGCCAAGGAGTTACCCGAAAGCACATCACTTTCTCCTCATTAACGAGATCAAGAGGCCACAAAAATTATCTGTTTCTTTCAACATCATCTTCTGATCTCTCCATTACTGAGCCAGAAGCCTGGAGGCAGCCCTGTGCCAAGTCAGCTGCCAGCTAGCAAGGACATTCCAGCAGACTGAGCATCCAGGAGTTGTACATGGCTTTGCAGAGATCGGGGAATCAGTGCAGAGAGACGCTGCAAGCAGCTGCTGCTTCTGACCTGTCATGCTGCACAGCAAGGGAAGTCTCCTTCAGGATGGAGGAAGCTGCTCCTTTTCCCTCCCACGCAACACTGCCACTTGCCATGTCTCTGACAGGGCTGAGGGGTCGGTATGTCACCTCATCACACAACTCTTTCAGTCTGCCAAAGCTTGCATCACATCTGTGAGGATGAGTCAGACCACAGGAAGGGAGGAGAGACACATGCATGTGCCAGAGCAGGGGTTTGACCCTCTTAGACAGGAAGGTTGCTCTAAAGGAAGGGTTCAGGTGTAATGTCCAGTAGCTCTATACCAAGCAGATATTTGATTCACAATCCCAGCATATCTTCAATTCTCCAGGCAGTACAATGAAAATATTCACTGCACTAAAGACTTTTTAAAACAATTCAACTGTAGGAGTCTTCAGGAACTTCAAACTTTCAGGCCTTCCTCCTCAGTCTCATCAGGACAAAGAGAAAGAACAGAATGTTTTATTTAACAGAGCACAAACTGAGCTAAGGGTCTGGGATCCTGGGTTTGTACCAGTGATGCTGGCTAGGGGGTTGGCATATCTGACACATTCAGGACTCCATTTCCCAACTCTTAACATGCAGTGTTTGGCTAAGGATGTGAAATGCCTGAGATGGAGACTATTTATGTATGATGCCAGTCCAGTCATCCTGCCAGATCCTAACAAAACTGATATCCACGTCAGGCTGAGACACTGAAAACAGAAATGGCCTTAACACACAATGGTGAGCATGGTCTGCCTGGTCTTGATAATGCTTCTGTCTCTGCTAGCTGCCCTCACTGTCCACAGCCTTTGCCTTCTGCTGGAAGTTTGCTCCACTCAGGCTGTCCCTGGCTCCTCTGTGCCATTCTGATCCAACTTCCTACTTAAACACAACTGCCAGACCCCATTTCTGCTGGCCTGGCCCCCTCCACCACCACATTCCCTTCTGGAGAGTAACCAGCTCCAGCTTTTGATACAGCTCTGTTACAAGGAACCAGCCTCTGATCAGACCCTCCAAATGGCATTAGCTTCCCACCCCTCTCATTACTTGGAGCTATTCTGAAGACAACAGATGATCAGCTGGGGTAAGCACAGGGATAGAAAAGCTAACTTAGGAGAAAAGGCACCGAGAAAGAAAAACAGTGAACCGCACTTTCAAGTTTTGCCAGCATAGCAAAGAGTGTGGGAACAAATTACAACATCAGTGAGATACCTCTGGCAATGAAAGCCCCAGTTTCTTTAGGAAACTGGTATAAGTTATACCGGCAAAAGCTGTATCTCCAGTAGGAGTTTGTCAGAAAATCCTTCCCAGGGTAGGCAGAGCCAGCAATATTAAAAGGCAATAATATAGCCCAGCTGTAGGAAGCCTGTTTTCATGGGGAGAAATATTTTCCTGTGACAAGTCTCAAGCAGTTAAGCTCCAGAGAGCTTCACAGTACAGGCAGAAGCTTTGTACATTTCTATATGAATATGTATTTAATTATGACTCCAGTGCAGAACACATTAGCATAAATAAAGAGGAGAAATAGAAAGCAGGGAAGGAGGGAGGGGAAAAAAAGGTTCTGTTTTTCACCTGTCTCTGCTGGGAGCAGCCCCAACTCCTCGCCGTTCTAGGGATGACACAGAACCGTGCTTGGATACCACAGCCTGCCCTTACAGCCTGCCCATCTGCTCCCAGCAGGTAGGATCAGCCTCCTCAGCCCCATGGGTCCTGCTTAGGGATTGTTAGACACGGGACCATGGTCAGATGACCACTAACCAGTATGACAAAGACACACAATATGTTGAAGAGCAGCAGCAGAAGAGACTGGTTGCTGGGGGATTTTATGAAGCCATCTGCAGAACCATGGGCCTTGAGAAGAATTAAAATGAGCCACAGGAAACCCTCTGTCCCCACATTTTCCAAGCATTTGCATCGGGGGAAGGCGCGTTCAGGCCATCAGAGCTTTCTTCTGACTGTAAGTATCTGCCACAGGCTCAGTGTCTGAGGGGAAAGCAGGGCTCTCTCCCTGATCCCAGCCCTCCAACACTGACACCAGTGCAGCCCCAAATCAACGCCTTCCTACACCTGCTGCCTTTCAGGGACCTGCCCTTACACAGTAGTTTCTCTCCGGTATGTTAACCCTCCACCTTTTTTGCTGTCCATGGGCAAGGGAGACAGCACACATCTCTGTCTCGGCTCTCCTTCACCCATTCCTCCTTCCCCCTGACTGGGACACACAATGAGAGTCCTTCCCACAACAAGAGTGCTTCCTGTTGCCAGATGATGATGGGTAAAAGAGCAGGTGAATAAGAATGGTGATGCAAGAAAAGGAAAGCTTTGCCTGAAGGCAAACAGAAAGCTCCCCCTTCCTCTGCCCCTCAGCCCTGCAGGACTGACCCTTCACATGGGCAGGAACATCCCGTGCCCTGCCCTGTACCTGCTGGGCCTGTAATCCATCAGCTTTCTGAAGTAAATAAATCATGTCCTTTGCAGAGGACAGCACAGGGTTCCTCCTGCTGAAACTCTATCCTGACTGCTCTGGACCAAAAATAAAGATCTCCCTTTTTTATTATTATTCCTTAAAGCAAGGGCCAGAGGTCAAATATTCTCATGTTTCTGTACCAACACTCTCACACGCCCATCTTCATCTGAGTTCACAGTGACATCTTCAACTATATGATGAACTTGCAAAAAGTGTGATAATGTTTGATCCTTCATTACTGTGCTTAAAAATGCACTCTGAGGGAAACATAAATCTGACTCGCTGACAGAAATCCCTCCCCTTTGTTTGCATTGAAGGTGTTTTGCAGTGCAGTGCCAGCAGCAGCTGAATTCCACCTCAACACCGAGAGCTGAGCAGAAACCAGCTGTGCCTGGTTTGCTCCTAGGAAGAACCTCCACACGAAACTCAGCTCAGAGCAGGCACAACCCAGACATCTCTTTCAATGCACATGTCTCCTTGGTACCCATCTGCTGTGAAGGTGTGCTCTTGCCGGTGAAGTTGTCAGGGTTAATAAAGCAAGGAAATTTCTTTTTTTTTTAATCCATACTGTAGACGGGGTGGAAAGTTTTAGCCTCTTTGTGGTCAAGGCTGGCTGATCCTGGTACCTATGCTCAGGGCTGCCTCAACAAGTGCAGAGCTGTTTAATTATTGACAAAGTAAAAAGTCCTCTAACTGAGCTGTGCCTCATTTTAGGGAGAAAAAACAACTCTATCCAGCCTGTCTGTGCTTGAAAGTTTTGCTTCTTTTTATTTTTAAGATCAGTGCACATAAAGAAAATATAAGGCCCAGCCTGAATGGTAGCAATGAGCACTTAATATTCTTTTTGCACAACCCTAACAAATTAGTGCATAATTTAAAAATGTCACTGCACATCCGTGTTTGGTGTGTGGCGCTGCAAAGTGGGGCAGGAGAAGGGGGAACATAAAGAGTAGAGATCCTGTAAGCTGTTTACCTCTCTGCTGAATAATTTCCCTGGCACTTACTGCAAAGCAGGGACAAACACAGAGTTCCTGCATGGGCAGGACAGTGCCCCTACTGTGGAGGAAGGCTCCAGGCCCTGTTGCAGCTCTTGGCCTCTGAGGAAGCACTGCCAGCACACCAGGAGCTGGTGAGGCTGCCTATAACCTTTGCTGCTTCTCCTGCAGATAAAATCTGTGGGATCTTGCCTTTCTGCGGGTTTACAGCAGTAACAGCTAAGCTTTGCAGTGAAGTATTCTCAGAATTAATCTTCTAATCCTTCTTTTGGTGGCAAAAGAGAAGCTCCAGGGTTTTTTCCAGCAAATCTACTGCATTTACTGCTTTAATGAGGAAGCATGGGGTCTGCTGCCTCCATACATCCCCAGATGACAATTCACAGCCCCTCAAGCAGCACTTCCAAAGATCATAATTGACTTTGGATGAGACCTGGCTTGCCTGAAAAGACAGGAGCAGAAGCAGCTTCCCACCCACCGAATCACCCACAGCCTCTGGGAGGGCAGTTGTTTCTGTAGTGAGTCCCCCCAGGGCTTCCCCAGCTGCTCCCATGAGCAACCTGACTGCTGCTGTTCCAGGCACTGAAAAAACATTCAGAGGGTTGAACAGAAAGTACCATCCTCTCATGGTGACAGGCCACCATGTTCCTTTCAAAATGCGAGCAGAGAGACATTCTGGAGGAATGTGTGTACTGCTTGTGCTGTCCAGCTCTAGAGATAAATAGAGGACAAGTCTCCATGGCTGCCAGTCTGGCACTTTTTGTGGGTAATAAAATATGCTCAATGCTTTTCAAGCTTTTCTACAAATAATCAGAACTGTTTGTCGCTACGTTGAAGGAATTAGGAGTTTTAGACACTGCTGGAATGATTAAATAGAAGCCTTTCTTTCAGAAGGGCATGAAATTTAGCTGAAAAGCAGGGTCTGTGAGTGTTCTGCTGGGCAGGCAAAGTAGCCAGGACAAACCAGCAGGAACAAAGGCAGGCTCTCCAAGGGGGTGGATTTCCCCAGAGTGTGTAGGGCCACAAAGCCCGGTGACCTTGAGCATGTTGGCTGCTCTTAATGCTGTCCATGTGTCTGAGTGGGACGAGGGGGCAAAGACACACTTCTGTGAGCCAGTCACCCTCTGGGACTTGTAGGAGGGCTGTTACCACTCCTGAGGCGACATGCAAGAAAGGAGAGGAGTGAGGGCCAGCCTGGAAAGAGACAGTTCTCAGGGGAAGGGGAGAAAGAGACATAAAGGAGAAGGTGCTGGAGGAGTTGTAGAATGGACTGAGTAACGCTGAGGAAATAGATCTGTGAGTTGTCAGCACAAAAACAATCGCTGAAGTGGGCGGCAGGAGAGAGCTATCCTGTGGACAAAGCGAGGAGTGAGGAGAGGGACAAAGGCAATGTCCTAAGGAAGTCTGGTAGCAGGGAGGAGAAAAGCATGTAAAGAAGACAATGCAAGGACACCTAGAGAGGCAGGATGAAAACCAGGAGCACGAAAGGCTCTGGAGCACCTCGGGAAGGGAGCTTTTCAATAAAGGAGGAATGATTCACATCAAAGGCAGGCAACAGACTGGGAAGGAGGCTTCGGAGTGTGCCAGGAATAACAACTGTGCCTCAGCTCATGTTGTGTTCCCTCTCCGCCTGCAGCACCGTACTCTTCACATTTCATCTGCAAACTCTTCAGGGCAGGATCTGGTCCTCCTCCCCGTCTAGCAGTTCAAGAAATCATTTCCATTTGTACCAAGAATATTAACAGGATGAATGTGCATGTGTGCTTTAACCTGCAAGAGGTGATATACCCCTGATATATCTGCTGTTGATTTACTCACAGTACTTGCCACCTCAGGAGCTCAAACCCCTGCATCGGATCCCTGTCCTCCTTCACCTCTGTTGAGATTAGGAGGCTGTATCAGAGAAGAAAAGAGTACATCATGGGAGAAAAGAGGTCATTTTTCTGGCTTGTGTATTTTTCATTTCCCAGGATCACCCCACATAAACACATTCAACCTTAAACACTCATAAAACGCACTTGTAATTCTGCAGACCCTGGCTACCTCCTTGGCTCACTTTTGCTCTCCTGCTGCCCCAGGAAGCCCCATTTACATGATGACTGCTCGCCTCCAGGACCTGCCATGCACCTCAGCTTGCAGTGGCAACTTGCAACTCCCAACTCTTCCAGCCCCATTTATGTAGTAAGAACAGTTGAACATTTATGTGTTCAATCTAGAGAGTCTTTAAATTTATTTTTAAATGTTTATACTGTAGTTAGCAGTGATCCAGGAAGGAATTTAAGTGTCTCTTTGTGTCTCTCCAGCTCCAGTGGCACTCAAAGCATGTACGTAAGGGCTTTGCTAAATGGGAGTGGGCCTTAATGCACACTTAATCACCTTGCAGTCTGGCCCCAAATGTTTGCCTATATTGCAGGGATCGAGCTCTGTCTCTCGATTTCCTGTCTGCAGTACTGGGATAAAGAGAACAGCCAATGATGTGTGATGGAGACTCCACTGGCCTGACCTTGGGTTTGCTGAATAACTCATGGCTGGCAAAACTGTGGATTGATTTCAGTTGGATTTTATGAGGCATGGAGCTGGAAAGACTTGACTTTATTCTCCCTCCTCATTACATGGCAATGACTAGCCTAGCCATGGCTCCTCATCTTGCACTCAATATTTCACATGTCTGATGGATGCCAAGTACTTTATTTTGTTCCTAGTGTCCTGGCTCTTAACTTCCTTAATTTGTTGATGCTGTGTATCTTCTGAAGCAGAAGTAACCCCCTCTGGAAATTCAGCAGCCATGGGGCCACCTTACAGGTCCAGGCACTGCCAAGCACTGCCCCTGGCTCCTGCAAGGCTTTGTCTGCTCCCAGTTTCAAGTGACACTAAAGAAAACCAGTATGTGAAAAGCAATGTTTGGGTTTAGAGTGGAACAAAGTCCCTGTTAACCAAAACTCCTTAACATTTTTTTCTTCTCTTTTCAAGTGGACCTATTTCCTGCTCTCAATAAATTCAAATTTTAATGGTACAGATTTTCTGCAATGGAGCACTGCCTTGATAACCATTTAGTATGTAGACTAGGAAGCCATTAATAGCGAGCAACAAAGAGGAAAGAAGATTACTACCTTTTAATCTTTCATTTATTCTGTGGGTAGCTAATAATTACTTAGACATTATGGCCAGCTACTATTAATTGCTAAGTTTCACAAAGCCGACTTTCTATAGTCTTTAAAAACAGTAAAGGAAATGACGTATCTAACAGAAAGAAGTCGTTTCTGAGGGTAAAGTCACAGAAATCCTAGACCAGATAGTTTTTTAGGTACCTACTGCTCACCAAACCCATTGAAAAGTAGACACTATTCATGCCCTTCCTAATCCAGATGCTCGTGACGACACCACTTGCTGTTATGTGGTATGATGGTAGAAACCTGAGATGAAATTAAAGCCTCTATCTACTCACAAGGGGCATAAAATATTTCTCTCTAGTTGTTTTTATTTTTAAAGCAGAATTTCAGATAGGCGTTCTCTTCCCATTGCTGCAGTGGTAATTAAAGCTGTGTTTTCAGCTCTGATAACAATAGGAAGAAAAAAAAAATAAGTGTGGCAAACCAGCTGTGACTTACGTGCTAGGTATCAAAAGCCATGGAGTAAACCAAGGAACATCTGTATCTTCAGCTGCCATTTCAGGCAGAAATCCTCTCCTTCTGCCAGCCAGCAAGAGGAGCCATGACAGCAAACTGGTGTGTACTGTCAGAGCTGGACTGGCGGCAAGAGATGGGTGCTGTGCCCAAGCAGCCCAGGCTGTTTCTGGCTCTGCTCCAGGCTGGGTGAGCACAAGTGAGCTGCTCACAGCAGCAGCAGGGCCCAAAGTCTTTGCTGGCACAAATCAACTGTGATACATTCTGCAAGGGGTTTGCTGGAGGTTTCCAGTGCAGGTGGTGCCCGGTCCTCCTGTGTGCTCTGCAGGTTTTCTTGAACAGGCTGGGCATGCAAGTCAGTCCAGAAGAGCTCAGACCTGCTGGTCTTCCAGGTAAACGGCAAAATCTACCCCTTTATCCTTGGCTTTCAGCAAGGGAGGGGAAATGCAAGAGTAGTGATTGGCAGGAGGAAAACCACTGCTGGGTGAGAGCTTTATGTCATTGTCTCTTTTAATTTCACCATCACTAGCTATGTCAGAGAGTTTAAATATGAGCAATGGTGTTGCTCGGTATTGTCAAGGGCATGCAGAGCCCCGGCCCAGTATCTAAATGAAATCCTCTGAAAAATGACTAAACAGGATTAGCACGGCCTGAGTGCAGATACAGCACACCTGCATGCTCATGAATCATCCTACACCCGTGTGCAGAGGTGCAGAGGCCTCACCGAAGACAGCAGAACAAACTGGTGTCGGCAGAGCAGGATCCAGCCCTTTCTCCAGGCAGGACATCACTGCAGCTCCTTGTGAGGGCAAACACAGCCCTGGAAGGGTGCTCCCAGCCCAGGCAGCTGCCTCCAGACAGCTGAGCAGGCTGGGGAGCGTGGCAGGGCTGGTGTGGGGCAGGGGGCTGACCCTCCATGTGCTCCCTGCTGCTGCAGCTGCTTGGCTGGGCTTGGCTGCAGAGGCTCTGGGGGCTCCTGCACCTCAAAGCAATCCCGTGGTGAGGGTGAAATCCCTCTCTGTGACAACCCCTGGAAGCCAGGGAGGAAGGAGGGGAACCCTCCCAGTGGTGTCACCAGGAGCTGGTGTCACTGGGAGCTGGTGTCACCGGGAGAGCCGCTCACACAGGAGCGGGAAGGCCCCGAATTCTGCCATTTGTTTCTCTTTTCAATCTGACAGGGCAGAGACAGATTTTATTGAGCTGCTGAGCAACTCGTGAGGCCTGTCTACTCACAGAAGCTTTTCTGAGAATATGGGTTGAGAGGTTTATTGGATTGGGGGATAATTTAGCATCCATTTTTCACAGCGTGTCCATTCGTATTAATGTGGCCTTGCAGTCTATTTTCCTCCCTGACATCCCAGGACAGTGGAGGGACAGGAGGGGAGGCAGTGCCCTGTCTCTGCCTGGTCACCAGCAGTGGGACCCCAGGGTTCCCAGGATCACAGTGCTCATGGAACACAGGCAGGAGTTTGGGGCTGGGTTACCTTATGGTACCACAGCTGCCTTTTTTCAGGAAAGAGGCCCCATCGAGGTCAGCCCACACCCCAAGTGCCCCTCTGCTGCCTTGCACCAGGTCCTCCCAGCAGAGACAACAGGGTATTTCTAGAAGACACCTTAACTGTGAAAGAACCCATACCTCCCAGACAGGGCCTGTCCACCCCTCCAGTCAGAAGGCCCAGGAACACGCCTCTCCTGCCTGTCTGAGGACATCCCACAAGCAGGAAGGTCCCTGGCAGAGCTGCTCCAAGGTTTGGGTGTGCCAAGTTTTCCTGCAGCAAAGCTTTCATGGCTGCACACCTCCTGCTTTAGACACAAATTCACTTGAAGCAGCACCCTGTTGCACCTGCCCACCTCAGGCTGGGACTAGAAGCCCAGCCCTTGGAATGTGATGAGGGTTCCCCATGGCTACCTGTGATCCAAAGCCCATCCGGAGTTGTCACATGGAGGGAACATCAAGGATGACAAGGAGAGCTTCTGCCACTAGAGTAGCAAAAAAGGCTAAACAGAGAAACGTAGGCACACTGCTGAACAGCAAAAGTGATTCAACGGCATGGGCGCAGAGAAGGCTGAGGTACTCAGTGCCTTCCTTATCTCAGTCTTCATCAATGAGGTCTTTCAGGGCTCTGGGCACAGAGGAAAACTACCAGCAAGAAGAGTGGTGTTGACTCCAGGATTGCCTGAGACATCTCTTCAAGTCCATGAGACTCAACAGATGCATCCAAGAGTGCCACAAGAGTTGGCCCATGTCCTTGCACCATCATTCTCTAACATTTTCCAAAGACTGAAGAGGTCCAGGGATTTCCCTGACAACAAAAAGCAAACGTGAGGGGCCCCCATGCCTACAGAAAGGGAACTGGGAGCCTCACTGGTGTGTGTGGCAGGAAAACACCGGGCATAATCTGAAACAAGAGACATCAGATTAGATGCAAGGGGGAAAAAATTGCCATGAGGACAGTGTAGCAGTGGAGCAGGCAGCCCAGGAGGCTCTGCAGGCTCCATCCTGGGAGGTTTCAAGCCCTAACCAGATACAGCCCTGAGCGGTCTGGTCTGGTCTGGTGAGGTGTGGTCTGGTCTGGTCTGGGGGTGACCCTGCTCTGAGCCTCCCAGGGTCACGCCCAGCCTGAATTATGCCATGTTCCCATGCTGAGTTGAATTGGAGAGCAACGGTAGGAAATTAAAAATACAGAAATATAATCCTACTGTTAATACAAATAACCCCAATTCTCCAGACTGCTATCGTCCTCTGTCTGTTCTGACTTATGCAGGAATCCAGACTAGCTCTGACCTATCCTAAATGCTCTTTTGCCAGTCTGCAGGCTTGGGGCTGCTACTATTGAGAAAAGAGTCAGATGTGTACAAAGCAAGTGCAAAGGCTGGCTTTTTCTGTGGGGAACCAGTCACCATCAGCTCCATTCCTTTTCCAGCTCTCTTTTTATCCTCTCCCTCTCTCATTGCTCCTACAGTAAATACCCAAACATGAAAACAAGCTCTCCAGGACTCATCTTAGAGGCTCTGGGTCCCACATCTCCTTGTCCCCTCTGCTCCTTTAACTTAGAGGGACTTCTGCTGGAGTCCCTCTCCTGGGGGGTAACATCAGTGCCCTCCAGCAACTGCGAGTTGAGCAGCCCGGTGATATTAAAGCTCCTTTCACCCTCCTTCCTAGCTGAGGCTAAGCACAGCTCAGTGAGCCAACAGGAACCTCATCACCAGCAGAGAGATGGCCAGAGGGGTGATTTTGAGGGAAGGCTACAGCAACCCCAAGCTTAGAAAAGATGCTTGAACTCCCCTTTTAAGTGGTCATGGAAGCTATTTTCATCTTCAGCTGCTGCAGATTTGTTCCTGGGATGGTGGCTGCACCGAGTGGCTGACATAGACCTGAGAATCAATCAAAAGTAATTGAAACAGAAGAGGCTCAGCAATCAACCTATTAGGTTGCTGGAGCCAGAAAAATGCTGCTATGAGGAGCCAGAGAAAGGGGAACCGACTTCCCTTCTGAAAACTTAATGTGAGGAAGAATCTTCAGCTGTGCCATATTTTCTTACAAGAAGAGTAAAAAATTGTGGAATTCTCTTTCTGTGTATTTTTGTCCCATTTAATGGGGGGGGGGGGAAGGAAAGAAACCATTAAACCCTTATCTGTAAAAAAAAAAAAACCCATCCCGTTCTTTTTTTTTTTCCTCTTT
>VXBU01007382.1:461085-543108 GCA_013400315.1 Bombycilla garrulus | reverse complement strand
ACCCTTATCTGTAAAAAAAAAAAAAGCCATCTCGGTCTCTTTTCTTTTCCTCATTCCCCCCCTCCATATGCAATAAAATGATTCTTTGCTCTCAGTTGTTGTCTGCTGTGGCAGCGGTTGGAATGAGCTTTGTTTTTCTTCACTTCACTGCTCCTCACTGGAGGACTTTGCTGGCTGCAGCAACCTATTAAACTGGTTGCTGGCTGTCATGGTCTCTTCTGTCAGAGCGGGAGTTGCTGCCAGAGTCCGGTTATTTCCAAACGCCTGCATGAATCGGCTCCTGCAAAGCCAGACCTCAGAGCCGCCGACAAGAGCGTGAGCTGAAGTGTTAGGGGGTTGCCAACCTCCACAACCTTCAGTAATTAACGGCATACACCCCTCCACCATCCCTCACCCAGATTTCACAACCTTCTGGCAGGTGCCCCAGGGGGATTTGCAGCAGTGAGCTTAAATATTTCATCTAAATCATTAGAGCAAAAAAGAAAAATTAAACGTGATCTTTAAAAAGGAGGAGGAAATCTTAACCACTTGCATTCTTGATGAGACACATGCAAAGAGAAAACGTAGCACCAAGAGTTCAAAATTGGAAAGGACTGCTGTGTATGGTGAGCAATACTCTCAGAGATGAAATGTGAGGGGCCCCCCAGTCCTCTCTCCCCACAGGTATCGTTCTGAGGTGCATCCCTTTGGTTACAGGGGATGTACTGGCTTGACCCCGATACCAGAGACTCTTGTTGACTGTGCGTTCGGCGCAGCACCTCCTTGGTCAGATGCAGTTATGGAACACAATAACCCCTGTTACTGCCGGGGTGAGCCCTTCCCCCACACCCATCTGTAATTACTCTGGAGAGAATGAAAACAAAGTTTCTCCTTTCCGCCTCACCCAGAAAATACAGCCGGGCACGGATCAGTGCTTAATATTATGATTGAGGCTGGAATGGGTGTCAGCCCCAAGGGGTTCTGGGTTTTGGGTTCTGGGTTCTGGCTTCTGTTCTGGGGTGATTTCTTGTTCTCACCCAGGAAAGGCTGAGTGCACCATGCTGTACATGCTCCTGGCAGTCCCCCACTCCAGGGGGACTTTTCCACAGCTGGGCAGGCTGTGGAGGGGGCACTGACAACAGTGAGGTTTGATCAGGGCAGTTCTACCTCACAGGGGTTTTACAGAGTCCGAGGGAAATGTGTCCTGGGCTCGACAGAGCAACGCTCCGAGTTTTATCCGTACTTACCGTTTTCTGAGCGTACCACTAAAAATGTCTGGGCAAAGTGCAGGTTTGGAGACCTCAGCAATTCACACCTGCACCTAGAAAGTGCCTGTGCTACAGCACAAACACTGTCCAGATTCGCCATCAAGCACAATTTATGTGAGGGATGTGCTCTCCCTGTGGGCTTAAGCAATAACACTCCAAACACACCTTCAGAAAGACTATTGCTTTTGTGAAAGGCTTTCATGAAATACAGGGGTGAGGGAAGGGGGTATGAGAAATTAGAGGCTGAAATTGTGTCCTAACACTGCTAAGAGGAAAAAAATCAATTTTTTTTCCCACTAACCCCCTGTAGCAGTACTTGATCCAGTATTACCCTCCTCCCAGGGATCAAAGATGATGATGCCATGCAGGAGCAATGCTGGAGCAACGCTGGAGCTCATAACTGCAGAAGAGCTGTGACCTGAAGCAAGCCTCCCCTGCAGATGCTGAGTCATCAGAAATGTGATGCCCTTCCGCCATTATCTAAGAGCAGCATCTGAAAGAGAGAGGGGTGGTTAGACCAGGGTTTGGAGCTGGGACAATGCGAATTCTGATGCTGGTTCTGATATGTCCCTCACATGAACCTGGGGACTGGTTAATAGGACTCAGATGTTCAGAGGTTCTTAACATCTGTCACTCAAAACCTCTCAAATGCACCAAAAAAAAAAAATATGTTCAACCTTCTGAACACAGGCAGAAGAGGAATTAAGGTTAGTATTTGTAATGTGCTTTTCAGAAGAAAACAGACTGAGTATAACTTTTAGTTCTTCATTACTTTATGCAGTAGGAAGCAAGAAGATAGGAAAAAATGAACAGCAGGATAGGACTGATTATTAGTATTGGGAGTGTTGTTGGGTCATTTCTGGGGTTTTATGGGTACTTCTATCAAATAAATGGAATGATTATATGCACCATGAAGGAATAATTGTGGACAGGTGATGTTTGTTCCATAAAAGGGACACTGTCAAAGGACGTGCAAAGTCCTCTAAACTTCCCAGGATTAGCACTGAGTGACCTAATATCTCCTCCCACCACTGATGCCGAACACTTTAGAGAAATTTATGCACAGAATGTGACAACTTGTCATGAAATGCTCAACTTCATCTATCCCATTTTCCTGTAGAGTTCTCTGCATAATATATAAACAGAGGGGGGTGGGGGAAATCTCTCTGAAAGCTCCTGCCAACTCACATCTATTTCATTCTTTTCTTTTGAAAAGAAACCTATTCCAGATGGTTTATCATTAGAACTTTTTTTTTTTTTTTTTTAATCTCTGACGTTATGAAAAAACAGGGAAAAAAATCTGTGTGGTCAGTTCTAGCACAGCCTGGAAGGCCTTCTGAAAATCTTTCACACTGAACCTGGTGCTGTTGATGCGTGTCCACTGCAGGGACCAGTGGACTGCCCCAGGTCAGTAGAACCAGCCACTGGATATTGCTGACAGGGCAGGGTTTGGTCCAGCCTGAGACTGACTGGGCAATCTGTTTTCCTGTCCTCAAAGATCTCACTCTTCCCAGGGCTTGGGCACCCGCTGTACCACATAAGCAAACACGCTCAGTGTTTGATGCCAGTGAGGTCATTCCTGCTGTTCCGTGTTTTTGTCGAGGCTCCCATGGCACCCTGCAAACAATACAGGGCACAGGAGCTGCAGAGTCTCCCCCTGAGCTGCACGCCCTCCTGGGTGTCAGAACTGCAGCCGGGCAGACAGCCAGCGCGCTGAGGGATGTTTGAAGCGAGGCCTCTGAGACAAACCTCTGCTTTCAATAAAGTGCCACAGGATTTTTAATGCCCATGCAGAGCAGGCAGCTGTTACCCAAAGGACATTCTCCACCCTAAAATTACATGGAAATTATTTGCCTCTGAAGCTATGTTTAGCCTACAGAGATTCAAACATATAATTCTAGGATATCTAGTTATTTGATTAAAATGCTAATATAGCCACCTCACTGCTAATGCTGCCAACCAACTGGCCTCCCCAGGGCAGCGCTGTGTGTTTGCTTTTCGTGTCTCTCTCTAAGCCAGAGTCTCACCCTAAATCAGGGCTCGTGAGCGCTGTTCTAAGCCCAGGGGTTCAGCCTCCCCAGCACAGTGACTCAGAAGAGCAGCCAGCTCAAAGCTGCAGAGGATGCACAGAGATTTGCCCACTGCCTCATCCCAAGCAGTTTCCCTCTCCTGCTAGGAGCTGGCAGGCAGCAGGTCCCTGAGGAAGGTGTGCATGCTGAGGAGGCATGCACACCTCAATTCCCTTCTAATGAGAAACTGATTTATTTTATTTTTTTTTAAGAGGAGCAGCTAAATAACTGAATGGGAGCCACAAGCTTTCCCCCAGAACTTTTCTTAATTGCCTTTTGCTCACAGTCACAACAAGGGCTGGGAATTGTGCCGTCAACATTTTCCCTGTGAAGAACAGCTCCCATTTTATCCAAAATTACCTCTGTCCAACTTGATTTAAAGTTTCTAGTTTGTCAAAGTTAATTATTTCCACTGAAAATCCAGGTGCCAAGATGCTCAAAACCAATATTATGTACGAAGGAACTCACTGCACATCATTTTAAGCTCCTGCTATGAACAAACAAATCCTTTTCCCACCTCAGGGTCTCAGTAAAGCACTATGCCACAGCAGTACTACATGATTTTATGATAAATAGACCTAGATCCTTCTCTTAACGAAGGTTTGTCAAAGCTGCTATTCATTTTGCTAAGAGGGCACGGAAGGGATGACCATCCTGATGGTGCCAGTGCTAATGATCCAGCCTGAGTGCAGGGGCTGAGCACAAGGCCAAGGATGCTCTGCACTTCACTGTCCACGTTGGTATAAGCTCCTCATCACTGGCTCCACAGGAATCAGGAGAGAGTCTAAGGGGGCACTTTTTTCAGAGGAACAAGGAGGGGAAGGATGAGTGTACATGCCTGATTAGTTACGGGCAATTAAACACGTCCAGCTTCCCATTGCCTCTCATCCCTCCAGCCACTGGAACAGAAATCCAGAACAGCCATCTCCTGATGCACGATCCCTTTGCCTTGATAACGTGGTGCCTGCACTCTTTCAGCCCCTGGGCGTCAAAACATTTGCACATAGGCAAGTGAAATGTCTCAGGCTGTCAGGAAGGAGATCACCCCTTCCCTGCAGAGCGATCCTGCCTCCCATCACAGGGCAACACCCTCTAGCACAATTCCTGGAGCTGCCAGTGCTCATCCTGAACCAGAGCAGAGGCAGCTTCAGGGATACTGGATTGAAAGGAACTTCTGTCACCCTCTGGTTTGCAGGCCCTTGGGTTTCCCTGGCTTCACACAGATTTGACTCAGGGTGCTTCCCTTACAGACACATTCTGTCTGCATTTAATTTTAAAACTGCTTTTGCTCCAGCACCTGTCCTCCCTGCCAGTCTTCTTGACCAAGAGCAGCACAGTCTCAGGGTTTTCCCATAAAATCACCACTGTCTTAGGCAGTGAAGGATCAGACTACTTGTCCCCTTCCTCCCGTCATCCCCCAGGGACTGCCACGAGCCCCCTAGGGCCCTATCATCCCTTCTCTCACAGGTTTCTACTACTGTGGCTGAGCTCTCTAACAAGTCTCACCAGGGCTGGGTATCATCCTCACCCACGCTCCCCATCCTGCTTCTTCTGCCACTTCTGCCTCCAGGGAACAGGCTCTAGACTGCTCCTGCCAGCAAGGAACGCAGCCTCTTGCTGTTTAAGGAAAGAGGTGGGTGGGGAGAGAATCCCTCGAGCTAAGTGGAGAGGCACAATCTGCAGTCAGAACTCCAAGAGCTCTTCCTCCCCGGTATGCTCATCCCCGTCAGGCCACAGCCAAGGGCTGCCTTGTTGAGGCCAGTGCTCATTTCATTACAGCCTGTTCCTCTTCCAAGTACGGTACAGTACCTGGATAGAAAATACAGAAAAAAGTGCATAGGATGAGTCTTATTATGGCATGCAACTGTGTTTAAACATGATCACCACCAAAGCATCAGTATGACTGAACAAATCTTGGCTTTAGGTGCAGGCAGGAGTAAATCGGGATCAGTTTTCACCCTTGTGTTGTGAAGTCTCATCATTTTACTGAGGAGCTTGTGATACCCAATAATTTTTAAAGCCTGTGTTCCAAGATTGGGGTGTACAAAAATGACACTTTGAGCTCTTTTCCAGATACACTTCTTTGTGTTCTTCTTGTCTCTCTCATAGATTCCTGATTTTGTGAACCTTAATGTTACAAAAAATAGGGGGACATCCTCTTCCTCTCCAAGACTTTGTATCTCATGACCCAGGAAGCAACTGGACTTCTTAATTTATACTGGTTGGACTTAGCAGTACTAATAAGTACAGTAATTCAAATACAGACATCAGGTAAACTACCAAAATGCCTTTTGCTTTCTGACCGAAAAATCCCAAAATCCATGTCTAATGTTCTGTCAAAAAACACAGCAAACACAGTTGTGTTCAGATGTGATAAAATATCAAACTGAAGGCAGACCTTAACACACAGAAGAATTAAGAAGCTGAAAGCATCCTTACCTTGTTCTAAGGTCTGTTTTCATTCTCTGCACCTCACACCATGGCCCAGTTGTATCTCCTGCAGCCCAAACCTTCTGTCCTGCTCTCCCTGCATGAATTTTTGGCAATATTCTCTAAGTTACTCAGAATAAAACAGAATTTTACACCAAGTTGTGCCCTGTCAATCCAAAGAATCGGCTCACTCTATTTAACTATGGGCATGGGGAACATTAGGAATGATTTCCATAAAGGGGCACTAGGCTGGTATTTGATACAGGGGTCAGAGTAGAGGACGTGGTCTAGGTTTGACCAAGACAGAGTTTAAAAGTGGTCTGGATAAATGGACTTTCACCGTAGAGTAGACAGGGTTAGAGGTCAGCCTTTGCAGAGAAAGAACAAAAGAGTACTGGTCCAACTAGGTAATTTCTGCAAAAAGCAGACTTATTTATCAAAAACTGAATTGATCTAGCTTGCACAACATTAAAGCCAAAGAATAAATAATAAACAGCACCTCCATTTGTCACATAGTAAAAAGAACAAAAGTGCACAGCTGGGAAAATGTAATTTGGAGGAAAGTCCAATATGGAAAAAAATAAGGCAGAGTTGTAGTAGCAAAATAAAACCAACCTGTGATTTATTAGCAATGATTGTGTGCTCTGTGCCATATTTCTTTATTCAAATAAAGCCCTGTTTAGATTACTCTGAGGTGACTTTTCAGCAACATTTAGCACATTGCAGGGCAGGGCCTGAGGGTCACGAGTTCAAGAAAGGGCTTGTGTTCCTGTATCCTCCAGCCACCTGATCTGAGTTATAGACATGACTTTCCTCAGCTGTGGTGCTGCTGCTGGTGGGAAGCAGTCGACTGTCCTGTGCATTAACATCTCCTGTAAATTATATTAGGAACAAGACTGATATAGCTGCAGACTGAAGAAGCATTTCAGTTGTCCTAGGCTGGGGAGAAGCTACAGCTGACAACAAGAAAAGGAGGAAGGAAGAGAGAAAAATGGGATTTTGGAGGGCTCAGTATGAAAATTTTGACTGCATTATTTGTGCAGGCCAGACAGCAATAAAGCACAAACTTGTTGGAATAGCTTATTCTCCTCTGGCTTCAAGCAATGCAGGAAGGATCCGCTGTTAGGTCTCCCAGTGCCATTTTCCTCCTCCCCTGTTTTATTATTAACCTCCTACATTTTCTTTGCCTTTAATGGTAAATTGCTTTCCAACCATCACGGCGTGACAAGGCTAACCAGAGGAGCCAGAGCCCGTGCAGTGCCGGGCCCAGCCAGGCAGTGATGATTCTTGCTCACCACACTGACACCTCCGTGTTATTTCTCCTACCTCCCCTGACCCTTTGGGATCGGGGGCCCTGACCATAATGCTCAAGCAGTGAAAAAAACACAAATCCTGCTGGACTTGCAGCTGGGGGAGAAAAAACCTCAGGAGCTGGGAAAGGAGCTGTCAGCCTTCATTATTAATATCCAGCTGTTAATATTTAATGTCATAAAACCGCGTCTCCCTCCGCAGCCTAGTCATCAGACATGCAGGGGTCACAGCAGCCAAAATCCTTTAGACAGACAATTCAATGTCCCTGTGCTTTAGCTGCATGCCAGGACTGCTAAAGGTGTTCTAGATGTATTTGAGATGAAATGCTAGAAGCTTTAATAAAGCTTGAGATTAAAAAAAAAAAAAAAAATAGGAAATAGCAAAAACAGTGGTCACGTTCCTCCTGCCTTCCCAGCCAGCCCTGCTCACAACATTGACCCCATCCACGAAGCCAAAGGGCACCTGGAGCTGGAAAAAAATAAACAGGGCTGGTCAAAGCATTATCACAGCACGGACATCGCCCACCACTGCAGCTGCAGGGCCAGATCGCTGCTCTAGCCTTGGTGTCCAGGTTTGAACGTGAGGCAGAGAGGCCCAAGATTTAAATCGTTCAGACTACTAAATCCAGATCATACTGCATTAGGAAAAAGACTGTGTAGTCCACCCCAGCCTGTGTTTCCAGGCGCTGTGGCACACACTGAGGAGAGCCAGGCAAAGCACACCAGGAAATGCTGTTGAGTGCTTGATCTCACGGCAGATGAGACAGAGAGAAGGCCTCTATCATGGGGGGCAGGCAAGGGACATTTCAGTGGTTATTTTCAGAGCCTTCACCCTCACAGCTTCACAGAAAGGTCAAACACCAGCACTGCTTGCAGGCAGTTTTCCCCTCAGTGGGTGTGAGTGTGTCACCTCTGCTGGCACAGAGCCACGGGTCCTGCTCCCTGCTGCAGATCCCGGGCTCTCCCTGCTAGCGATTCCGCTTGTGCTGCCAACGTTGCCACTAAAGCTGCCTCGCAGTATTAATTTTTAAAGACTCCTTCCTCCTCCCGGGCATAGATTCCGAGACAGCTCCAGAAGCCCACACATATATACCAGCGCAGCGTAGCAGCCAAATGCGTCAAACGAGATTTTAAGGGAGAATGGGGGAATAAAAAGCACAGCCAGAATGTTTTGGCATGCAGTGCAAGGAAAAGCGTGGCACCACAGGCAACATCTGCTACCCTTTGGCCTTCCCTGCCTCTCCTGTTTCCACCTGTAAGCTTAAGATTGATTTCTTTCTTTTTTTTACAGAGCAGTGCAGTCAGAGGGGCTGGAGCACCCCAGGCAATGGAGAAACATAAGTAATGAGAATCCTCCGAATATGTTAGTCTGCATGACATGAAGACAGCTGAGACGGTCCTCAAAGAATTGGTCAGATCCAGCAGAGCTCATTAGCTCTGGCTTGGGGCTACTTCTGCCAGACCTGGGTTAGCACGAGCTCCCAGGCGTCTGCGAGCTGCACTCTGGGCTCCAGGCCGCCACACCAGCCCAGCGCCGGCCTGTGCTGCGCTGTGGCTCCATACAGCTCAGCCTCTCAGCGAGTGAAGTGCTGCAGAGCTCTGCAGAGCACGGTGCAGAGGGATCCCAGTGACTCTCCAGGAAACAACCTGGGTGCAGCTGTGCCCATACTAAGATGAAACTGTTTAACCTGTCTGGGTTTGTGGTGCCTCTGTTGTATTGTGGGTTTAGGGTCACAATGCAGAGACACCTCAATATCCCGCCTAGAGAACCACCTTGGGTTTGCAGAGATCAGCAGTACAGACTGAGCTCTCTGGGGACACAAGGGGTCTGGGTCCCTTTTGGTCTGGAAGCAGACAGCTGTGTCTCACAGCACAGGGACAGAGTCCAGCTCGGGCTGTTACACACAAAGGCAGTTCCTACTTCTTATGGATTATCCAGAAGCCAATTAGACTGCCTATAGTGAGGTAGTGACAGCAAGTGGATACCAAAAGAGGGTGGTTATGACTGTGGTCAAGTGTGACAAGCAGGACGAGTCAAATCTTCCCTTCCACCACACTCTGACATTGTGAGGTAAAAGGGACTATTTGCAGATAGCATCTCCCTGCCTATGGATAACAGTAACTTCAGACAACTCTTGCAAACTAGGAACTAGTGAACTCCAGCAGTTAATTATAGTAAATATTTACATAACAGCTGGGCCCTTCAAATTTAGAAGGAATAGTCAATGCAAGGACATGCCCTTTAACCATCCCATTTTATTACACAAATCACCAGGGAGCCCAGCACAGTAAGATTTGCAAATGAAGTGTTTGATATTGGCTGAGACATTAAACTACTTACCTCGTGCTATAAAATGCATAGGTACAGTACATCATTCTTTTTGCAGAAATTTCAACCCCATTTACTTTAGTTAACTCTTCCTCGGCACTTAATATTTTGCGTGCTACAAAGAAACACAGCACATAACCCTGAACAGACCTGGTGCCACCGCTCTAGCAGAGTCTGACTTAAAATAAAAATGTTTTCCCCTTTGCTGTTACTAAATTTGGCATCGCTTATGTAGATTCTATTGATGTGTCTAATCTACTTAACATCCTCAATGTTCTCCTATTAGCTGGTTGCTTGGGAATTTGCCTTACATGAAAGATTCTGCTTCTGTCCCATCCCATGCTTTCTCCACAAACACAATGGGTAATTAAACCAGGTTCTGTAAGTGGGGTAATATGTTATCATCCAAAATGACTCGGTACTCAGGAGCATTGTAGCAAATCCTGTAATAAGCAGAAGCTGTGGGTGCTGGGAGATGTGAGAGCATGGTTTCCAGACAGAGCACGGTTTTAAAAGGAGCATGGTCTGAGTTTGGAAATCCAAGTCAGTCCACAGAGCACGGTTTTAAAAGGAGCATGGTCTGAGTTTGGAAATCCAAGTCAGTCCCAAGCACCCTCGACTGGCAGGACTCAGATGTGCCTTGGTAATGTATACCAGGAGCAAGATGAGACACCGAAAACTCTCAGGAGCCCCCANCCCTCGACTGGCAGGACTCAGATGCACCTTGGGTAGGGTATAATTTATACCAGGAGCAAGATGGGACACCGAAAACTCTCAGGAGCCCCCAGCTGAGGCCACTGGCTGGAGGAACTCCAGAAATACCTGGAGACAAAGCATGATGAGCTGATCATCTTCAAGAGCTCGGTGTGGAGGAAAGGGGAAAGTAATGAAGCACAAAAATCCCAGAAGATATTTCCTTCTCACCACTCCAAAAAAAAATGCTTTTCCAGATGCACAAATCAGATATGGTAAGGGTTTGATCATGGTTGCATTAGGCATAGTTTTAGGTGGTCCATAAAAGAGTTCTTCTTACCGAAATGTTATCCCAGGTAGTATTTACTGCTCTATGATTTCCTTTCTAGAGGATTTTTGTGTTACCTTAGGGAGGAAAATGCTGAAAGGTATCATAAGTCAAGGTGCAAAAGCTTGCAGTGTAAAATTAGCTGAGAAGAGAGGATGAAGCAGCCCAAGAAATGGTCAGGTTTAGCCAAGGGACAGCTGCTGCAAAATCAGGAACCCAAAGGACTTAATGGATGGGGGTTTTGCATGCATCAGAAACCTTCTGCCAGGCTGGCTGATTTATGTGGCTGAGAAGGCTCAGATGAACCCTCCCTCCTGAGCTTGCTCATAACATTATAGGGTAGGCTAAGAGGGTTACTCAATGTTATTACTGCTGTTGCTGTTGTTTATTTATTAATGCATCTGTATCAGAGACCGTGGCTGATCCTGGGAGTCTCGCTGCGCTACGTGCACAGGATGCAGAGCAAGAGGGAGCAGTCCCTGCCCAAGAGAATTCCAAGTGCTCCCTTTCCCCTGAACCAGAGGAAGCTCCCAAAGCTATCCCAGAGACACAGATCCCCCTCTTTGCTGCCATGTTAGCCACTTATTATTTCCCAGCATAAATATGTTTTATAGAGAAATAAAGCCTGCAGTTCTGAAAAGGGAGTGCTTTCACACACCCGCTTCTCATCTATAAAGCCCCATGATTTGGCATCTTGGGTTAAAGTATGAAATTATGACACCAGAATTGACTTTAGAGTTTCTGATGTTTCCTTGGATGATTGCTTCTATAACTTATAGAGACAGGGGAGCGTTTGTATTCTACTGAACACATAAATTAATATCCATACATGAAAACGATGTGTAGACGGCAGGACAGGGGCAGGGATGAGTTTGCTACAGTGAATAACACCAAAGGAGGGCTTGTCAGCAGCAGTTTCAGTGTTTGGAGTGTTGTGGTGAGACTCTGCAAGAGTAATGAAGTAAAATAAAAGGGGTTTGTACTGAACTTGTTAAAGCAGATGAAAAATTCATGGTATTTTCCATCATCATACCATTTAGGGAGGAGTCCTACTGAAAATAAATATACATTTTTATTTTTGCTGGTGGATATAAACCAGAATCTCATATTTTCATGTGCTCTGTATGTTTTACACCATGAGCAGGGTGGGTTATTTTGTGACCTAAAGAACAAATGTAAAGATGTTGGAATCTGGTCTTATAATCCATAAGAGATAAGGTTCTCTTGCTCATGCTGGCTAAAAGCTTTATTTTAGTCTGTCACGGCAGAGACAACATTATTTGATTTTGCTTCTTCCCTATGTTTTGAACAGTAGCAATATTATATGTGTTGAAAATAAATTGGAGCAAAATAAGAAACAGAATACTCCATGGATCTCAAAGCCTGTTAAATTCATGGCAAAGTTTTAAAAGCAAAGGGGATGAAAATCGTGGCCCCACTGAAGTCAGTGGAAAGCTCCCAGTGAGGGACAGGAAGCGGGAGCTGGATTTCACCACGTCCCCTGACGCTGTCTTACATTAGAAACAGCAACCAGGATGTTCCTGTTTCTCTCACCTCTGACCCAAACCTTTTTAAAAATTAAAATAAAATGTTAGAGATGCATCATCAAAGGGCTGAAGGCACAAAGGAAATGTGGGCCTGCTCCTAGCCCTACCCTCTGGCCAAGCTGCGACGCTGATGAGCCGAGGCAGCAGGTGAGGCATTCCTTACCTGCCGGTGCCATCAGGAGCAGCAGAGGGGCTGTGTGACACGCACCGGTGCCTGCACCAGATGGAGGCTTTGGACTGCGCTGCAACGTTCGAGTTGTCCCCAGATCCGATGGCAAAGTCATGTGCCAGTTTGTTAGTCTGGAGAGCTCGAAGCGATCCTGGGAGAAACCCTTATCCCACATAAATCGTCTGGAGTTGATGGATGGCAGGAGCCTCAACTATAAAAATCTCAGCCAGGGACATGATAAATAGTTGCATCCTGTTAAAAATAGGCAGCAGAGCAGCAGGCACATGCATTGGCTGGGGAGGATTGCCAGTCAATGACTGAACTGCCAAGGCATTTTGGCGTTGAGCTTCAGAACAGGCTTTCAGGCTTTTCTTGCAAGAGAACAACCTCTGTAGTAACCTGGTTTTCAGTACACGTCGAATTTCCTCTGGGTACCTCAGGAGCTGGCAGAAGAAAGCCCAGAAGAATGTTTTGGTTGACTCTGGCTTTTGTATATAGCAGGTACTGGAGCCAGCTTCTTTTGGCCAAAATCAAGTTTTTCCCTGTGGGCATCATTTAAATGTGTTTGCTTTACCACCAAATCCTTATTTTGTATAAAGTACTCAAGGGAAAAGGCTGCCTCCCTGCATCCTCCAGCAGAGTTCCTGCGTTTGCTGTAGCAGTACTTGTATTTGCATGGCGCCTGCTGCATTGGAGGCTCAGACTCCCATAGTGCAGGTAATAAACAAATATTACTGGGAGCTTTCTGGAGCAACTCTCTCTCCCTCATAAGAACTTCTATAAAACAGTTGCTAGATTACAGAGGGGGAAGAAAACCTTTAAAAAAAAATTCTCTCAACACTTAAAACTACAAGCTAAGTACGTCAGTCACATGTGGTTTGCTCTTTATGCAGAGCCAATAAAAGCTTGCAAATTTCGGTTGTAGACCTCGAAACATCCTGTCTATGACTCTTGAAACTTTATCTCACCAAGAAATTTTTACGGTAACATCCCAAATCCTGCCCTAGTCTCCAGGCTGCAGGTCTCTTCCATGCTCCTTAAACACCCAAATCCAGTCTTATTTTCTTCTCTGCTGTGCCCTCCTCCTGCTCTGTGTGGTTTCTACCATGCTTCCATGTGCCTCCACACCACTTTTCCAGCCATTCAGCTTGGCAAGAGCCAGCACATGCTGCGACTCAGCCAAAAGTATGTAGATTTGGACTGGGGGAGTTGTCAGATGCCAGCCAACATGGGTAGCATCTTCTCTCCAGATTTGCTTTGGTGGAAGTACTGGCTGGTGTATTTTTTCCCCAAGTACTGCCATTGCCCCCACCCTCAGATTTGATTCCATGCTGACCAGTGGAGCTCAAAAGCTCATGGTTGGGGACTAGCAGATAAACAGTGTGTTTGTGTAACGGTTGTGTCCCTAGGAAACAAGGCTGAAAACAGAAATATGAACTATGTCCGTGTTTACAGATATCTTTCGTGCTAATATTTCTGTTGAACTTGCCCCTGGGACTCCGACCAACTCTATGATAAACACAGCGTAAACAGATTGTAAGGCATGGTCTGTACTCCAGTTAAAGAAGACAAAGTAAAGTATGAAAATCTATATCATTCAGCTGTTTTCAAAATGGCTCTTGTAAATAAGCAGTGAGGAATGAATTGCACACCAACATGACACACAGGGATAGTTTCAGGCTGGGATCATCCGTAACTGAGCAGCTGAAAACAAAGATAGATACAAACTTGTCTTATCTGAACCCAAGTTTAAAAACACAGTATTGTGCGTTCACAGTAGCTCAAATGTTAAATATAAAGCCTCATTTATCTCAAGAGGAAATGCTAATGAAAGGGGTAAGACTTAAGCCACGTATCTTGTAGGGCATCAACTTCCCAACTTCAGACTTCCACAGAAGCTCTTGCTCTCTAGAGATTCACTACTCCACTGCCTTGCCTTTAACCATCTGTCATATTTCCCTCGATATCCATGGGTTCGGGACACTCATTGGTAGGGGGGTATTTGTTTTAAAAATTCACTTGGCCCAGGCTTAAATCTCTATGAGTGCAGTGGCTCCTGATGCTGGTTTTTCACCTCACTTTTCCCTGGAGCAGTGACTGACACTTTGCTCAACCAGAGCTCAGGGAGATGCCACAGAATTAGCAATCATCTTAGCTCTAGTATCAGTCCATACAGTCCTGAGCTTGATGGTCAGGTCACTTTGCTAGGAGAAACATGTAGATCTGCCCAAATTAGGCAGGGTGAGGCTTTGAAAACAGGTTTTCCATCTGTTGAAAGATTGCTCTAACCAAGGGATGGTGGGTGGACCTTGCCCACAATCTCAGGAAGTAGCTAAGTGGGGAACATGGGCCTCTCAGCTTACCCAACTAGAAGCCTGAATGCCTTAGCTGATTTGGGCCTTACCATAAAAATTTAGTACATACGCGAGCCAAATCAGACCAGACTTGTTCTCCATCAAGGCTCTGCAGAACGCTCAGTCACCTTTCTTTTTCTTCGCTGTATCAGGAAGGAGTTACTCAATTTAAAACTGTGCAGATCAGAGTGTACAAAATAGACTGAGCCCTTCCCTCCAAGAGTCCTTTTGCCATCCCAGGGAGCTCTAGCATGCATGACTGGCTCCCTGTCAAGCTCCTAAAAGAGCCCCTTCTTGGTTACCAACACTGGCAGGGCATGACTTGAGAACTAGGAATCCTGGTTTGCAAAATCCTGCCATGCAAGTAGCTAGAACTGCACACATTGCAATGAAAACGGACATGTAGAGATCCCCCTCATTGTTTACTATGGTTTAGGTTTGGGATTTGAGGTTTTTTTTTTTTTTTGTTCTGTTTTGTTTTTTTTAAAAGGAAAGAGGTTTTGGGCGGTGTAGAAGACTTGGCAGTGAAGCATCAGGACAGCCAGTTAAATAGACAAGGAGGACTTCCATTTTTACCTCTCTTGTCTTTAATCCCAGCTTTCCTGCAGCTAAATCTATGGGTAGGCATGTAGGGAGGGAAATCTACACTTATTTATTTCTGGAAATTAGGATGAAGTCATTATGGCCTGCACAGTATGTTTGCTATTATGAAGTTGCAAACTGAGCTACAGAAAGGGCATTTAGTGGGAAATATTGTCAGCTGGCAGTCTCGGGCACTTGAGTACCCTCCATAACATGCATAACGGAATCAATTTAAACCTAGTGAAAGGGACATTGTCTGATAAAGTAATTCCTCTTTGAACACAAGATGGCAGCCTTAAATAAATGCAACCCCGCACAGCTTTTAATCTTACACATCATTAAATTCCTAATTTACACATTATGTTTTCATGGGCCAACCCATAACTCATTAGTGTTGAACTCTTGAGTTGTAAAGACCAACACACTAGACAAATGTGGGCTTCTTTATCTGCTTTTCTTTGGGTGGCAGTTCTCTTTTAATTTACCACAGTGGCAGACTTCAAATTCAACATTAAGAAAGCTTTCTGATCTTGCATGCTTTGTGCATCCTCTACCCCAAAGAAAAACCTCTCTGATTACTGTTCTGTACCCACAGATTTTACTGACAAAGTGTGGAATATGGAATGGGGAATACCATATTTTTCAGCTTGTTCAAGATACTGGAGTTCCTTGAAAGATGCGCCTTTCTGCAGGAGGATTTCAAACAGGCCTTGAAGTCAAAACTAAAACAGACTGCAAATATCTTGGGGTTTGGAGCTGGTCTTCCCACTTTTCCACAAAACTTAATACACCAAATCATGTTTTGACCTCTTGTCTTTCCATTCTCTTGTCTGGGTGTTGTTTGAAAGAAGTCACAAATGCCATCTGAGCAGGAGGGTCTCCATAGGACTCCAGTAACATGACACTAGAAATAACGCTACCAGAATGCATGGAAATGGCAAGAGAAAGGCTATAATCACTTTTCCTACCTTGGGAACTGCAAGTCAAAAGTGTCAAGCGTAGAAGGTGTCTTTACAAACCTGGTAGCACTGCTAGCATTGCATGTAAGAATATAAATGGCTCTTGGAGCAGGTCAGACCAAGCCAAGCCCTCAGATTCCCCATGCAGGCAGGGGCAGTGGGAAGTGTGACTCATTGTGTGGGGTCAAGGAAAGCAGAGCAGCAAGGCAAGGCTTTGGGCTAAGTTTGTT
This sequence comes from Bombycilla garrulus, assembly GCA_013400315.1. Taxonomy (NCBI): domain Eukaryota; kingdom Metazoa; phylum Chordata; class Aves; order Passeriformes; family Bombycillidae; genus Bombycilla; species Bombycilla garrulus. The sequence continues at coordinate 526,861 of VXBU01007382.1, read as the reverse complement.
CTTCCTGGCTGGGCTGCAGTTTATCACGGCTGCAGGGCCACTGGTCTGCAAGAGCTGCTGCTTTGAGAAACTTCAGCAGCACAAGGCCCTGCATGCCCTGATGGAAACTGGACTGCGGTTCACAGATGGCTGGAAAGGCTGCTTATGCAAAGGAGAAGATCAGGACCATCCTTTTCCACCTAAGTGGAACAAGCTCCTAGGGAAAGTCAATGCTCCTTAGGGGAATGTTTTGCTATGCTACTGTTCAAAAAAAGCCACAAACATAAGGAGAGAGGAGGAATTTTGTACCTCAATTGCAGGATCTCCTCCCTATCCTCCACTAAGCCAAATGGAGGCCATCCACAGCACAAGCAGAAGAAATCTTGATGAAAGTCCCCATCTATTCTCTTGCCACAGATGTCTCCAGCAGCTTACAATGATTTCCCCACTGGGTACCTTACAGACCCTTCAACTATTTCAGAGAATGGCAGTGCTGATCCAAGTCGTCTGCCTTGCATCCCCATGGAGCTAATTTCTTGTTCTTACTGGATGGATGTCTTCACCCTCACCCAGTCCATTTTTCTATTTGTTTCATTATACAGGCATTCATTTTTCTCTAGTTTTCTTCATCCCTCCTTTCTCTTCCTTTTGGTGGACAAGAACATACAATTTTGTTCATGGTGAGTTGGTATCCACCTCAAGAGGAAAGATCAGCAGAGAAAGAGGTAACAACCAGTCTAAGTGTCTTTCTACTGACACCACTTTCCAAGTGGAACTTTCCAGAGAGCTTGTGGTTGGTAAGGGACAGTGTGTAGCAGCAGAGGATGTTCTTGTGTGGCAAATAAAGGGACTCTGGCTCTTTCCTGAGACTAAACTACCTGGGGAAGGAGGTGGGATTGTGGTATCGACCAAACATCAGCCTCAGTAGGCTTTGCTTCAATTTCTGGCACAGATTTATGGATATGATTTAAAGCCAAACTGGGCTTCCCTATGCCTTAGCTTACTCCTAGAGGAAATGAGTGCAGCATTTGGAGCATTTATAGGATTCTGCTCCATGTTCTTGCAAACACATTGAGACTTGGAGACCCAAGTTGCATTCTGTCCTTTCTCCACATTTTCCCCATCAGAGATTGCTCTGGAGGTCTAATGCAACACCCAGCAACATCTGTACAACCTCGTAAGGACATAATTTTAAAACAATGCATTGCACAAGCATACCAGGAGAGGATGGATTCCTTTTGTGGTTAAAGCACAGCAGGAGGCCCTCGAAGATTTAGGTTCCATTCTCAGTTCTGCCCAACAGTTTGAACAGATCATTCAATCTTTTCAAGCTCCCAGTTCCCCTTTATGAGAGGGGAACAGCTCTTGATAGGAATGCCTGTGAGGATTAATGCACACAACATGAAAGAGGTGAGGGCTGTATTGCTAAGCTGCATGACAGCGAGCACTCTCCTTGGCTTGCCAAGTCTCCTACACTCCTGCCAGGGATGGGGCACAGCCTCCAGAGGTGGCAATTAGAGCACTGCCAAGTATTACAGTGATGCGTGGCACACGGCACGGCCACCCCTCCTTGGCAGGGCGCCTCTCCAAACAGAGCTGAGCCGCACAACAGCTCCGGGGCAGGGCAGCGTCCCTGCAGGCGGCCCGACCCAGCCCACGCAGCTCCGGGTGGCTGCAGGGCCCGGGCGGGCGGCGGGCTCGGCGCCCGATGTCCTGCAGGCTCGGTGCCCGATGTCCTGCTGCCACCTCTGCTGCCTGAGCGCGGCGGTGGGACCTGCCTGCACCCTGCCACCTCTGCTGCCCACACCTGCCTGGCCTGCCTGTNCCCTGCCCCACTCTGCCCATGCCCAGCCCACATTACCCTGCCCCCAGTGTCCTGCCTGTGGCACTGCTCCCCCCAGCAGTGCTGCTCCCCTGAGGCTCTCAGAGTCCCCTCAGTCTTCTGTTCCCCACAGCCCCTTTCCAGCCAGCCCCCACCATCACCTCCGGAGTCAGCACTTCCCCAGTGCCTGCCCTGCCGCTGACACCCACACACAGAGCCAGGCACAACCAACCTGGCCATATGGACCAGCAGCCAAACACAATTTTCCCCTCATCCACAGCTCCTCTGCAGTCTCCCATCTGCCCTCCTTGCTTTGCACGCAGGGCTCAGACAACCCTTTACAGGAGGGCCAGCCTCTGCAAGCCTCACCAGAATACAGAGACATACCCTTCAGCTACACACTGCCAGAGACAGCCCCTCACACCATGCACAGGGTTCCCTCTGCTCCCTCTCTTTTGGCCTCCTGTGCATACCAGACTTGCTCCACACCCTGCACAGACAGACAGACCCCTTCACTCCCAAGTGCAGCCACAGACACCTGAAGCGTGCACACACCTGTAGACCCAGAACTACAGAGACACGAATCACCGATCTTGTACAGGCAGGAGGCTGGGTGGAAAGGCAGCAAGGAGGTGTCAGCAGACCATTAGTGGAGGGAGACCTTAAAGCCTGGTCACAGCCAGTGCTGCCTTTTAGGAAATGCTGTTAACGCATTTGCAACTGCATCCACCTCAGTCAGACGCCAGCTCCGTTACCCACAACGTCACAAAGTCTTTGTGTGCACTCACACTGTGCCCCACTGACATTTATCTTCCAGGCAGTTCTCCAACACTGCTATAAGGGACAAACCCTATGGCAGAAGCAAATGTTCTGAATCACAAATATCTCCCCACCAGTCTGGCTCTGCACGTGCAAACAAACAAGTCCTGGTTCCAGGGCTGTGCTGCATCTCTCCCAGGCACTCCCCCATACCTGTGCACTTTACAGACAGAGCATTCTTCTACAAACATCCCAAATATAACTCCTACACTTCCACAGGAGTGACTTCCCAAACTCCCCATGTAGCTCAAGCAACAAAAATACATCTACACATCTTGTACGGATTTCATGTTATCCAAGTCAACAGTGGTCTGCTGGCAGGGCAAGTTACATTGTGGTTGCCAAACCAAGAAACAGATCCCTTAGTTCATCATTAGAGCTAAGATGAAGTCTGCTGGGAATGGAGACTGGGACTGCTTAGGGCTTTATTCCGCTTATTCATTTGTCCACTTGTATTTAACAAATTATTTTTAAAAATTGTAATATTTATTTCTGTTTTAGCGGCATTTCTTCTGATGTTGTAGGAAAATAGATCACAGGCTGACCCCTGTGCCGAACAGAATATATCCTAAGTAAGAAGACACAACAACCTGTAAACAACAGAGATTATAGCAATATGCCGAGTTGCTGTGTTGTCTCCTCTTGCTATATGTACCCCATGATTTTACTTTCAAAATCTCTTCTCATGTTTAACACTGCAGTGGGCTGCTTTATGCCTTCCTGCACTTCAGACAGCAGGGAAAAAAAAACCCAAACAACAGATTTTTTTCTCTCTGTCATACTGATGATATAATCAGCTCTACCCGGGTTTTCCCGGCCTTCTATCACCAGTTTCTGGCCATAGGTAGAGATTTTGCCTTCTCTGCCTTTGGTGAGATTTCACCCCATTTTATGCCCTTTCCATTGTCACAAGGTGGGGTCACTTCCTTAAAAGTAACCTGCTGTGGTCAAGGTTGTTTTCCTTAACCTGGTTTATTGCCTTTTAAATGTTTTAGTGTTTTGACTGTTTCTCAGGTTGAGCACAGGTTGTTTGTTGCACTGGTAAGAGGTTAGTACCGCGAAGCCTAGGGAGTGATATATGGATGGTTCATGCTTTCTTTTGGATTTAATTTTTCATCCTCTAGTGCTCTGTGGTGAAAGGAATGTTTGCTGCTTGCCTAGGGAGACACCTGACATTTAGACTTTATCTTCTCTAAAGGCTTGGGCCAAAATTCTCTTCTCTGACTTTGGGAATGGCAGTAAAGGGCACAGAGTTGAAATGAAGGGGGGGACAAAGAGGGATATGTGTCTTTGTGATACCAGGCCACAGTAAGGAACTGTGCAGCTCTCTGATAAAAGTCAGTTCCTCCAATATAAATGGGGTTTTCATCCCCAGGCACCATGCAGAAATTCCTCAGTCCCAGAGTACTTGTGGGCCTGGGGGTGGAGGAGAAAAAAAGAACAACTTGGGCTACAGCATCCTGCTATAATGTTCTAACCAGGGAAGTGCTCAAATTCTGGGTTTGGAGCTTTCACAGCCCCTGCTGCACACCCCAGTAGAATAAAAAAGCTGAAGAAAAGGTAAAGAATCTTCCCCTGTAATACTTTTTCTCAAGCTCAAAGCAATGAGAGTTTTTTTTTTCTTTTTTTTTTTTTTTTTTGATGAGTCCTAATTTTGCATTGTCCTAACCTGATTTGGCTGCCCCTGCCTCTGGCTTTATCTCATGTCCCGCATCAGTAATGTTGACTTAACAGAGACAGATGTGACAGGAGCAGAAAGAACAAGGAAAGGACACCTTTCTGGAGACAACCCTCCAGTGTAAAACAGATAGGTGTGTGAATCTCCCCATCTCCAGGGCATCAGGAGCCACGGTCTCTCCCTCCAGAGCATTCACTTTCCCAGAGCTAAACACTCTGAAAACTCTCCCCTTAGGTGCTTACATCTGGTTTGCTACCTGGGGTAGGAAACACCAAGAGATGCTGTGCTGGTCTTCCCACAGCTCTTCATTCCTGGCTTTCCCTACCCCAACCAGTCACAGTACCAGAGGAGTTCTGAAGAGGAGAGCAGTTCTGTGAGAATATGAATGGCTGATTATGGGTCAAAGATGCCAGGAGAGGTTTCTTCTGTGAGTGAAAGGTTGAAAGTTTGTGTTCCCCACCTATGTGTGCCCACACCTGCCCCTCCCAATCATTCAGATATTTGAGCTGCAATGACTGATGGTCCATTAATAGCTAAAAAGCCCCCTCGGCACAACTGCTAAAAGAGGTATGAACTTTCTGTAAATGGCACTGGTTTATAGTTGTTGGAATAAATGCTACTTAGATGGCTTCCCAATTTTAAATAAGGATTTTGCGTTTTTCCTTCATGTGCTCAGTGTAAGGAAGGACTGGCATGGTTGCAAGTTGCATTTTTCCTGGCCTTCCTGTGAATAAGTAGTACCTGCTTTGCAGAACTACAGGTGAAGGTCTTCTGCATGATTCTTTTATTTCATCAAATATGATGGACTGTAAAAGATAGACCTGCAGCAAGAAGGACTCCGTTATGCTCTGCCCAGTTCTTTTTTAAGCAGAAATTTCACTTCCAGGTTGTGTCTGTCAGGTGGATTCTCCACAGCATGGAAAGGCCAGGAAGCTTTCCCTGCCCCGCTTTGAAAGGAGGCCTGAAAGTCCTCCGTCTGGCCGAATTCAGAGCGTGTTTAATTTCCATGTCACTGAAATAAAGTGATATTTGTTTTAGAGATTTTGTGCAACACTGTTGCTGTTTTCCCGGCTGACCTTTCGGGGCGGTGCATCGCCGTGGCAGCAGGTTGCTATGGGGATCGCCTCACACCAGCGGGAGCGGGCTCCAGTGCGTTCAGAGACTCGGGGTGCTCCATGCTGCACCTGTTCCCTGGTGCTGCACCACTGGCAGCTGCTCAGAAACCTGGTAGGCTGATGCATTGTCACACGGGAGATCAAGATCCAATTTACATCCCTTTTTTTTCCCGTGTTTTCCTGTGTTGTTTGGCAAAAGTAACTTTTTCCTAAGTTAGTTACTTACTTTCAATGGTACCATAGGTTTTGTCTTCTATTAGCAAATATAACTTGCAGCAAACTGAGGATCAGTCCTGAAGAGCTCAGGTTAAGCCAAGGGTTTAAGCTATACATATTTATGATGTAATTACTCTCTTCTCTCTTTTTCCCCTTGTTTTCTGTGGCTTTTTTATCACCTGTAAGGTAAAAGTATGTCAGTGGTTAATTCCTCCTGGAGAAATCCAATACAGATTCAGCAATACTTTGCTGTTGGACAGATGGCTGAAAGGAAATGATTAATCTACTAACCTTGGATTTAGGAGATATGGATTTGAGTATCTGCTTGCTGCAGATTTTCCATGTGACACTGATGCGTGAATATCCTCGAATATGGCCACTAGCCTCTGTGCTTGAGTTCACAGGCTGCAAAACAGCATCACCCTGTCTCTCAGGGCAAGGTGAGAAGAGAGAACGCACACGGCCTCAGCTGGGTAATCCCAGCTTCTTTACAAGGGAATCTGCAGGCCCACAGCAGCAGGGTGAGCAGAAGGTGACTGGGAATGGTGGTGGAAGAGAAAGTGATGGCAAAATATTTTGTTACAGTTTTGGGGTGGTGCAGACATGCATTATGAACTGAGGCTGCTGTGGGGATGGGTTCCACACAAGTGCCTGGCAAAGGCAAGGCTATTTTCAGGAAACTAGACCATAATTTGCAACTGCTCATGCTGACACAGATTTTTCTATAGTTTCGTGTCTCAAGCACACTTCTGTTTTGTGTGGGCATAATTAGTGCCAGTGACTGTCTCCCGAGGGAGTGTCTGCACTGGAACTCAGCCATCCTGAAGATACAGTATCAGGAGAAGGTTATCTGAGAAAACAGGTACATCCTCCTAATCCCTATCCTCCTTCCTCATACCCCAATTGCAACCTCTTTTACACAGTCCCAAGTATTTATTATTTCCTCAGCTATTCCGAAGGGCAGACCAATATTTGCAATCCTGGATGTGACATGAGACACACCATAGGTCGACTGTAAGCAACCACATCCAATCTTCCAACGCTTGTATACATGCACTCTGTCCCCTCCCTCTTCCAAAACAGATCTTTTCTCTGCCTTTTTTGGTGAAAAATCCATCATCAAAAGTATTTATTTGTTTTAAGTGAATCCAGAAACCAAGCCTTCGAACTGCTGTCTTTTGCAATTTCCTGAGCCAACCCCACTTCTCTGCACAATTCATCACTGCTTTCTTTGTGCTCTGCCCGCTCTACCCCCAAGAAACATTCAAAGACATTCAGTAATAGCCTTAAAAGCACACATGCCTGCTCATGGCTGTCTCTACACATCCTGAGGCTGTATGGGCTGAATTCTCCAGGATCTGGAGCTCGCAGCAGACACGTCACAGGCAGGGGCCACGAGAAGTATTGCCAGAGCTGAGTGTAAAAGTTGATACGTTGGAGACAAAAATCACAAACATTCCCCAGCAACTGTCATCGTGGTCCATCTCCAAGAAGGGCTTCACATCTGGGAAGAAAATGCCTGCGGGTAATTGGGTTTGCTAGAGTTGCCTCTCTAATTAATAAGTGATTTGACTTGGAGATTGGAAATAATAGTTGAAATGATGGCATAAGCATGGGGGCATTGGGGCTGCTGTTGCTGTACTGTTCAGAAAGGACTTTCCTGCACAATCTAATGACACTGTATGGCAGTTTGAGGAATGTGAAGCTGTTTGCCCAGGAGACCAACAATGTGATAATATTGGCATATAACCTTCTAGTATTTGAGTAATTAGTTGCTTAGCTACTTTGGATAGGTCATTATTTTGCAAACTGGAAACATTTGCAAGTGGTGATATTTTCCTCGGTATGGTGAAAGAGCTAAACCTATTCTGGCAGTGTACAACTCCTAGAAATATATATGCATAAATTGTTTCTAATGAGACCATCTGCCTTTTATGGCCCCTTTGGAACTAAATAGTACCCAAAGACCACTCTGTCTTTTAGATATCCGTGGTCAGGAAGGCTGCTCCCGGCAATAACAGTGTGTAGTGTTTTGCAGCTAGAGCAGCTTTTTGATTCCTACATTTCAAGATGTGTTTGTGTGTGCGTGCATGCATGATGCTTCTTATATTTGTTAAAGTTATTAGAAATCACTGCCCCAAATCTCTTAAGAGATAGCATCTGGTAACTCATCTGTTAAATTAGTATTTTCAAAGATAACAGAAAGTTTGATCTTTCACTTGCAGGGCTGGGGGCAGCTTGGCAAGGCTTCTTCACCATGTCAGGATCTTCCTGTATTTGCAAAGAAAAAGCACAGTTTTAAAGAACACCCTCAATCTAAAAATCACAGCTGAGTTGCTCAGACTCAACATCTCACTTTAAGGCGCTCACATTTTGGCAGTGCTGTAAAACCTGTGTGACTTCCTGGGTGTTGTGTGCACAGCTCCCACTGAGCTCAGCATGTTGAGGACACAGAGGGGCTCAGCGCCCCTCAGTCTCCAAGCAGCTGCTGTCCCGGTGACCAAATCAGGCCTAGGCAACAAGATTCCTCTTTTACACATCTTTATAACCTCACACCAATTACAAAAATAACAGGATAACCTGTAACTCAGCACTTGCCTGCTCCTTGCCTTCACTGGGCTGGAGCCGACTGACTGAGAATAGTGGAGTCAGGTGCTTTTCTTCACGTCAAGTTTTCAGTCTCATCCCCTCTCAAGTCCTTCTATAGCAACACAGACCTTTAAAAAGCCTCTGACTGTTTGTTTGTTTGTTGCTTTACTCTGCAACCCCGTGGGTGCATTAGCTTTAGTCTGAGGATTTGTAAAGTCATGCTCCGCGTGGTTTCTCTTTAAATACTCCCTGCAGTTTCTGCCGGAGGAGACCTCAGGCACGTGCTGGGGGACAGCCTGTCTGGCAGGGAGATCTGCTGGGACAGGGCAGGGCAGTGCTCGGGGTCGTGTTCACTGGCAGCTGGTGAGGCCAGCTGGAGTCCTGAGCTCTGGCTGCAGGCTGCCTGTGGCTCGGCCCTCTGGGTGTGCTGGGTGGGCACTCTGGGTGTGCTGAGCTCTCTGGGTGTGCTGGGTGGGCATTCTGGGTGTACTGAGCTCTCTGGGTGTGCTGGGTGGGCACTCTGGGTGTACTGAGCTCTCTGGGTGTGCTGGGTGGGCACTCTGGGTGTACTGGGCAGGCACACTGGGTGTACTGAGCTCTCTGGGTGTACTGGGCAGGCACACTGGGGGATGAGCAGGGTTACTGAAGCCCCTGGTGAAGGAGGAGGAGAGCTGCGCTTGCAGGGAAGGAGGGGAGGCCAGGCACGCAGGCCATGGAGCAAGGACACGGCATTCCCACTGCAGAGGTGCCTGGTGCTGGATGGAAAGGTCACCCAGAGATGGATTGTCTTGAGGCACTTTCACAAACCCCTCCACCTGAGGAACCTCTTCCCCTCAGCCCGTGGCTTCAGCCTCCCAGAGCCCTCAGAAACCTCGTGTCGGCACAGCCCTTCACCTTTCTTTTGGATTAGCTCAGCTAAAAGCCCTGGGTGCCCCTGGGACAGTGCACAGGAGGGTTTTCCAGGGCGAACCTGGTAGGTGACCAGCCCTGAGGCAGTCAGATGTTTCCATGATACTCTGTCTTGAATTAAATATTCTATGCCAGGTCACGTTAATTAACATTCCATCTGTCATAACACAGCAGGCTAGTGAGCTGAGGTGGGGGGGAGGATAAACACTTTCCTATTCACTACCTGCTGTTAATTAGAAGAGAAATTAAATAATAAATTTTTTTTAAGGCTGCACTCTTTTTAAGGGTTGGTGAATCAGTGCTTTGTGGTAGCTCAGGTGCTTCGGGTGAATCTAAGGTTTCAACTACAGCCAAGATTATTCCAGAACTTTAGTCAATGAGCTTAGTGCATATTCTCATCTTAATTACAGCCTGACAGCAGCCATGCTACATACAGCTCAGGACAAATGCACATTCAGGAGGCTCAGGGTTGGAGGTTTTTTTCAGTCATCATCTCAGATGTCTCCCTTTGAAATCTCACTTGCCCTATTTCCTCTCAGAAAAAAGTTTTACTGGGAAGTTTGATAAAACTCCTTTGGTGTTTTTGGAGCTGGTGTGCTTTGAAATGTATCTGAACTTTCCTTTAGAAAACTTTTTCTTTTTTTTCCCCCTTTTTCTTTCTCAGCTCAAACATACTCCACAATTGCTTGGCCTTGCTGTGTACCTGTTTGAGGCAGGTTAACTATCATAGTAAAAATATTGATGAGTTAGCATCTCGCCCTATTTATTTTAATGCATCAAAATCCCATTTTCTCTTCCCACATCACGTGCGCAGGAGTCACCACAGAGTTTGTCATTTTATCTTACTTTATGAATAGGCATTTGTACCCACCATGGCAGGGAACAAGGTAACACATGAGAGCTCCGGTGATGTAGGTGTCTGCGCTCCAGGTGTGCCTGCCACCACAGCCATGGCAGTCCTGAGTGCCACTGTGACCCTGCACGCTCACATCGAGCTAACCAGGCACAGTCAGCTTGGGGGCTGCTGGAGCGACTTGCTTTTCTCTTTGGCAGGGCTGTTTTTGTAGTTTTATCCAGCCAGCTTTGCTGACACCTCTGTGTTCCACGTAGGAGCCTTTGCCAGTACAGAGCAGAGTTATTCCCCCACCTACAAGCACCCCGGTGCAGACACCATGTGATTTAGCTCTAAGAGGACAGCTCTGACACAGAGCTTGGTCCCTGATAGTCTCTGTTGTGAGATAATGGGATTTCCAAGATATGGGGCTTGGGGAGAGAGTTTGCTTCTCTTTCGAATACAATGGCAGGAGCTGGGTTTGGTATTGTTTCCAGTGAAACACACTTTAAAGCAGAACTTTGTTTTTATCTTGACAGGTTTGTTTGTTTGCAAATACGGAGCCTCTATCATCAGGCCAGGTCTTCTGCAAATAAGTGTCTTAGTGTGGTTAGAAAAGGCCATACATACATGAAAGTTGCCATCTGGTTTGTAAACCACAGCCCAGGGATCAGAGGGGGACTTCCCTTGCACTTTTGTCAGAGTTCCAAGATGTTTTCCTCTGGACTGGGTCACAGCTCTGAGCTGTAGTACTCTTCGTGTGTTTCAACAGAAATGAGCGAGGGTTCACATCTCAGTCAACAAATGTAAGGAGCTCTAAAAAGTAAATCAACATGAGCAAATGGCTTCTGTTGCATACAGAACGCTGGTGTGGCCAACGTCACTGCTACGTACACAAATTAAATGTTATGTGCATGACAGGATGTTCAACCACAGGCAGGAAAAATAAAAGTTCAAAAGGGAATCCATGAGGTAGGCAGACCAAGGCCCACAGAAGTGGATGGCCAGAGATGGACAGCAGGTGAAGAGCTGGCGTGGACCTGTGGGAAGTCCAAGAGCATGCTGGGTTTAGTCCCTTTCATTGTCATTGAGGTTTGCTTGTGTGACAGAACCCCTGGAGGAGAAGGGAAGCGACAAGACAAATGGCTACATTCATTTTCATGGGTTTGGGCACTGAGGGATGGAATCCAACTTGGCAGTGCAGTGGCTGTCAAGTAGTATTTCAGTGGGTAGGAGCGCCAGGAGGAATTTTTACTCCTTACCAACTCCAACACGTGGTGGACTCACCAGAAAATACTTACCAGGGTGTGACTAAAATCAAAGAGAAGTAGACAAACAGGGTCTTCCTTTGGCTGTTTTGCCTTAAGTACCACCCTTAAGACATAAAGAACGCAGTTGGAAGCTGAAGTCAAGAGGGAAAGTGTCCTCACCTCCACCTGCCCGTGCAGACAACACCGGCAGATGGCTGGAAAGACCAGGGCGTCTAATAAGACCTGGTGTTAAAAAATCTTAAATTCTGTGTTACAATGTTACAAAACGTTACAATGTTGTTAAAATTTGACCGGAACCTCTCTGTGTTCCCCTCCTGCCTTTTCTTCCTGGTCTTCAGCTTCAGCTCTATCTCCGTGGTGCTGCTGCAGCCCTTTCTGATTTTATTTTATCCTCTTTGCACAAAGACTCTTTTCTTTTATGACTTGTCCCTGTTCCCCGAACTATTTTTACCAGTTCCACCTCAGCCTCTTTCCCCTCTGACTCACTGCTGGGAATCCTCCCCTGGATCATTCGTCCTTTTCTCATCCCCACAGCATCACTCCTCCTCTGCTAGAGGTCAGAGCAGGAATCACTTCTCAATTCCTAGCTATAAAAAAAAGTGATATCTTGGAAATCCAGTGCCTGAGGACAGATTGGTGACTGCTCCTTCCAAAAGCAGAGCAAACAGGCTTTGGTGGCTCCTGCAGGGTTTAGCCAAGATGCCCATCACTCATGAGGTCTGTACGCTGAAAGGGGAGGTGTCCTTGATGTTTCTGTTTGGTCCCCCCGCAATGTCCTTTGGATATTCAACATCTGCCAAAAAGAACTGGGCACTGGGTGGGAGCTGGGGTGCTTTTGACCCCTTTCTGACCCCCTGGTCAGAGACCAGCCACCAGCTCCTCCCTGGAGATGGCCGTCCTCAAAGGCAAAACTCCGTTTCTCGCTGCTGCCTCCCTGCAGCACGTTGTTCTCCTTGTCCTGTTGATAAATTTTTAAAGGCAATAAATCTTTGCTTCTTTTAATAATTCATCTTCATCTGACCAGGTTCCAGGTGGGTGTTTAGGCTCTCACCTTCTCGCAGGACTTTGTGGATGGCAAGAAGCCTGTGAACCCCACGGTTTGGAAACACGGGCGCTCACAGTGCTGCCCTGAGCCCCTCCGGCTGCCCGGGAGCTGCTCCTTCGGCTGCCTGGCTCGGGCTGCCCCTCAGCAGAGGCGTGCAGGGAAGCTGTGTCTTTAAGAGCCGATCCCTCCCCAGTGCCATGCCTTTGGGGTTGTGCTCTCCCTCCCCCAGACCTCAGATTCCCTCTCCGCAGGATGTCGGCTGTCCTCCTTGTCTCCTCCCTTCAGTGGGATGGCTTCCTCTGCTCTTGCTGTGATAAGAGTTTGTTTTCTTCTCCAGCATACCCTGGGCTAATACCACTCTCTGCATTTTTCTGCTTTGATACCTGCATTTATGTTCTGATTTCTTTCTCTCTCCCGGGGCCATACTGCGTTTCTTTTCTCACCCAAAGCAGCTCTGCAGTAAAGACAGGTATAACTAATAGCACCAGGCTTTGTCAATGAAGCAGAGTTCAATTTACCCTTTGCAGAGATCGCACAGGCAAGAAACATCAGGCTAAGATTTATGTGGAACTGTTTGTCTAAATGGGCTTCCTACTTCCTTATTTCCATGGAGCGAGGAAGCAGCCAACATCTGCTCTGTGCCTGATACCGCTTCCAATTCCACGAGCAGAAACTTTTCCCAAGAGACAAGGAGCGAGTAGTTTCCCAGGCTGGTGGGGATTTTGCACCAGGGGCTGTGTTTCCAGCAGGGAGATGGATAGGGGCAGGCTGTGGGTGTGCTCTGCACGTCCTGGCTGCACACAGCCTGCACGAGCAGTGGAAATTCTTTGCTTCGGGCAGCTCGAACTCCACCTGCTCTCTGAGGGGAAGAGGAGACACCCACCTTGAAGTCAGTCTTCTCGGAGGGCACAAGGGCAGAGGAGCTCTTGTTTTGCTCAGGCATCATGCACTTCCCATCCTCTCCAGAGAGAAACCCCGCTGTTGCTTCCACTGTTGCTGTTGTGCAGGGCTGATGTGAGAGGCGATGCTTCTCTTGCCCAAACTGTGGCAGTCCGGTCTCCTGAGGGGCAAAGTGCAGCTACTGGAGAACGAGCAGCATGTCCAGAGCAAGCTCTCTGCTGCTGGGCACTCCAGAGCTTTGGTGCTGAAAGAAGACTCCAGTGAGCCTCAGACCCACAGAGACTCTTTTACACACAGGCTTCAACTAGAGAGAAATCCGGTTTTCTGCCTAAAGGTTATGTAGTTTATGGCTTTTGGAATGTGTTCTAATGCTCTTACGTGTCACATGTGTCCCCCTGCATGGCTGTGCAAGCATCCCAGCATTTTACTGTGCAGACACTCCCGCCTTCAGATGGAAGGAGATGTTGAAACTAATGAAAAATAGTCTGATTTTATACTAGACCTGTAACAAAATAATTTGAGGGGAATGCGTTAACTTTTGTTTTATTTAACTTTGCCAACTTTCAAGTCAGCTCTCAAGCAAACCAGAAGGTTTTAGAAAATGTTTAATCTAACTCAGACAATTTCCTGAACTCCCTAACTGGACCACCCCATTTTCTGAAACGCTGCCAAAAGGCCTCAGTTACTCACAGGCTCCGGCGTGCTGCTCTTTCACAACTCCTTGCTGTCCTCTCACCCCGCTCTCGAGCCGTTGTGTGTGCCTTAATATAGCTCAGAAAGAGGAACCTCCCAGACCTCGCTGTCAGCGCCTGATGGAGCAAACATCGCCTCAGTCGCTCCCAGGCTGTGCACGGTGTGAGCATGGACACCCAGGCTGGGTGTTAATCTGCTGCCCCAGGTATGCCCTGCCCACCCTCCCAGCCCCCCTGTGGCACAGACTCTGTCCCTGGAGAGCCAAGGGACACTCGCTGTTGGCCCTACAGGACGGTGGTGCAGCCTTTCCTCACCCTGGCTCACACGCTGGGTTTGTCTCTGATCCTCCCTGCCTGTCTGGCAAAAAGCAGCAGGGGCAGTTTCTCAGGGTGCCAGGACAGAGTGAGGGCGAGCAGCAGCTCTCCTCTCCCCTCCCTCACCGCTGCACGCTGAGTCTGTGCAGCTGTACACACAGGGGCACACACAGCACACAAGGATGCCAGAGCCCTCAAAGATCCATCTTTCAGACCTCAAGAATTATTTATTTTTCCAGCAGAGCCGGAGCGTAGCACAGCTTCATCAAAGCTGTGGCAAACTAGGGTTTCAGTCACTCCCTCACCAAGAGATGCTTGCTGTTTGGGGACTTACCATCATGTGATAAAAGTGTCCTCCTCAAACTTGGTTTCCTGCTCTTCTGTGCTTCCCTCTGTTGTCCACCCACACTGCTGGCTCCAAATAAGGGGAGTGAGCTCCCCAGAGCTCTCCACCACCTACTCATCATCCTGCTGTCCTTCCTCCCCTGCCCACTTGCCCTGTCCCCTCCTGGTCACAGAGGAAGTGGGATGACAAGAAAACCTGGATCAAATTTTCCAGGGATTTCCAGAGGAATTTGTTCTCTCGACCTGGACCTGGACCTGGACCTGACTGACTTCATCTTTAGGATTTTTACTGGAAAAGGTGTTAGGCATCCACAAATCCAAATGAAATGAAAAGCTGGGGGGAAGAGGGTAAGAACAGCAGTAAGAAAAGTAATGAATGAAGCTTCTAGAGTCTGTGGCTTCTTCCCGGTTAACACTGTCACAGACCTCACCAGAAGCCATCCGAAGTGCTGGGGTCGGAGCTTGCCTTGCAGCACAGTCCTGCCATGGGATGATCAGTCCCAGCACGTGCAGGAAGCTGGTGGTGATCCCAGCTCCCTAGACAGGGCTGGAAGAAGAGATTAAATGTCCAGAGTGCACAGCTTTCCTCCCCTCTCCCACAGGAAGAAACTTTGCTGCAGTGGGGACACCGCCAGTAGGGAACAGTAATTTTGTGAAGGTAAAACACTGCCAAGGTCAGGGGCTTTTCTGGAGGCAGAGCCATCTGGGAAGTGCAGAGCTGGCTTCCACAGAGTCAGGATGGGCGGCTTTCCTCAGGTCGTGCAGGTGAGATGCATCTCTCAGGAAGTTAAAGCTCCTGCTTCCACTCCCTGGGAGTCTCTGCTCTGATCAGGATGGAGCACAGGGTTCCACAGCTTCAGAGTCAAGGAGTTATTGTTCAGATATAATTTCCCTATCCTTCACAGAATTATTGCAGCAGGAAGAGGATTAACAGGTATGCAAATCACAGTGGAGGTGGGGGGAGAGCTGTGCTAAAAAATTAATAAATGCCATGGTGGTATTGCTGTTCAAGCTGTCTGGTGCCATTCTAGGAAAACTAATTTGTTTGCAGGGTGACTGCAAGCCTGATGGGAAGAGGGAGCCAAGAGCCAACCTTCCCCTTCCTGGCTCCTGCTCTGGGTCAGGTAATAGGATCTCCTGCACAGCTGGAGCTGGGAACAAGCAGCCAGCACCCCTGCACACACACACACACAGACAGACAGACAGACTGGGCACAACTGCAGCGTGTCCCTCCTGGGATGCTCAGGGCCACTGCACGCTGAGGAGGTGGCAAGTGATGGCAGGAGCACAGCCAAAGCTGCCTGCTGAGCCAAGTGAGCGAGGGAAGGCACTCGCCAGGGTATCTGTCTC
This sequence comes from Bombycilla garrulus, assembly GCA_013400315.1. Lineage (NCBI taxonomy): Eukaryota > Metazoa > Chordata > Aves > Passeriformes > Bombycillidae > Bombycilla > Bombycilla garrulus. Next base: position 510,984 of record VXBU01007382.1, on the reverse strand, counting down.
TGCTGGGACTGCCTGTGCTCCCTGACACGCTGGGTTGCGTGGAGACCTCCCGTCCAACTGCAGCCACACGGCACAGCCTGCTCCCGCCGTCTGGCCGTCATCTGCCGGTGGCCAGCAGGGCCAGGCAGCAGCCGGGTGAGCAGGCAGCCGAGTCCCTCCTCCACCCCGGGTACCTCCCCAGCTGCCCTGCCCCAGCTCCCTGCCCAGGTCAGATTTAAACAGGAGGCAGCAAATCTGCTCCCCCACCTCACCTACCCCAGGAGAGTACGTAGAGTTGCAGGGGGTGGCTAATGGCAAGCCAGAGTGATTTGAATAAGTCCCTTAGTGCCCAATCTCGGTTTCTAAATAAGTCTGCTTTAAATTACATTGATTTATGATTCACATATTTTTATTTGATCAGTCAGTGGTGCTGCAAACCTTCAGGCGCTTTAGGTGTTTCTAATCTCTCCATCCTGTTGGCTGGAGGCACCACTTGCAAAAGGCTTGTTTTTAACCCCTGAATCCACCAGCCACTCAGCCAGGACGGGCCAGAAGCCTCTCCTGTCCCCTTACTGGGGCTCTTTGCCTGGTGTGATCAAAGCACAGATTATCCAGCGTCTCTGGGGTCTTCTGCTGTCATGCCAGGACACTCAACAAGAAATTGGGGTGAGGATATTTTGGACACAGGTTGTGACAGTCCACATCTCCGGGAGTTTACATTTTAACATTTGTACCAGGAAATCAGATCTCTCAGTGTCACGGGGGTAAACAAATACCTGATAAAGAAATAAATCCGTCAAATAAATTTACTTTATAAAGGATCAAGCCCCGCAGAAGTCTCTGTTGTGTATTTTGAAAGCTGCCTCATGCCTTCACAAACGGACTGTCTGGGATACGGCATTCCTGTGAACTGGGGAGCCACTGGCAGCAGGAGAGGGACCGTCCTTGGGGCTGTCTTGCTGTGATTCAGCAGCAGCTGCTGAGCAGACCCACTCTGCTAATCCTCCTCCTCCACATCCTCATCGTCATCCTCCTCCTCCAGCGCTGGCTGGGTGAGGGATGGGGCTGACTCACCTTGTTCTGCCTCTAAAGCAAAGCTGGGGCCCCGCGGAGCACCAGGAGTTACCGCAGGTGAAGGGAAAGCAAACACTGAGCAGGAAAGGCTTTAACGTTGTCAGAAACTTGGTGGGGCGTTGGAAGCCCTGGCAAGTCAAACGCGGGCCGAGCGTGGGGCTGAGCTTTTGAGGTGATCTGCAGCTGTAGAAATAACCTGGGCAAGGCTTTCTGGATTCCCTCAGCCTGCCCTGCCCGTGCCACATCTGCTGTGCTCGCTAGATAGCCGGAGAGAGCCTGGGCGGCAGCGGGCTCCTTCCCTCCTGGCAGCTCTTGTTTACTGCTAAATAACCTTGAAGGCAGAGACGCTGCTTTGTGTCCAAAGCCGTGCCGGTCTGAGCCGCTGCTTTCTCCGGAGTCACACCCCTCCCTTCCCCAGAGCTTCCCAGCACACAGAGCTGCTGCCTCCCGCTACCCGGGGCCCCGACTCCCTGCACAAAGCACCTTTTTGCTGCAGCGTATTTGCATCTCTTTGTTGATTTTGCTAATCAAGCTCGCTCCTGAGCCTTTGAAAACAGCAGTACTCAAAGGCACTCCATCTCTTTGGGCATGGCAGCCATTTCAGGAGAGGTAACGCCTTGGGGACCAGGCAGGTTTGGTCACTGGGCTGTTCAGGGCTGTGTTGGGAGCACCAGCTGTTGGATGGGCACAGCATCCAGGCTTCCGAGGCACAGGCTTACCCAACTTTCTGAGCCAAGGTAATGCCACACTGCCACCAAAAGGGCAACACTTCCCTGGCTCTCCCTGACCCCCTGCCCTGCTCCCAGACCCAGGCAGCACTGCCTCCTTCCCTTGCAGGGAGATGGGTGCTCTCCCACCCTGGTCCCACCCTGAGTGGCCTCTGGGTCTGTCTGCTGGTTTCGTGAGTGCATCCAGGCCCTGTGGGGACATTCCCAAGCACTGCCATGTGCTGAGATGGCCCTGCAGGGAGGTGGCTCAAATCCCCAGGTGCTCTCAGCAGCCAGCGGGTAGCACAGACAGGATCCCTGGGCTGGGGAAGCTGAACTGTGCAAGGCAGCCAGGCAGGTACAAAGCCACCCTCCTGACATGGAGTAGGGGACAGAAGGATGAACTCACCCTGAAAACCCAACTCCACCCCTTGCTTAACAGCCCATGGGTTGGCCCAATTCAGAAAGAAGAATTACATTTGAGTAGACTGGCAGGTCACAAAGATACTAAAAAGTGATATTCACCTTAAGATGCCAGGAAGTGGGGAGACAAAGTACCCAGCTTCAAACTCCTTGTTTCCAGCAGTTCCAGCACCTCAGCAAGGCAGCCCAAGCCGGGCCCCACTGAGTGGTCAGACACCAAGAGCCCTTTAGATTCCTGTGGTGGTGGAAGAGCTTCTCCTCAACAAGCACCCGCAGACCACTGAGATGACACGTGGCAGTGGCAGCCCAGGTCTCCCCGCTGCCACTGCCAGGCTCTGTGGTTACCAGCAGCAGTTTGAGAGCAGCCAGGCCAGGCTGTCACACGAGAGTCCCTTCGGCACATGTTGGCTCCAGCTCTGAATTTGCATACTGTATTTGCCAAGGGTTATTAGTGTTGATCAGCTGTTAAATAATCTGCCCTTTTCATTTCAGGAGGCCTGTCAGGACTTGCCTTCACGTAGGCTTTACTTATACAGGAGTTTCATGGCATATTTGAAAAGGGATTTCATTAGGTAGCCTTTTCCTTGAAATTTCGACAGCTACAAATACTAAACACTGTCTCTGACATCATGAGCGTCTGCCACATGTGTTGCCTAACCCTCTACATGCTCAGTGTAGAGTGGAAAAGCCTGCAGCCAGAGAGTAGTGGAAATTGGGCTGCAGTCCCACTGGCACTCCTCGTTGTGCCAAGGAAAGACCAGAGCCAGGAGATGAAGATAAAAGCAGATCCCACATCAGAAAATGAAATTACCCCCTGCTGGAGAAGGGCACTCTGAGCTTGGTGTACACGGGTTTTAAAAACAGCCTCACCCTGCTCTGCACCTGCAGGGACGCAGCCTTTGGGGTGACTTCTGGTTGCTTTTCAGCATCCTTGGTTTTATCTGAGTCTCTTCAGGGCCTTACACGCTTTGCAATTAGCCAGAAACAGGAGCTCCAGAGCCTGGGAGCACAGGCCAGTGGTTCAAAGGGGGTGGCTTGTGACTCACAAGGAAACAGCAGGATGGGGTAAGAACCACATTTTGAGGTTAGGCAACACCGTCAAAGGACTCTGGAAAGTCAGGTCAGGAAGAAAACCTCACTTCAGGACTGAGGGAAACTGCAATAACCAGCTGGTTTCCTCAGATGCAATTATGCCCACTACCCTACAGATTTTTAGAAGTGCCAGAAAGGTATGAAAAATATGGATGTGGTAGTAGGGGTCTGAAGAGGGGGTTGCTAAGCATACTGGATAGTCTTGAATAACCCAGCAGAAAAAAGCTGAGCTACTTTGAGGGCAAAAGACCTTCGCTTTTACCAGCAAATGAATTAATTAATTAAAACACCTGCCTGCAGGACAGCCCCACACCCCACATCTTCCGTTCTTCCCACCTGCAGATTCTGAGTGCCTGCTGAATTCCGAGGGCTTTTCAACACGGTTCCCTCAGCACAGGGAAAGAAACCCACGCTGCCAGGGGAATTTGCTGCCCATTGCCCCCCTGCCATGCTGGGGCAGAGCTCTGCCCTCCTCCTCGCCAGGGCTGAGCCAAGCTGGTGTCCGGGTGGCACATCCAGCTGTCTGCTGGCAGAGAAAAAGGGGAGCAGGGAGGTCCCTGCAGAGCCAAGATGGCCACGTTTTCCTCAGCCGTGCCCAGCAGGACGGGAGGGTGGCAGTGGGTACCACAGCAAGCTCAGTCTTCACTTTCTCTCCCACCACTCCTCTGGGGAGGAGAAACAAAAGCGACTGTGAAAACCAACCAATTTGGCTGTAACGAAGCATAAAACATGGGATCAGCTCTCCACCTCCGGGTCACCTCGCCAGCAGAGTGCTTGGCTGAGCCTCGCTGGTACTGCCCGTGTTACGGTCATCAGGCAACAAAGCCAGCATTTAGAATTGATTAATTGATTTGTACATTAAATAGGTATTTGTGCTCGATTATTGGCAGGTTTGTTAATAGATTACTATTTAAACAATTGGGGTATTTTAAATTACACGTTATTTTATAGATGCACATTTACTTAAAAAAAGAGCGCCCCTTGCATCTATTAACATATTAAAAAGAAAATAAAACATTCAGGCTGTTATAATGCACAATGTGGCATTACTCTAGTACTTTCCCTAAGCTAGGGAAATCTTATTTGTTTAATAATAAGTTAACCATGAATATGCAAATCTGCATCCATGCAGTATCTCACTGCTGTCACTATTAATGAGTTGCAAATTAATGTGACAACAAAAGGAAAATCTATTTAGTGACAGATTTGTGGTTCCTACCTGGCTCAAGAGAGCAACCATCTACAGTCACGTCAGTCTGCTGGAGGAAAATGTGCACATGGCGTGCACGGGGTTTTCTTCAGGACTGGCAAACCAGAAACAAGCAGGGCTCTCTTCACCCCAGGGGCAGAAGGCAGAGCTGCTCCTGAGGATCCATCACACTTCACTTGAGGAAAATTCTTCAGTATGCAGTTGGGGGAACCCATGCAAACCACACCAACGGGTGAAATGTGGAACTAGCAAGACTGATGCAGGGACATCATGGTGGCATACTTGAAACTTCATCTTCTCCAGATATCTTTGGGGATTTTTGCTCCTGACACCACTCCAAGTGAAACTTGGGTTCCTGTCACCTTTCTTCTGCTCCTCCTTCTAGCAGGAATGCCATGGTGAATGAGCACACTGAGAAAAGATCTGTGTCTTCACAATCATGGCGTTCAACTCTTCTGCCGTGTGTGGTGGTGGGGCCAAGCCCTCTCCTACCACCACTGGCCTCATACTGAAATGAAATTATGTTCTGCAAAAATTTTTAAGCAGATAAAATGCTATTTTTCCAGTTACCTTTATCTGTGCAAGTGTAAAGCAATAATGTGTGCCTTTTCCCTGTGCAAACTGATGATGCTGAATGTTTACCAGCAGCCCCGCAGAGCCTGGGAATGGCAGCTGCCTGCACTTACCACTCCCTGGTGCATTAATGCTCAAATGATGGGTCTCGTCTATAGTTTCATTATTTAGCACAGAAATGAAGGGAGGAGTCAGCTTCAAACTCTTTCAATTCATGGAGTGAGCTTGGCCCCTGGGAGCAGTTTTTAAAATATTTTCTATTCTGCTCCTGATAACTAAAATCATAGAATCTCTAAGGTTGGAAAAGATCTCCAAGATCACCAAGTCCAAATGTTAACCCAGCACTGACAAGTCCACCACTAAGCCCAAGCACCACATCTACCCTTCCTCTGACCCTTGCTTGCCACTCGCTGCATCAATGTCTCTGGCACGAGACTCCAGCTCAGCCACCTCAGCAGAGCAGAAGAAATGCAAAGAGTGGCTGGAGGGAGAAACAACCCAAGCAGGAAACTCCCAGGGCTGAGCCCGCTCTGCAGAACTCTTGGGCAAGACAGGAAAGGAGGGGTTCAATATTTTGGTCCTCAGCAGCATCGCTTGTCTGAGGGGAAACCTCCCAGCAGTGCCTGTGGCTCCCCCTCAGCCTTCCTGCCAGGCAGCCAGCCTGGAACTGGGTATTCCCTGGGATTTCCCAGCCAGCAACAAGTAAAAGTTTGACAAAGAACCCTCTTTGAAGCCAGGCTCATCTGCCTGCTCTAGCTGGAAATAGGGTTTTTCCCTATTGCACCAGTGGTTGTCCAACACAGCACAGACTCCCAGCTGGGCAAATCCAAGTGGTAAGCAGGGGAAATTCAAGGAAACACCTTGGCTTTGTCCCCAACAGCATCAAAACTGCGCTTTCACCTTGCAGAAGGCAAGAAACAGGATCAGCAGGGTTTTACCATCCCCAAAGGCTGCATTTCCATTTCCTTATTTTTTTATTAACCTGGAGCAAAGCCAGCAGTGTGAAGCAAGCATGTTTGGCCCAAGGAGGATGAACAGGAAAGCGCTTTAGAGAACAGCGTGAGATGAAACTGAACTGCTGAACACAGCCCCCACGCTGGCTGCAGCTCGCCCAGCCCCAGCTCTGTGCCCTGCAGGATCCAGACAGTCCCAGCGCTGGCCGGGTTTCCCTCTCCTGCCCACGCTCGCTGTCACCACATTCACGCCCTGCTGGCACGCTGCCATCTCTCCTCTCCCAAGGGAACTCTCCCCTGGGCTTGCCTCCTGCAAAATTACACCTGCATCCAGCCCCTCCTGTGACAATCTCTCCCAAACCACCCAGCACAGGGGCAGCCAAGCCAGCCTTGTGCCCCCTCCTGCTTCCCTGAGCCCTCTGTGCTCCCTCAAGCACCCTCAGACAGCGACGTCCCTTTAAAAAAGTACATCCCAGGGTATAAAAGGGTTGCATTATGTCAAGGGACAGCGCTGGGATCAGGTGTTCCCTGCCATGACCCTATTTTTAGAGCACAGGCGCCGAGGGCAGGCACACACACTCGCATTTCAGCGGCATGAGGCTGTTACTGTATTTGAGCAGGGAGAAGGCCCAACTGTACCGGCAGGGAAAGCTGACTAAGCAGAGATGCTCGGGGAGCACGTGCTCGGGATTCTTTGAGGAGGAGCTGGCCGAAAGAGGAAGCCCTGTCAATCTTTTGTTTGCCCGAGGGGCTCAGGGAGAAATGAGGTGTCTGCCACACACCCCGGGAAGTGGCACAAAGCTGATTTATACCCAGCTCAAGCCATCCAAGCATTACACAGCTGATCAGATAAAGGTGTCCGTAACAGCTGCTTTTAGCATTCTCCCTTGCCTTACATTTTCTGGCCCTCTTCTTTCTGGGAAAATCAGGGGCTGAAAGCAGATGGCACTGGAGAGTAGGGGTGTCTGTGTTTCAGTTCCTTATGAAGCTAGAGACTGTTTGTAAAGGAAATCCAACATTCCCATAAAAGCTGTCCAGGAGACACCATCATTCACCTTACCCCACACCTGGAAAAACGAGGTCGGTAGATGTGTTAGGACTAAAAATTCCCTGTCCTGTGCAGAAATGAGACCTCAGCATCCAGCAGCAGACAGATTTTGGACCCTTCTCTCACCTCTTGGCTCAGCTACAAAACCACCTCACCCACAGGAACAGCCCCACTGTAAAGCCACACAGTACAAACGTTTGGCCAAAGAGTCACAGGCAACACACCACGAGACGCAGCAGCTCTGAGTCTTCCCCCCAGGGCACCTTCAGAAATGAGGCACTGTTCTCCCTTACCTTCAGCCTTCAGGACAATGGAGAAACTTCTTCCCAGATGCTCTTCCCGTTCTGCTTTTTCCAGGTGCTCTGCTCAAGACCCTTTGGGTGGGGTCCTGGTCCCCTCAGAGGAGCAGTTAAAACACCTCAGTGGCAACTGGCTGTCACAGGACAGACTACTTTTAATAACCCCAAATTAAAACTCAGCAGTTTGAGCTCACAGCAAGAATTTCCTTTCACAGGGGGAAGGCAGAGAGGGTCTGTCCAAGCCCAAAGAGCCCAGCCTCTTAGATACAAGCTCCAGAGATGTGCAAAAAGTGACTTTCTGGTCACTGTCCCTTTAAATCCTCCCAAAATGTGCTCACAGCTTTAATGCTCCACATTAAACCTAAAGCGTTTCCCCTGGTACTATTTTCCTCCACTCTGCAGACTCCATTGAAAAGAGAATTCAGCCAGTCGAAATTAAAAGGATGTCAAAGGAGGGAAAACGATTGAACCTATTCACAATTCTATAACTAAAAGCTGGTGCAGAAGGTATTGTGAACAACACTTTAAAACCCTTGTCCCACCAAAAGCATCCACCTGGTATTTTCTTGCAACATGGAATTTAGAAAGCCAATACAGACTGTACCCCAGATTTCATCAGCTGCTTGCCTACACCTCGACCAGCCCTGCTCCACTTTGGAAACCACAGCCTCCTATCATAAACATTAAAGAGATGAAGCTCATGTCACAACCAGGCACGGACGGAGCTAATGGGAGTTACTTTAGCCTCTTCATTTCTCAACAGTTTTATTGCCTTTAAGAAAATTTTTGTAAAATATAAATACAAAGGCAGAAGATTTACTTACAAAGTTAAAACACAGATCTCAAACATAAACACACAATTCAGAAAATTTAGTTTATGTACAGTTTCAAGCAACTTTAACATATGTTAGTTTTTCAATATTTTACAAGGTACAGAAAAAATAGTTCAAAGTCTTCTTTAAATAAAGAGCATAAAATGTTTAAACATATATAAACAATCCGGTTTGATGTGTGAAAACTAAATTTCACAGCTTTTAAATTAGGATATAAAAGTTCTTACAATTAGTTGATGCGTATGGATATGGTTTAATTTATATTACAAACTATTGAATTATATTCAATAGTGCTTACCTGGCCAAAGCAGGTAATTCTGTAAACAAAAAAACCGAAAGTAATATCACCAAGTGCCTTACCAAATTCTATCTCCCAAACAAGCCACACGACTTTGATCACATCACCTAGAAAAAGTATGTTCTGCGTAATCAGTGCTTTGTATGAAACAAAGTCAATGTGTGTGGGTGTGTTCTTTAAAAAAAAAATGTGTTCCGAGTAATAACAAACTTATCCCAAAGCCTGTGTGCATTTAAAGAAACATTATATAACAATTTTTGTAAAAACTGATTGAAGTTAAAAAAAAATTCTTCCAAAATCCATCCAACTGGAATTCAGATCTCTTATATAAAGGAAAGATATTTTCATATTTAATAGTGTCCTTTCTTTACAGAAACGATTTCATTTGAACACATATACATAAAGAAGTAACTGTATAGAGCGCTGTACATTAAAGGGCCTGATGGTTCACCAGAGGATGTCGAAGGGAGGGTCCTCGTGCGGATGCAACCAGTGAAGCTCGGAGCCGAGCAGAGTCTTGAGCTCGCTTGTGAACTCTACCAAGTCCAACAGCTCTTTGCTCTCTGGGTTAAAAGCTTCAAGGTCCGTAGCACAAGAGAACAACTGGCTGAGGGAAGTCTGTTTGTAAAACTCTGCCTCCGTGATGGTGACGACTTCCAGGTTGGGGAAGTTGCAGCGGAAGATGCGAGATGACATTTTTAGCCTCTTCACCACGTCCGAGAGCAGAAGCCAGTTCCGTGGTCTGCGGAAGCCAAGGAGAAAGAGGCTCCAGTAATTGACATTAAGGCACAGACAGGATTCCTGGTTCCTCCCCAGGTGTGTATGATTTATTCAGAGTACTGCTACCTGCAGCTTTGGGGAGGCGTGCAGGGGCACTGGGACCTATAAAAACTGGGCTCCTCAGTGCCCATGTGGGCCAGCAGCCATCCCAACTCAGACACCTGAAGGTTAGCCCACCTGAACCCAACTTTCATTTCACAAATAAGGAGATGCACCCCTGACTTCCAGAGATTAAATAAAAGTCAACAGTAAGTTCTTTTTTTTGTCAGATAAACAACACAGTTTTAAAATTCCAATCTCTGCACTTGTCCACTTCAGGGAATTAAGTTAGATCCATCACCCATGTAATAAAAACATACTAAAACCCACATGCCTGCATGATCAATATTTAAAACTAGCTGCCATCAAAACTGGTGCAAATGGTAAACAACAGTCGTTCACAAATCTAATTTATATCTTGAATATAATAGATAATACAACTTTCCAGGTCCTTGCTTATTATTAAGTATCACAGGATGTTCCCTAAGACACTTATTTGTTTGTTCCAATTCAGAGCTTTAAACCAGTTTTGCTACAAAGTCTAGAAAAAGCAGTACCGGTGTCATTTTGTCATCCACAAAATCGTGTCCACTCAGCAGGAGAACAGAAAGGCCCATGAAATAAAATTAACTCCTTAAAAACACGATACCCAAATTTAAGTGCTCCTAGCACTTCTATTTTGGGAAGTTATAAACAAGATGCCTGTCTGGGACGAGGAAAGGAATTCGTGTTCAAATGCCATTTGTCCTGCTCAGGAATATGGCAGCAAAAACGCAGCCCTGACAAAGCAGCCTTTTCCCCTCTCACCTCCAATGAATTTATTTCCAAAAAAACCCAGCAGTTACACTACTGATCTCTCATTTGTGTTACATCAATGCAAACGCTTTTCCCTGCCAACGCAAACCACCACCAACCAAAGCAGATCATCCCCGCTGTTTTTACCCCAAAATCTGTATTTGCTCTTACCCCTGAGAGAGACACACTTGAATGTTGTAACATGGTAAGGGAGGCTCATCCAAAAATTCAAACTCAAACACATCACTGAAGCCATCTTCATCTTCATCGCCTGGGCCAGGAGGATTTGCCAAGACATCAAATCCAGATTCATCTTTTGGATCTAAATAAAATTGAATAAAGGTGCTAAGTCAGCAATGAAAAGACTGTTGCAGGTCTTGCTTTTTCTCCTCAATAACGTGATCTGTAAACAAAATCAGTTTGCTTCCTTCCTAGCTTCCTCCACCACAACAACAAAACAGCCCCCACCCCCACGTGCCCCGTGGTTTTAAAGTCTCTGCATACAAAGAAATAAAGGGCAACATTTGCTCACCGCACACAGAGCTGCCATAGAAATCCCAGTACAAACCAGGGTCATCAACACTTCGACCTTGCAGGTCAGTCAAATACTCTGGAGAGGAAAAAACAACAACAAAAACATACTGATGAGAACAAAAAGCTGGCAAGTTAGGAGACCACGCGTCACAGAGCCGCAACACGCGTCCTCCGTACCTTCCATCAAAAAATCCCACACCACATTCCTGGCACACATGCTACCAACAGCATATAAAGACCATTCTCCCTCATCAAATGATGACCCACCACATCAAATAATCACCTAAGGTCTAACAGGGACAGACTCAACCTTGAGCTTCAGATACTGAGAGCAGTACATTATTTTTGTGAAGATAGGCTGCACCGCATTTTTTTTGGCCTTCACAATTATTCTGGACACCAATCTGAGGGTGAAAATGTGGTCCCAAAAAAACTGATGAAAAAGGTTTTTCCACACAGGTATGTTCAGAAGATGTAATGCTTTTTCACAGATATAATTTGGGAGATTTACAAACTGAATTGGTGAAGAGATACTAGGATTCAGGATACTAGGAAGTCAAAGATACCGGACTTCACTAGAGTCCTGAAACACCTGTGTGCCTTCTATACTGCACCATTTAAACAGGCAAACAGATGAGCACTTAAACTCATGGAGTATGAACACTGCAAACATGCTCAGAGGTAAGTTATCAGGGAATGCAAGTGTCTTCATCCAGAACTGTGAGGGAAAAAAAACCCAAAACCATGTTACAACATGGATATGTTTAAAGACAGGAGCCTTTAACGCATTTTTACAGTATTTCAGATATAAAACAAGGCAGGACCAGCAAAACCAAAAATAGTCTAAGATAAAAAGCAAGACCATGGGAAAACATGAGTATGTTTAACAAACAGCTATTTGAATTGGAAAGTTTCTTGTTTTCATTTCAAGCATAAAATTGAAGGCAACAAAACAGCCTGCTGACCTCCTGTCCACCTATCAAACCTGACAGTGGAATAATCCTTCTGACTTATTGAGAGCTTCAATTAGAAGGAGCCCCCAAGCATGGCTGTGTTTCCCACCTGCAACCTCTGGGTTTTTGCAGGCAAAGAGGGAGCTACTGCAGCCCAGTCCAGCCCAGCCCACAGCTCCCTGGCATGAAGTCACCCCTGCCAGGCAGGAGGGACTTTGGGGGACAGGGAACAAGAAATCCCCACGCAGTGTGGGCACAGACCTGTGAGGAAGGTCTCCATGAGCTCACTGTGGGTCATTTTCACAATGGTCCTCCCAGAGTAGGTTGCAAGTGTTGGATCAGCACCATAGGACAGCAACAGGCGGACAATTTCCAAGTGGTCGTTTTCAACCGCGTCGTGGATTGGTCTGGTGTGAAACAAAAGAAAAATCACGGCGTTACATTTTGACTCAACAGTATTATGCAAATGTTTTTGACAAGAAACTTCTGACTGTAGATCAAAGTTATTTATAGAAAGTAACACTATTAATACAGCTGCCAATCAACTTATTGTCTGTTTCACTTGCACATCATCCCCCTCCCCTCTTGTCTTCACCCAGACTGCTCAGGGCACATATTTCTGTTACGTCTGTTCCTGGCTGTACACATTTTCGAGGGACAGTAAAATAATGACACTGCTCTAACAGAAAGCAGGAATCACTTTGCTGCAAGTCACTGTACCATTCCAATCCCTGCCAATTTAACAGCATGTTGTGGAGCAAGGTTCATTCAGCCTGCCTCTGGGCAAGCATGGAAATCAGTTACCCGGAGTTCCTAAATTATGTACACAGAAATAAGTTATGAAAATTTGCTAGGAATTAAACTTCCACGCAGAACATCCTCTTTAAACAGTACTTGTGAATAAACTTGCAGCACAATTCAACCCTTCTAATCAGAGAACAGAAAAACATGTTATTTTAAGTGTAGTCCACCCAGAAATTAACGCATTTCATGCGGCGTGAGTAATCTATGCAAGCTCAGACATAGATTTTGTGAGCCTTCAGAAGGATTATTCATTAATACACAGGCCTGCAATTCCAGGTTTAGAATTCCTTATCGCCAATTATAAATCGCATTAACTTTTGCCTTTAAAATTGATTATACGTAACGGGGAGTTGTCTGGAAGTAGAACATATTACCCTTCAGACTAATGAAGATGTGTTAAAATCCCACCTTTTCCTCAGACAGCAAGAGCAGGGAACTAAAAGCAGAGTCCAATGTGTGGACAGTGATCATGGCAGTCCAGCTCAGCACACACTGCTCCTTTGCGCTGTCAACTCTGCTGTCCCCCCACAAGGCTTCCAAGCTCTCAGGGAGCTTGTATGGAAACGCAAGGAAGGACTTTAACCAGGATCACACACTGCCTTCCTGGAAAGCTTTCACAAGGATGTTACAGAGGAAGTCATCTGGAAGCACAGCCAAGTGAACCTCCCCACTCCGTCTCTGATCTGCCAAGCAACGCGCGGCTGACAACCAGGGCTTCAGCTCCCTCCTGCCAAGAGCCCACAGCCCACAACTCCTGCCTCACAGGGCAATGTCCCCTCGACGTCACCACGGCTTTGGCATGACCTGGCATCCACGAAAGCTCAGGACAGAGGAGGGGAGGATCAAATCAGTCAGAAGAGGATGGCACACCGCCGTTTTCCCATCTATCACACAGCACTGATGGTAGGAGGGTGACTGGTAAGTCTCAAAATGATGTTGCAGATGTATTTACTCCAAGTACTCTCCAGCAGGCTGTGACTTAGGGTGACTAACATCTGCTACATGTGAAGGGCTCTTGCTTGCACCCATCTTGCTGGAAAGCTGCATGCCATATCGGATTTAACATCTGCACTATATACTGACTTGAGGAGGTGCACTTGGGGACTTGATGGTTTGTTAAATAAGGAGATAGGGCTTATCCTACGCTGCCTGCCTCCCATACACCCCATGCCACCAACAGAGTGAAGAAGCAGCTGGTCCCCGAGCTGCTGAGCATAGTCCTCAGTCCAGCTCATGCCATCCTCAGACCCCTGGCAGCAGAGAGCACAGCGTGTGGATGCCTTCAAACACCAACACACCACTCTTTCGAATGCCACTCTCACATTTTAAGACCAGAGAGGTCCATGAGGATCACTGGCAAAGAGTCAGGATATCCCTTCTCAGTTGCTGAGGAATGTTTCTAAAATAACACTGAACTGATGCCTTTGAGACAGACAGTGTTGGAGGAGCCAGCATTCCCAGGATTCCCCTGCAAGTCTCACTCTCCCACCTCCACCTACTGACTCAGTGCTTCCCCACAGGGAAGCATCACATCCAGGATCTGGTCAGTGCTACATCACACAGTCACATCCCAGGTGACACCAAGCAGGAGGCAACAAATAACAGAGGCGCTGACAAGGAGGCTGCAGAAGTATCGGGTGTTTCTTGCTGTCAGCAAGCATCTGAGGCCTGAGCTGCTGGGTCATGGCACTCTGAACATCTGCAGCAGGAAAGGTCAGCCTTGCTGCAAACCCTCCTGTCCCCCACTGGGCATGAAGCATCCCTGGCTGAAAGTCTGGCAACAGGCACCAGGAGCAGACCAGAGTCACGGCCGTTGCCAAGTGCTGGGAATGCTCTTTCTCCCCCACTCCCTCACTTTACTGGAGTCTTCAATTTTGAACTCTTTTTAAATCTGATTTCAGAATTACGATTTTCTGGTTTTGGGAGGGGGTTGAGGAGTGTTGTGGGATTATTGGTTTGTGGGTTTTCTTGTTTATGTTTGGGGTTTTTTTTAAACTGACTTACCTAAGTGGCTTTTGAAGCAGTAATGAATTCAAGATGATCCCTTAACTTATTAAAAACAGCATCTAAATCACCGCCCAGTGTTTCAATTGATTTAACGACACTCAGACGAGTTTATTAAAGGGTGCCTGGGCATTCCCCAGGAAGGAAAAAATTGCAGCACATGGGCTGTAACCCTGTGATGGAACCTCCTCCTGCCTTTTTACAGGTCACCAAGCCCAACGTGGTGCTGCAGACAGAGGCAGCGGGGCAGGCAGAACCAGATTTGTCATCTAAGAGTACACAGGGAGGCTGCCTGGGCATGAGAGGGGAATTTATAGAGGCATGGGGAAGGAAAGGCGTAGTAAAGCAGTGCGGAAGAAGGAAGAACAATAAATAGAAGGAAGGAAAGAAAACACTGGTGGGGGGGAGGCGGGGGGGGAGGAAGGAGATTCCCCATAGATAAGTTAAGGGAGAAAAGGACAAAACAGAGCACTGACAGATTCTTTTACTGGCTAGAACAGCTTTTTGGCAGGCTCACGAGCGGGACCATGCAAAGGCACAGCTATTTGTTTGCTTCTCCCAGCAGGGCCAGCAGAGGAGGGAGTATTCTTCAGTCTTGGCAGAGCTTAACCATCCTCTTTGTAGGATGCAAAAGCAACTACTGGAATAGGCAAGTTTTTCAGATGTGAAAATAAAAGAAGATCCCTGGGAGTCCTCTCCTGGGCTGCTTTGCCATACAATCTCTTCCACCCTGAGCATCGTGGAAATAAACACTCTCTATCCCTAATGGTACAGTTAACGTAGCACAGCTCGTTTCTAAAACAAACCCTTCAAAAGGCCCCAGAAGGATCTGGGGACATTCGAGAGCTGCAATATCCTACAAAAGACACACATCTCAACCCTCTCTTGTGTACTGTCGAATTCTTCCTACTATTTTTACTGCCACTAGAGTTAAGAAAACATTTCACTGGGGGTTTATCATTCCACCACCAAAATTATAAACTATTTAGACCAGTCAGGGTTTGCTCTCAGCCTTTCAGGCACCACCAGAACTCCCCTCACTGCAGTAAGAGGCCTCGCAACTCGCCGAGCAGTGCCATATTTTGGCGTTTTGTCTTTTATTTCCATGCGCTCCGTTACGCAAGGCTGCCCCACGGAAGAGGCAAGGCGCGAGTTGCAGGAGGGCAGCTACGCAGGCTGACTCTTCTTTAACGCAATTAGCTGCTGGAAGGTATGGCTCTGCCAAGACCAGCTGAAAGGACACAGGAAGAGAGCCATCTTGGCATGGTCCTCGCAGGGAAAAAAAAATAAAAAAGGCTGAGCTCATCAGCTGCCAGCGGGAAGGATACAGCTAAACTGGCCGCGGAGAGAGAATCTAGCGCGAACTCTGAAGCAACGTGTAGCTCTCGCTAACAGGCGGGGGGTGTCTGTATTTTTGGCATGTGGCTTTGTTTCTATAATGGCACGGGCTCAGCTGCAGAGGTAAGAGGAGAAGAGCAGCGAGATAAGAGCAAATACACGCGGCAAACAGCCTTGCTAATGTCAGTTCGAACATCCCCAGTCTAAAGAGCTACCGCACTTACTGGGGTCCTGTCAGGGAAGGGAAGCTCTCACCTCTTAAGCACGGTCTATTATTATTTATAGGTAAGACGATTAAGAGCCCTTAGTGACTGCAGCACCTCGGAGACAGGTCTTAAAGATCTCCGGGTTCTACAATAATCTTTGATTAGGCACTAATTGAGCAGCAGAGTGCTTGTGTATTCAGGGTCTGCAGGCACTGCATGTGGTCTATCAGCACAGAGTTTAAGGGGAAAAACATCCAAGACCTACCACATGTAGCCTGGCCAGATGAGCCGTGAATAGGGCAGAGAGGGACATCCTGTGCCGAGCTGGGGTGAAGGGAAGGACTGCACCACTCCTACACCCCCAAACACTGTCTCTCTTTGCGCCTACACCAGCCTGGCCATTTGTTCCTGGCTTCACCGAGATTTCTGATACTATCAGGAGCCAGAGGCTGAACGCCTGCCTCATCCCAAAACACACACATGCAAAGCCCGCACGCTGATCAGAGCACCTGC
Source organism: Bombycilla garrulus (assembly GCA_013400315.1). Taxonomy (NCBI): domain Eukaryota; kingdom Metazoa; phylum Chordata; class Aves; order Passeriformes; family Bombycillidae; genus Bombycilla; species Bombycilla garrulus. Next base: position 494,529 of record VXBU01007382.1, on the reverse strand, counting down.
AGCACTTCAGACAGGACCCAGAGATGCACAGACTCCACAGAACTTTCCTGCTTCACACTCACACGGACATCCTGTACAGACCAAAGCCACATCCTCGCCAGGCACAACTTTTCAGAGTGTCCCCCAAAAAGCTGACGGCAGAGGCAGCGAGGAACAGAGCCCAGAGCTCCAGGTGACACCCCCCTAAGCTGCCTCACTACCACAGCTGTGCCCACACAGCACACGCAGCTGCAGCACGGTTACATCACTCCTCCGTGCTGCTTTACAGCAACAGGCTGAACACAGCTACACACACCCACTGCCACTGTCCGCAGGCTTGAGAGCTTCCTCAGCACGAACAAAAGTACTTCGGATAAGTGAGGCGGCAGAGGGGAAAACTAAAAAAAAAAGCGTTTTCAGTCATTAAAGAAGCAGGGGAGAAGGATGAGTCTTCAATGGTGCGCTTTTTGGGTTTTGTTGGGGGAGGGGAGGGTTTTGTTGTTCTTTTTAAGACTTTACTGTATTTCTAAGGATTGAACATTTTCTGGAATTTAGGTTTAAAAGCAACACAACTGAGGAAGACTGACACATCTTTCCTCCTAAAAGTTAAAGGAGAAAAACCTTCAAGAGAGAAATGGGACTTGTCTTATGAATGTCTTGACTTACTCTACAGAGACAGAGAAGTCTGATCCTGCCAAAAGGCAATGCATTACACAGATACAAAGTTCCTTACAGAAGCTTCTGCTCTCTGTCCTGCCCAACTCAGACAATCTTTCCTCCGCATATTAGTTGTGCTTTGGATTCTTGCTGTCTGTTGGGCAGCTTTCCAAATGAAAAGTAAGTCTGCCCTCAGAAAAGAGAGGCAACAGCACGCTGAGTTCTGACATTACCATCTATGATCAGATCATCATTATGTTCATTTCTAAAATCCATTTTCCTAAAAACAACTTTTCAGGGTACACTGGCCAAGTTTCTTTCTTGAAAATCAGCTCCGTCTGTGACTAGAGATCAAAGGTGGACTCTGAACTGGTGGGTGATTAAGACTGCTCAGACACTTCCCAGTGATAATTCTCTATATAGGTTATTCCAGCGAGTGAGAAAAAAATAATTTAGGATTCTCTTTACGGTAACTCACCGCTGTTGCACAGGTCACATAATAAAGCTGAAGGCAGCAGAAAATGCGAGGCTGTTTGTCAGCCCGGAGAGCTCAGAACTCTTACAAAGACGTGGGCGACAGAGGAGGAATCCGACAACCCAGTCGGGGTTTTAATGTTTCTCCAAAAAGCTTTCCTTTGGGCTGTGATGGGCTGGTGATGGGCCGGGAACAATGGACCATCATGAACTTTTAATGGACCATCCTAACCAGACCTCTTTTTGTTTTCCTGACTCCTCCCTTCCCAAGTTAATAAATAAAGAGCTTAAAAACAAAAGAAGCAGGCTCTTAGTTACGCTAATTTTACCTCCCTGGCTATTTGGATGGTGATAGGGAAGGCGATAAACCATTTAAGATAACAAGCTGCAGGAGATTCACAGAATACAAAGCGACCTGTCCCCAAAATGCACAGACTGAATAACGCTCTGCATATGCTCAGGACAAGTTACCCCAAGGTCAGCCTCGCAGAGGTGGTCAAAGAGGTGCTTTAGGAGATACACAAGAAGCTTAAAAAAAGGTCCGGAGCAGCATTTTTTTTTTTCTCCACAAAGCTAAAAAGAAAAGCTCGCTATCTATTCTGCCAGCACAGGAACTAAGCACCCCTACTATTCTCCGAAGGAAACTAAAAAAAGGCTGATTCGGGATTAAAAAAAGAAAAAAAAGTAAATCCAAAATATCAAACGAGCAGATAGTTTAACAGTTCAGCAAACAACATTTTTATACAGCATATACAGGACTCACACACCCGATCGCCACAAAAGCCTGAAGTGCTCTCAAAAGTAACCCTGCTAACAAGGCAAACTCCACTTTCTGGCACAGCTCAAAGGACCTGGAGGGCACATGAGCAGGGCTGCGGCTCAAGTATCACTCCTTCCTGCCCTGCAGCTGGCAATTCCACTGACTAACAAAAACCAACCAAAGCACAACTTATTAAAATTCCCAGAAGAAGAAAGAAATTACCCCGAACTCAAGTCACAACAGAAGCGTGTCCCCACTGCTTTTTTAAGCAGAGAGCAGAGGAGGTCACGGCGTCCTGCCCACGGCCCAGCAGCCAGGCACGGCGCTACCTGCTCCGGGCGTTTCAGGGTGGGGAGGGGAGGCAGGACAAGGGGAGGATGAAGGAGAGGCACAGAGGGAAGGGAGGCAGAGATGAGGCCGTGCCGGGCCAGGGGTGCTGCTCACCTGGTTCCATCCTGAGCGCTGCAGTTGACGTCCGCGCCGTACTCGAGCAGATGCCGCACGATGCTCAGCCAGCCCCTGGCACAGGCCTCGTGCAGGGCACAGTAACCCGCGTTGTCGCGATGATTCACATCACACGCCTTGCTCTCCAAACAATACAGAACCACTTCCTGGAAACAGGAAGGAAAACAGATGAACACCGAGTTATTTCTTGCCGTGTAAATGCGCAGATTTCCTTGCCTGAAGGAAAGGGGCTAAAGACAAAATCCCTATGATATGCTAAGTGAGACAGGTCGGTCAAAAGGAAAATAAAAGGAAGAGCTGTTGACAGTCCTGTCTGCTCAGGAGACATAGCAGAGACTGTGACTTCCCTGAGCAGACTAATTTGGGCAAAGTGACACTGAGAGCTCCATGCCCTGCAGGACCCTGTAACCCCCAACATCAGGAATTGTCACAGAGGGAGAACACAAAAATTTCACAGACAAAACTCACAATGTTCCACTTCTGAGAACTTCTACACGTAAAGCTAGTGGGAAGGTTGTTACTCTTACATCTGCATTTTTTTAACAGAAAATTCTGCCAGTGAAACAGCAGCACAGCAAACGTCAGTTTGATTTTTAAAAGAAAAAGTGCATGACCCGAAACAAAACACATTTAAGATACACAAAGGACGGTTTGCTATCAGCAAACAAAAAGCAGCCCGGCTCTATCGAGACTGGGGAAATCCCATTTTCACCCACCCCAGTTTTCTGCATGCAGAAGTAAAGCCAGGCGCCAGGTTCCAATAACGAGCCCGGCGCCGCAGGAAGCCCTGTGAATTTAACACAATTCATCTTGCAGTCAAATACACCACGCTCCAGAGCCCGGGCCAGACTCAGTTCTGCCGTGCAGCCTTGGAACGCTGACTGCTCCATCACTCAACCGAAAATTTAGGATGGTGCAAGTCTTCCTTGACTTGTGTCGGATGCAAAAGAAGGCAAAACAAAGCACATTTCTAAGAGATGTTCAATGCGTAAAATAGCCCCCACGTTCCCAGATTAGTGGTAAACCATTAATTTTGCATTTGAGTGACATCCTTGCAAAGCCAGATACGGCACGGAGGGCGCGAGTGCTTGTTTTGCCAAAACAGGAGAATAAAACGACGTCGGGCGCAACGCTTTTTATTCTTCCCGTTTCAAAATAAACCGGAAAGCCGGCAATAATCTGTGCTCTGGGTACACCTGACTCGAGAGCTGGTATCCAGGATACAGCATGAAGCTGCTCTTTTAGCAGGCCCTCACCAACCAGGCTAGAGCTGAGAGCTAATGAGCTGCCTGTCCCAGACTCCAGAGCATCCCCTCCACCTGGCACGGGGGATGCACCCACCGGTTTAACCCAGGAACCCCCACAGTCCCACCACCTCTCGCCAAGCAGGGGCTCTGAACGCTCCTGCTCATCAGCCCCAAGGCCAAAAATCAGCCCAGAATGGATGGTCTTTACCCTGCATATGCTCAAGCCCGTAAGAAAGGGCTGTACAAAATTATGCTCCAGAGGTATGAATTTTCCTTCAAAACCAGACCACCCTGCCAGGCAAATTAGCAGATGGATATAGGTAGCAGAAGCAGCTGCTGTATTCAGCTCCACTTTTAGCAAGCAGTTACCATTAAAAATAGACTTTGCAACTCAAAATAAAAGATGTTTCATCTATTTTTGTAAAAAGGAAAGGCTCGTCCTAGGGTGGAATACCTACTACTGGACAAAAAAGCTAATTTTGTCGGGCAATTCCGTGTTAAGAGGCTATAAGAAGAATGTCATTAACCACAAAATGTAACCATAAAGACCATAAAACTCTACATTGTTAATTAATTAAATGCCTCATTAACTTTTTTTAACATGATTTATTCAATTTACAAAAAAAACTAGCCACCATTGCCAAATACGGGAACATGTGGTGCCACAAACACACTTTTGGTTTCACAAGCATTTCTCGCTAAGGTTTGGGGAAGGCTGTGAGAGTGCCACAGGGCACTTTAATGTCTGTTCAGGTACTCTATTTAAACCAGCGTTCTGAAAATCACTCACAGTTAATCCAAAGAGCCAAACTAGAACATAACCAGACACCTCCACCTCTGCTGCTTGCAGTTTCTTGGCCAAACTGCAACGTCGAAGTATGCACATATTCATGGTCCATCCTCATCTGCAAGGAGCTGCCCTTCTTACACGCTCCTTTTCCAGGGGAAGAGGTCAGCATTTCCTGGGCCCCAAGAAGCACACCCAACCCACACCCAACCTTGAAACACAGCCCTTGGGATAGGCACTATAGGCTGAGCCTTAACGCTTCCCCCCCGGCAGCATACCAAACCCCTGAAGTGATGTCCATTCCTGGGCAGCATGCAGGAGCTGTGCAAGGGCAGCAGGGTGCTCTGGAGCTCCTGCTCCTGTGGCAGTGACACTGGGAATTCCCCGTGCTGGATAAGCCCTGCCTGCCCTGTGTGTTTAAACGCCCTGTCACACACCACACACTCCGCTCATCTCACTGCCTTCCCAGGAAGGATTTAATAACAAACTGATGAGGGAACTTTCCAAGTCCACTGTCATGGCTCCACCCCAGCCAGCAGCAAGCCCCAGGCAGCATCACATTCACTCACTCACTCACTCACTCACTCACTCAACTCCCTCCCTCCTCTCCCAGCAGCAGATCCAGGGGGACAATCAGAGAATCACAAGGGTCAAAGGTGAAAAATTTGTGGGCTGAGATAAAGACAGTTTAATAGGGAAATCAAAAGCCATGCACACAAGCAAAGCAAAACAAGGAATTCATTCGCTGCTTCCCATGGTTGGGCAGGTGTTCAGCCTTCTCCAGGAGAGCAGGGCCCCATTCCAACTTATCGGTGACTTGGGGAGAAAAACAGCATCACTCCAAACGTCCCCCCCCCTTCCACCCCAACTTTATACACTGAGCCATGATGTCACACGGTCTGGAATATTCCTTTGGGCAGTTTGGGTCACCTGTCCTGGCTGTGTCTCCTCTCCAGTGTGGCAGTAGGAAAAGCAGGAAAGGCCTTGGTTCTGTGTAAGCCCTGCTCAGCAATAACAAAAACATCCCTATATTATCATCACTGTGTTCAGCACAAATCCAAAACACTGCCCCATACCAGCCACTGGGAAGAAAATTAACCCTACCCCAGCCAAAACCAGCACATCCAGACACACACCAAAAAGCAATATGAGACAGAAAGACAGCCAGTGTTTCCTCTCACATCAAATTCATTACACAAGCTTTTTGTAATTTTTTTCCCAAAAAGACTCTATGCTCCCTGTAATTCCCTCTTCACAAAAAGTAAATTACAGTTTTAAGACTACCATTATCTCAAGTCATTTGTTTCAAATGGGGAAAACAGAACAGATTCAGGGATGGGTTGGTAACATCCTGCTGAAGCATGGCCTGGCGCAGAAGCCCAGGAAGAGAAAGGCAAAGCTTCCCACCAGCTTCATCAGGGATTTCCAGGGCTGAAGACCATTTGCTGCACTGTCTTTAAGTAGCCTTGCTGGCTGCAGCCCTGCAATTTATCTGACCAGACACAAGCCACACTCGTCCTTCGACATTTCACACTTTACACACAGAATCGTATCCGCTTGTGTCCTGCTTCCTGCTGTGATCTGGGGCACATCTGCACCGTGGGCCTGCGAGCAGGACAGAGGCTCATGGCCTCGCAGCATTCGGGCTCCCCACGGGTCCAGCAGTGATGCACACAGCCTGCCAGCATCTCCGCGTGCCGAAGGGTTTGGAGCGGGATCTCTGCACAGCCTCAGGGCATCCCTGCTGCAAAGGCAGGCAGGCTGCCAGGGGCAGGCACGAGCTCATCCGGTCTCGGGGCAGTACAGCATTCCTGGGTGGGCTCGGTGGTGCCCTGCCCTGCGGTGCCAGCCACTTCCAGCTCCGAGTCCTGAATCAGCACTCGGCTCCCTCTGCAAGCTGTGGCCCTGATGATGCAGACTCGCCTGCCTCCCCTGCCACTGAGATGGCACAGGGCCACCGGGCTGCCACCGCAGCGGCCAGGGAAACCCCCATGTGCCCACCAGAGGTTGCTGCCCTGCTAACAGGGGTGGCAGAAAACTGACCTGTGTACTCGCCACAGGTCACAGACCACCATTATTACCTTGACTCAGCACGATTTTTATGCCCTTTTTTTTTTTTTTTAATAGAGGAATTTCTTACTTCTTGATCATTCTCATTCTTTGTCCAGAGGAAATTTTAAGTTTTCTACTAACAGCAATAGTCTCAACACTACACCATTTGATTTTGATGATCAAACTATCACAGCTCACCATGGGCCAAACGTAGCTCCAACAGGGTGGCACAGCCGACACCACCCTGAACCTTGAAAAATACAGACAAAAAATACAGATTCTGGCAGCAGTTTGGGTGCATGGACTGGGCTCTTTCCTTGCCCTGCATTCCAGCAACAGAACCATCTGCTGCATGGTCAACACCACCTGAACAATCAAACCAAAAGCCTATTGAAAACATGGTGTTCACTTGAACTTTTGGGCGAATTCAAGTCAGAAAATGAAAATCCCCAACCAGCTGATAATGGGAAGGGCATGGTGGCACACAATGTTACCCACACCTTGGTGAGCCTGTCCCAGCTTTCTGCAACCAGCCAGTTTGATAGCAGAGAGCTCCTGCTATCACAGCAAACAGAGAGCCCTGGGCCCCTGTCTGAACAAGACATCAGCCCATCACTACGTTTGGGAGCTGCTCCCATTGAGCTGTGCTCAGCAGAGGCGCCAGGCACAGACAGCCAAGTGCCCGAGCATACTCACCCTGACAGACCCCATGCAGGGAGAAAATGCACACCAATAGCTTGGAGCACATGCTACAACACATTGTCATTTTGGACCCACTGAAAATTAAACCGTTTAAATTACGGAGAATACCATAGCAATGTTGTAACAACCACCTCTCCCAGTTAGAGCTGAAGTGCCCTGGGTTAGGAGAAGCCTTTGTCTAAGGTAAACAAAACCTTTCCAATAAACCCTGCCTTCCAGAGCTGCACAAGGCCTTCCTCCACACAAAGCTTTCTCCAGCTATACAAAGGGCATTTCAAGGTTTCAGCAAATCCCCAAGGCTGGGCAGGCCCCACCTGGAGCTGGGCTGATGCCACCTTCCCACGTGGGGCTCAAGCCCAGCTCCAAGGTCCAAGCAGCCCTCTCGGCAGCACAGCAAACCCTGCAGCCGTGCCGAGGGCAGCAGCCACTCTGCAATGAAACACCTCTGCGCCAGATCTGAAATGGAGCAGCAACGACGCTCATACCTACATGCCCATATTTCCCCAATAAAAGCGTGCTTCAAAACGGCAGAGCTAAGGGATTCATCGGTTTCTGATTTTTGTAGCAACAGGGGGCCCCTTTCATTAGACAACATTGTTCCAGCTACACCAAGCAGCTCCAGACGCCGAGTATAAAGCATGCAGAGTGCTCCTATGATGCGTCTGATCATGCAACAGGACACTCCAAGTGCTACATCCTGTGTCACATACCAGATACTCCTTGGAGAGAAGAACAAAAATAAAACCCTTCTCCTAAACTACACGCTCTTCACAAACAACAAAAGCAGAAAACATACAGCTCATTAAAGATCACCATAAAGATTAGTTTGGAGGGAAAAAAAAAAGACATTTGTTCTGTTTGCAGATGGTTTATATTTAAAGGGAAGTGAGGGTTACCAATAAAACTTTACCCTTTGCTCGTTCCCTCGGGACGCTGCTCACCCTGCCAGCTGACCCAGCAGCGGTGTGGAGTCATTCCCACAGCAACCTGCCTCCAAACCCCACACACCAGGGAAGGGAAAGCAGCAGGGCAACGGGAGCCACAAGTTCCAATGACCCAACCCGAAAGCCGCTAATTCGCAGAATTTCCATCCAGAAAACCGGGAAGAGAATTTTAACTTTCAAAACGAAAATAAAAACGCCACCATCCCAGAGGGCGCCGGGGGAGCCTTACCTCATAGCCCAGGCGTGCCGCCCGCTGCAGCAGCGTCTCCCCCGCGTTCTTGTTGACGATCAGGCGCCGCGCCTCGGGCGGCATGGGCCGGCTGGGGGTGGTGTCGGGCGGGGGGCTGGCCAGGGGCAGCGGCGCGGGCTGCGGGGCCGGGAGCAGCGCGGGCGCCTGCTGCAGCCGCTCGTACGCCTTCTGCTCGTACGGCTTGGCCGGCGAGGAGTCGCAGTCTGAGCTCGGCTCCGGTCGCTTCCTGACTTTCCTCGTTACCGTCACCTGTCAAAACGATTACGGTGGGGGGGTTTTATCTCTGTTCGCACAGTATGGGGATGGGATTGTATTTTGTCAGCAAGGAATTACACTTTTCTAGCCGTATTTCATTTTTAAAGGAAGGCCCGCTCCAGCTTTTAAGCACAAGGATGCTTCACCCCTGCAACAGTGCTTTCAACTAAGGTTAAGAAAAGCAAACACAAAATGTGCAAAGCATCCACAGACAAATCTGAACGCAATCCCCGCTACCCTGCATGCACAACGGTGCATTAGTTTTAAGCAAGCTGCCTCTGCCTTCTCAGAGGCCAATGGACAATTAAGTCTAAATAAAGATACCTTATCTTCAGCATTTTCAATATCTGTGGTGTCATCCCCTGTCAGAGATGACCTCCTTCTCCTCTCCTGCAGTGCCAAGTGTTTTGTTTTACACTGACGTTTCCCTGATGGCTTCTCACACTCGCTGTGTTTCGGCAGCAGAGATGCGTGTTGGAAATCCTCCTCTTCGTCTGTGTACAGCCCATCTGTCTTCCGGCTTTCTTTAATTTTCTGCTGTTTGGCAGCCAACCTCGAGGCTGGAGTACAGCTTGGCTGAGCCTGCCTTTTGCTGTTTGCATTGGTGGATGAAAGGCTCTTCATGTGCGGAGACACCGGGAACACGGGCAAGCCTAAATGGGAAGGAAAGGCATTACACATCGCATGGTGCATTAAAAGGAAAATGCATTGCTAGCACTTAACACAAGCTCCTCGGCTGCTTAAGAGATCTACAATTACATTTTCAAATCATTAATATTTTAAGCGTTCCACATCCAAACTGTAAATAGCATCCCCCCCTGTTGACGCTACGCTAACGGTTATCGGGGTCTAATAAAAATCCCTGAATGAAATGCCCCACACAGGTGCCAGGCAGCGCCAGGGCCCTGGGGACACGTGCCAGGCCAGCTTGGCAGTGCCACAGCCCAGCCACCACAGGCAGAGCAGAACAGCTGCAGGGAAAAACTCGCCTCCTTACCTAGGACTGCCTGATCCGAAGGGGAACCAACTCCTCCAGCAGCCTGGGCCCAGCCCAGCTTGTCTCAGTGGGATGTAAGTGTGGACACAGGGGTGGTGAGGGAAGAGGGGACAGGAGAAAGGTGGGAGCATGGATCAGATTTTAATGGGACAGTGCAGGTTGAATATTGAACTTTGTGCCAAGACAGCTGTAAGACAGGGAACATCTCCTCAGCAGCATTTTGACTTCAAAAATAAGCCAAGAGAAGAAAGACTACTCAAGGAGCCCTCCCTGCAGAAGCTCTGTGCAAGCCCTCTATCAGAAAGCACGGGGATTTTGCAGGAAAAGCAATCAGAAATTTCGCAGGAAAGGCAATCTTTCCCCAAGAACTTCATTCAGAGGTGAGTCTTTCTGGGACATTGGGACAATATGGCCAGTGCTCTGCTGCCTGTGGCAGGATACTGGCAGGGCTAGATTTTTTCTGGGGGTTAGCTCCAACAAGCTGGATTAACACAATCTGGGCCACATGCAAAAAGCACGGTTAGTTTTGGGATCTTTTTCAGAGTGCAAGCAGGCTTACAGCAAAACAAGGACAGGAAAGTTGACTTTTTATAGTCTGAATTTCCCTCGAGAGGAGAACTGAAGTGACCTCAGAACCAAATCCTCTGCAGAAAAATTAAAGGTTGCTGGAAAGGAAGGGACACTTCAGCCAAACAATACTACACCACCAAGGGAAGATGTGGAAAAAAACTCTGAGAACTTTTAAGAGGCTCCCTTGCTCTGAGAAGTCTCTGAAGCGATGCTACTTTCAGAACAGAAGAGATGGCAGGAGCAAATAAGCAGGTGCTCAGAGGAGAGAAACCCTTACTTAAAGAGATTCAGTCTGGAACCAGTTGGTAAAAAAGAAAATAAAATCTAGAATCCTCTTGGTGGGCAGTTTCACACTTTAGTCTTCCTTTAAATAGATCTGTGAAAGCAACTCACAGAAGGCTTTCTAGATTAAGGATGAAAACAGAAATCCCTCAGTTCTTTTGAGCCACTTTCTAGAAAAAGACACATACCACGGCTTGCCAAGCAGATGTCAGGGAATTTATGGGACACATGATGTGCAGATTGTTCAGCAAAAATCACGTAAGTTTTTCAGGCTTTGCAATACTGAAGGAAGGCACTGAGTCGTAGGCTGAGCCTATGGATGCAAGGCTGTCTTTCCAACTCTGTAGACAGCATGAAGTAAGGAGTGTTTAATTCTCATGTTCCCAATTAAGTAGCATATGAAAAGCCCAATTCCAATCCAGAAGTGCCATCATTACCTACTTAATCACTTACTAAAAAATACCAAAAAAAATAAAGATGGAAAAGATGGAAAACAACAGTGAGGAGCTCTGGTGAGTGCAAATGGAACAAACAGCTGCATGCAGAAAAACTACAAGAGAATGAAAAACTCACAGGTCTGGAGAAGGACACAAATACTGAAAGGATGGAGGAAAAAAAAAAAACCACAGGAAGCTTATCTCAAAGAACTGCAGGCTTTCCCATGCAGATGCCAAGGCATTGGAAGCAGAAGTTTAATCACCACAAAAAATGTGTACTCCTGCCTGCAAACTCTACATCAGCTCTGCGCTTCACTTTGACCCTCCACAGCACTGACAGCAGGCACCAGGCTAAACATGCACCAGAGCTAAGAAATTGAGAGCAGCTATGTTATGTGCCCAGGAGCTTCACGATAATAACACTGCAAGACACTGGCACTACACAGAAAAAGCCAAGCATCAGCCTGGGAAAAGCAAGACAACAGGGGCAGAAGAAGCATCAAGTGATTAATCCTGGAATCCCACCCCATCTTCCTGACCACACGAAGAGAGAAGCAAAACAAGAGCGAGCAGGATTATACCTAAATATCCATGGAAAAAAAGAAAACCCAAACCAAAAACCCCAAAAAACGCAGGCCTCTGACTGATGTGGGTTGTGGCAAGCCTGACTCAGAGCGGGACCTGTCCCCTTCCCGCAGGAGCGGGCTGCTGAGAGGTCCGCGCAGGAAAGCAGCTGCTGCCGCGTCACCTGAATGCTCGCTTGTTCAGCTCCCCTCAGCAGCAGCTGCCTCCTCCCGCCTGCCAGCCCAGGCCAACACACTGCCTGCAGCCCGAGGCAGCTCTGAGGGGCTGGCACATGCTTCCCGGTGGGTGAGAGCCTCCTGGCTCCTCTCCTCAGGACTGTTCTTTCCACGCTGTTTGGGCTCTCTCCTCGCACAGGAGAGTGGCTGCGGCTCCCCGGGGGAGCACCAGGAGAGCTGGCACTGCACGGCCACAGCGCAGGGCCATGGCTCAGCTGGGACACCAGCAGGGGCTGTGGCTCCTGCCTTGGTCAGGAGCTGTGGCTCCTGCCTTGGTCAGGGGCTGGGCAAGCAGTGTGATGATGCCCTGAGGGAACACTGTCCCCATGTTCATGGACCTGCTGAACCCCAGAGACCCAGCACGGCAACCTCACTTTGCAACAGGATGACAGAATCACAAAATGCTTTGGGTTGGAAGGGAGATCATCCCTTAAAGATCTTCCAGTTCTAACACCCCTGCCATGGGCAGGGACACATTCCACCATAGCCCTGTCCAACCTGGCCCTAAACACTTCCAGAGCTGTGGCAGCCACAGTTTCTCTGTGCAGCCTGTTCCAGTGCCTCGCCACCCTCACAGTCAAGAATTCCTTCCTCATAACCTAATCTAATCCTACCCCCTGTCAGCTTAAATCTGTTACCATTTGTCCTATCGCTGTATGCCCTTGTCAAAAGTCCCTCTCCAGCTCTCTAAGAGCCTTCTTTTAGGTTTTGGAAGGTGCTATAAGGTCTGCCCAGAGCCTTCTCTTCTCTGGGCTGAACAACCCCCTCAGCCTGTCTTCATAGCAGAGGTGATCCAGCCCCCTGATTATCTTCATGGCCTCCTCTGGATTTACTCCAGGAGGTCCACGTTCTTCCCATGCTGGGACCCAGCAACTGGACACAGCACAGCAGGAGGGAATCTCACAGGAGCAGAGCAGACAGACAGAATCACTTCCCTCGACTTGCTGCCCACATTGCTTTGGACAAACACAACTGGAGTAAGGAGCCCAGAAGTTAGAAACCTCCACATTCCCAGAGATTTGCAGGCAGGAGTGGCAAATCATCCTGCTCATGTTAGACTGAGGCTTCAGAGGCAATCCTCACATCCTGTTACAGCTTGCTCCATGGGATACAACCAGCTGCCCAGCAGCAGAGACTGCCACAACTGCAGGCAGTACTTGAGCACAGAGAACAGCTGTTCCCAGCCCCAGACTAAAAAAAGTGACGGCGTATATTCTTATGTTGACGGTCTCTGCTTGCTTCAGAAAAGTTTGAGGACTAGTCCTGAGCAAGACAGACAAGCTGGAAGTCTCTGTCCCCACTGTCATGCAGAGGATGCTCTGTCACATAGTGGGGAAAAATGTCCTCATTCCAGTCAATTAAGAACAAGGAGATTCAAAAGTTTACACTTTAACAGGTCTGGAGAAGCACCAGCAAAATTATCTGAATGATATCCAGTTTCTTTGTACAACAAACAGCGAGGTGCAATTTAGTCAAGTTTATGGTTTTACAGCAGCTTCCAAACCCAAGAGTTTTTTGATAGCCATAGGGCAACTGAACCTGAATGCCTTTGGGAATGGTGCATAAATTGGAAGCCACCTCTTTTTCTTTCCTGAGGCCATGAGCCTGTCACTGCCACAGGAGACATTACAGGGGAAAGTAAGAGTATCCTTACACAAGACAGCTTCTTGTTAGTGACCCTCGTTTAATCTCTACAAGGTATCTCTCTCTGGCAGTTCAAAGGTGAGGGGCAAGGGTGTTTGAGCCGATACCACGCTCGCCAAGGCAGCACATAAAGCAAGGAAGTAAGAGTCAAAGCTCCTTTTAAACCAAGTTTTGATCTCCTGCTCCACAAATTCTTTTGGAGAACTTCCCCCATCAATAAGCATCAAAGTTTGGGGGTTTCTGCGCTCAGATAATCCTACCAAGGAGAAGGACAGATGAGGAGTTTTAGGACAGAAGGGAAACTGATACTTTTTGCCCATGACTGTTTCAGAGTTACTACCAAGGATAATCCTCACTGGCACAGGATGATCTGGACTTGATCCTTTCCATGGCATGGGACAAGAGGATCCACTCTCCTCATGCTTCTCTCTTTCAAGGGGATCTCAGCTAAACTACAGGTTAGGCCAGCTGGAATGTGAATATCTTCCAGCTGATGAAGCTCACAGGTTTGTGAAGGAGGAAGGAGCCCAAATGTCATACACAGAGCTCCCACTCCCAGAAATAGTCTTTCCTCAAAAACAGGCAGAAGGTTTGGAGAGGTAAGAGCAGGAAAAGAGAAAGAAAAGGTGATTTGCCCTGTGGGCTGTGTGATTCCATTCCCCACCAGTTCTCAGCCAAGCAACAGCAGCAGAATGTTGCAGGGAAGAAGAAAAGCATCAGAGCAGAAAAGGCGCCCAGGAGCTGAGGACAGCGAGGACAGGAGAGTGACCTGTCCATCCCAAATGAAAATTTGGCAGATTGTATCCACGGGCTTCCCCCCAGGACAGGGAACAGACAGAAATGGGAGGGACGAAGGGGGAAGGAGGAAGTGGAGTGAGGGGGAAAGAAGAAGCCAAAAACAAGTCAAGGAAAGCTGATACGCTTTGAGGAAGCAACTCCTTAGGAGAGAGCTGCTGGAAGACCTCTGCCAAGGGGCCAGGAAGTGGGGTGAAGGATGTGCTCAGGACAAACCAGCAAAGCATCCTTGTCAGGAGGAGGATGAGCTTTGCTCTTGAGCATATGGCCTGGGAAAGGCAGGGGAAGGTGGCAGTGCTGAGGGTGCTGGAGGCGTTGGGTTCCCGAGATCAGGAGCTGCTATAGCTGTGCTGATGCTGTTTCAGAAGCTCACAGCCCCTCAAATCCTACATGTGGTTAAAATCCTTCACCAACTAGCAGCCCATTTGCTCCCTCTCTCACCCAAAAGCATGCTCACATTTTATGCCCTTCCCAGCTCTCCTCTAGAGTCATAAACTTCATCTTCACATCATCTACGAAAATATTTAAAGCCAAAACACACACACACGCACGCACGCACAAACACATAGTTACACACACATACACAAACACATTTTTCTTGTCTGACAAATATCAGCTAAAGTGCAATTCTTAAAGAGGAGGTGTCAGTCCTTATAAAAATGGACATCTACAGAAATAGATATAATTAAAAAAAAACAAGAAAGAGAAAAACTCTCGACAATTCCTTAACATCGGTGGCAGCATGCGTCACTGTAAATGCTAAAGCCAGCTGGTTTCCCTAGTAGTCTCTGCATACCTTGTTCATTGTCACTTGTTTTGAGGGACTCTTCAGACCAACTTCTATTGCTTTTGGCCTCTGACCTTTTCTTGGTGTGCCTTTCTTCTGTGAAGTCTTTGACCTTTGCAGTGGCCTCTGGCTGAACAGCCTCAGCTAAATCTTTCCTGCTTTGCCGGCCCAACTTGCCGGACGGGGATCTCTCTGGTGACACCTGCTGCTCCCATAGTTCCCTAAGATGCTGCAGGTGACGCTGCTTTTTGGGATGGAGCCCTGTTAATTCAATGCACACCTTCAGGTTGGTCACCTCATTACAATTGGGCTCTTCTAAGTGGTTAGAGGAATTGTTTGTCATTTCCCTCTCAGGCCAGTCATCTAATGGAAAAATAACTAAAAATTAATCAAAAAGCCCCCTCAACTTAAAACAAAAGCTACATTTCACTTTCGGGGCATATAGTCTCAGCTTTAGCACCACACTATGCATTTTAAAGCTTCGCTCATTAAGGGTTACATGCACTACAGTAACTTGCACTGCTGTGGCTACAGTGTCCAATGACTAGTGCTTTATCCTTACATACCAAGTTTTTTATATATACATATATATATACACATATATATACATACATATATATACATATATATAATTTAAAGTGAAATGACAGTGCTCACATTAGTAACTAGCAAGTTCAAAAATGGAAACACATTAAGCCAAAGGGACGTTCCTTTCACAAGACATTCCTTGAGAGAGACCAAAGCAAAATGCTGTCTTACCTTTGGAGTTCTTCTTCTTTTTTGCTTTTGATATAACTTCGTCCTGCAGTTCATCCACAAAGCTTTCATTTTGGCTGCCATCATTTTGCACTCTCTCACCAGAGTGTTTACGTTTCCTGTCCAGACGTGGACATGAATGTTGGCCAAAATCTCCTGTTGGCTGGTCTTCCACCTTTTCATATACAGAATGTCTCTCTAAATAACATTTCTCATTTGAGAGATCTTTTTCCTCTGGAGTTTCAAGAAAGTGACCTCGGTTGTTTTCTGTACTAGTAAAGTTACCTAAAAATATAAAACAAACAAACACCACAAGACCTAATAAATACGACACAATTCATTGTGAGAAGGCTTTGCTCTGATCTCTTCAATGTCATCTCCATCATGACTTACGGCTCATGAGGCATGCAAATAAACACAAAATTGTACTTGGGAACAAGTCTCCTCTGCCGGGCTTCAGGCAGCAGTTTTCTCAACAGTTAAGCACAAAAGCCCCAAACGCACACTACTTTGTGTTGTTTTTACATTAATTTAAGGAGCACAATATTCACTATACTTGTATCCATAGAAACATCACAATATGCTTTTTTAAATAAAGAAACATCTTCAGATACTGAGAGCACAAACCCTTTTCAGAAAGCAACCTCACCCCCCTAAACTGTGGCAAGCAACAATCCAGTTCAAAAATACCTTCTGATGACAACCAAGTATTAGTCCTCCCTTAATTCCTAATCTTTCACTAACTTCTCCCCATCAAATTGCAGAGTCTGACTTAAAAGCATTCATCCCTTCTTCTGGAGATATAAATGGGATACAGAACACGTACACACGGACACAGAAATACCACTAAGAATAGCTGTGATATTTTGCAAAAAAGCGCTACTTGAATCCAAGGTTATAAAAAGGCTTCCTCACTTCAAGTAACCAACCAGTCACTGTACCTCACATGATCTCTGTCACCTCCTTCTAAAACAGACCTCACTTTTTTCACAGAGTATTTCCAGCAACAGCACGAGGGTGAGCTCTGAAAAGCTTACTAGAAACTAGTCTGACAAATTAGCCACAAAAACACCCATGCTGCCCCCACTAACTTCAGCTTCCCTCCAATACTGTTTGCCTAAATTCAGAGACAGCCTATGCAATTTTAAATGGATGCTTGATTTAAAATTACACTTAATCACCATCTTGAATAACGTTATTTTCCTGGGTTTAACCAAACCAGCAAAGGCAAGGTTAGGCAGGGATGCAGTACAGACTTCAACACAGACAATCAGCTCCTATTTACAATTCCCACAAACAAGCTGAGGCTCCCATGTGTTTTAACCCTCCTGGCCGACCAATACTCCACAGCTCTGCCCCTGTTTGGAAAACTGTATGTTTCATCCTACTTCCCCACAGCTCACTGTCCGTTTTCCTCTTCCTCCTTCTTGCCCTTCCTCCTTCTCCCACCTCCCCTCCTGCAAACACATTTGCTGGTTTCCTACCTGGACTCCTGACAGCTCTGTTGCCCCTCCCTTCCTGCAGATCCTCTCACCCTTCTACTCAGTCTCTTGCCCTGTGCAGCCTGGCCTTCACCTTCTGCTCTTCCCCCTTATCAGGGCTGACACTGCTCCCCTGCAACCCCTTCTGCCCTCCTGTGCCCTCCAAGACCCACCACTGGCAGCACCTGGAGGCAGCCCAACTCTATCCCACCTTATCTTGACAGCGCCTTCCTACAGCTCTGCCAACCCCTTCTGGTTTCATGACCATCCTCCAAATACTGTTGTCAGTAATGGAAGGCTGGGGGGGTAGTGAGGGGAAACTTCCCTGACGAGTTTTCTCTTCACCACAATCTGGAAACGGCTCCAAGTAGCACCAAGGGCTCTGGAAATGTTTGTGGGCACCAGAAGACACCCCAGCATAATTTTTACACTGCTTGGGAAGCTGCCTGCAGGGCTGCTTGTAAAACAGCACAAGATATCGGCCAAGAAAAATCAAAACAAAAGCTGATTTTCTGCAGGCGAGCGGGACGCTCAGGCTGTTGCGCTGTTTGGCGATGCTCCCCTCCACAAGGCCGTCTGGCCAACACATGCTCCTTCCAAGACTTTAAAATGCACTTTGTCACACTTCTTCCAGCCAACAAGGCTGAGATGTTCCAGAAAACAGGTATCTCAGCTTACTATGACCGTGCCTCTAAATCACAGAGTCCTCCCGGATCAGAATGAATCTGGCAGCACCCTGTGCTCGCACATCTGGCACGAGGACGCCGCCCCACAGCTGTACCCTATAACCACACCAAAAGCTCCAGCAGTCCTGTTTCACACAGCATAAAAGCAGCTGGCCAAGCCACGTTTAAAGTATCACAATAGAAATAAATGCATCTATCAGATTTCATTTTACATTTTTAATGCAATGTGCTATTTTCCTCCTTTCATAAGGAAACATTATACTTCTGTGGTCAGTTTCCCTGAAGAGATCAGGTAAGGGATCAGCCTCAGTCACACTCCTGCTGTCTTAGATAGAGCCTGCTCATCTCCAGCAGCACCAGCAGCTACACGCAATGGCTCATGCTGAGAGCAGCTACACTGGGACAGCTTTCCTGCTCCTAACACTGTCTGGCCTGAGAAAAGGCAGGCACATCCTGACCAATTCCCAGAGAAGCTCTTGCAGGGTCAAAGGAAGTAGCAGGCTGTAGGGAGAGGGGGGTGATGGTCTTAATCTTTACGGCTTGCAGGAAACAGCAAGCTAATTCCAGCCTGCCACCACCAAAAGCAACCTGCTACAGATTAATTCCTTCTCTATCTGCAAGAGGACTTGGCACGGGGATGCCGAGCGCCACTCGCTCAAGCCTGTGCTGAAAAATAAAGAGGGGAGAGACCTCACTAACAGCTTGTCACTGTCAGCGTTCCTCTGGGGCTGCACATGCTGGGAAGAACAGCACACACCTATTGCAGTTCATCCGAGAAGCCCTCGCTGCCGGCAGCTCCGTGACACCTCGGCCTCCGCTGCCCGGTCACATCCGAGAGGGACCCCCAGGGGACCGGAGCTGCATCTCGCAGCTGCCGAGCCAGAAATCGCCCTCAAGGACTGCCCGCCGCACACGCGGCTCTGAAATCCGCCCCGCTCCCGCAGCTGAGGCCGTCAGGGAAGCGGCATCTCCACGCACTAATCCCGCTTGTGTAACCGCCCTGCTCCGAGGCGGGAGTGCGGCCCCGGCGCAGCCCGGCAGCCGCGGGACGCGTCCTTGCCTGCGAGCTCCGGCGCTCCCGCCTCTCCCGCAGCCGGGTTTTCAGTGCCAAAGAACAAAGGTCAGCCCTGCTGGGGACACGGCAAAGCCCACGGGCTGTCAGGCTCTCCTCGCAGCCTGCACCGACACGTCGCAAGCCCAGAGGTTTTCCCCCCTGGCACAGCTGCGGCCGCCTCACGGAGCGCAGGCTCTATTAATATTTTACCACCGGATTCCACTTTGTCCTCAAACTGTTTTGCAAGCAACCAGGATCAGACGCAATGTCTCCCCAAATTAAGATATAAATGTCAACAAGAAGCACAGCAACATAATCATAACGTGCGTGCCCAACAAGGATGAGCAGAATTTATCTGCTTTTGTTCCCACCACCCCCCTCCCGTGCCATGTATTTACAACATCCTCTTCTCTGCCTGAGAAAGAAAACAACAACAAAATACTTGGGAGTTCTCATATCATCATTATTCAAACAGTGGCAAGGTAGCCAGAAACACAGGATAAATGCTGAGTTCTCATAGCAACACACCTCTATGAGTAAGGAGATTAGACTCGTAAATGTGTTCCTTCCTCAAGCCTCCAGTATTTGCCAGTCTCACACCAGCTGTGACAACCAGCACCAACAATTCAAACCATTTCTCACTGTCCTACCAATCTAGAAACAAGGAAGAATTAGGAAGATGCTTCTCCACAGCTAGTTTCTGTCTGAAGCAATAACTTCTTAGCGCATGGGTTACAATCCCACAAGAAACAGTTACAGACACGCACAAACACGCTACCCAAAAAAACTTTTGTTTTTCCGTCTTCCTGCATGCTGCTGTCAACTGCTGTCAATGAGACCAGACCCTCCCATGCGATGCAAACAAGGAAACACATCTTAGTGTTTAAGCTGCAGATTCTTTTGTTCAAATAACATGGCAGCTAAAAACAGGCTTTCCTCTTCCCTGGAGCAACCTCTCATTGCGCTCACTTACATGCAAGGCACCCTTTATTCATCCAAGAACAGTAATGACTATCCAAATGCTAAAACCCAGCATTCAGCTTGGAGATCACAACAACAGTGAGAAATTCCCTGACATCCCCAGAATTCAATTCTGAGTATCCCATGAGGCAGAAGGAACCCAGCTGATTCCACTATTCCCTCCAAATACCTCTGCTCAGGAGCTTTCTGCATTTGTTTCACTCTGCCCAAGCCTACCACACTGCACAAACAAGCAACCACCATTCTCAGGGCACAGACTTTTTATTTTTCTCCTTTCCTTTTTTTTTTTTTTTTTTTCACTACGTCCTGTGGCAGGAAAGTAATAACTGACCAGGGCAAAGGACATGTTTACTGCCTCCATCTTTCATTTGTTCCAATGTACACACAGCCCAGCAAGAAAAAAGAAAAGCAGAGCATCACCATGCAAAAGGACACTGGCACCTCACTACAATGCTAAGATCAATTGTGCAGTGTGTTTTGGCACTGCACCATTTACCTTCACACATACCAACTGCTTCAACTTTTCCCTCATGACCTCACGCCTGAAGATCAGGCTTCTAACACACAGGGGTAATTTTGCCCAGCTAAAGCTTAAACAGGCAGTGTCTTCCATCCTAAAAAATTAAATAAAAAGGAAAAGTCATGCTCCCCAGTCAAGAAATTCACAGTTTGTAGAATTCATTCAATCTTTCACAGTTGGGTATGATTTTCAGAACCTCTGGAAGAGCTTTGTTATAAACCGACATGCGATCATCACATGTCCGTATCGATGCGTGTGTCCGTGCCAATAGCTTAAATCACTTGATCTCTGAACAATCCCATGACATATGCATCCCATAATTTATCATGTTTGTGCTATGAAAATGCACTGGAGCAGCATTGCCTCAGCAACATTTACAAGTCACCTTGGCAACAAAGCAGCTTTGAGGCTGCTCTCAGATGCCCGGTCTCAGATGCCCAGCAAAGCCTGGAGGAGACGGGAGAGAAGTGAAGCACTTCTACTTTACTGCTAGGCTTTAATTGCTCATTAGTTAGCTAACATGGCTACCTGCCTTAAATCGGGCCTTCTAAAAAAACCAAAGACAAAAAAACAAAAAGGGCAAAACAAAAAGCTAAACAAAACTAAAGCCCACCTCTTCTACCCTTCTCCAAAAGGCTCGATGCTCAAACTTAAGGAGACTCCCAGTACAGCCAAACCACGCACTGCCAAGTCAGAGGAAAAGTTTAAGGAACCGGATATTGTGCCTTCGTGTGCTTCCAAAAAAGTCTACATGTGCAGTACAGCTAGGAAAAACAGCAAGTCCTAGGACAAGCTAAAAAAAAAAAAACGCAGTTTCCACCCCATCAAATGCCTCTGTAAGCATCACCTGCCTGTGTTATTTAGCCTTTTGTTGCCCTGGTAGGTTCAGAGGAGCCAAGGGGGCAGGCAGCTGCCAGGGCCCCGATCGGCTCTGGTGCTCCATGCCAAGCACGGCTGCCATCGTGTAGAGGCGGCAGCAGGGGAGCCCTGGGAGCTGGCTCCGTGCCACAAGCAGTTTTGGATGCAGTTTCCTTCTTCCCCGCTGACATCAGGCAGGTGAAGAGCTGGCAGTGGGGGCAGAACAGCTCGCTGGTTTCGCTCCTGAATTCCCTCCTCACACAGGTAAAGGCACGGCTGTTTCGCTTTCAAGCTAGCGCCAGACAAACATGAAACAGAGGGAAACAACTTTTCAAGCACCAAGATCGCTTGCAGGAGGCAGAAAGGAAACAGAAGAGGCTGCAAACCATCAGCTCATTCCCGCTCAGGAGCTTTAAAGCCGAACACACCAACAGCGTGGCCAGAAACTGACGGCAAATGGAAGGCAAAAGATAAGCAGCCCTGGCTCTCAGGGAAGGGGAAGAGAAGGCAGAGCTTGTCACCTCTTTGCCAGTCGCTCAGTGAGAGATGCATTAAGGCTGCTGGTGGCTCAAGCCCCAGTAGAGAGCCCAAGCCACCACAGTAGAGGCATTCAAGAGGTGTGAAACTCGGCTTCCTGATTTATCAGCTGCTATCCCGAGGGGCAGGAGGTGAACCACCACGATAAAAAACTTTTACTGAGACCTGAATCTGTACCAGGAAGTATTTGCTGCTGCCCAGGCAGGCACACAAAAAAAGGAGCTCCCTCAGCAGAACAGATCCGTGCTTTTAGGAGTTTAGACATTTGGCCAAAGTCTGAAATAGCCTGTTAAGTCAGAGCTAATTAGCAGAGGAGAGGAATGAACTAACATAAGACTGAACATACTTTCCCTGTTTCCAACAGTTATTTAACAGTCTCAAGCAAATTTTAGCCAGCAGATTCAAGAGCCAGAGATCGCACTAAATGGTGAATTTACAGACAAACCATATCAGCAGCCTTTTGCAAGGAACGGGGGAGGGGTTTCAGCATACAATTATGCTCCAAGACTCATCCTCTCCAGAGCCTCCGGCCACCTCCACAAGCAGCCCCATGGCCCTGAGCAAGCCTGCCTTCCCTCCCTCTGTCAATCCCCTGTGCCCCCCCTCCACTGCACAGCCCATCATCCCCCTTTGCTGAACCCTCTGCAGCCAGAACAAGCCAGCAGGACGGCTGCTGCCGCTGCTCCCCTAGCTTTTCTGCACCCCCAGAGTGGAATTTAACAGAGAACATCACCAGGGCATCCCAAATCCTCTGAGGAGCAAGGAGGGCTGTGATGGGAACAGCCAGGGCAGCAGCCTGCCCAGCTCTCAGCTTTAGCACACAGACTGCAAAGGCAGATGTGCCCTCGTCCCCACAGCTACCTCGATATAGCCTGGAGAAGGAAAAGGCTGCCCAGCTTCCAGAGGCTCAACCTGCCTCTCCCTGCCCTGCTACCCTCTCCACTTCCACAACTAAAACTTCCTCTTGCTATTTTGCCACGCCAATTTTTGCTGAGGCTGTCACTGCAGCCACAGTAACTTGAATTTAGGTGAATAACCGACCAAGTATGA
This sequence comes from Bombycilla garrulus, assembly GCA_013400315.1. Classification (NCBI taxonomy): domain Eukaryota; kingdom Metazoa; phylum Chordata; class Aves; order Passeriformes; family Bombycillidae; genus Bombycilla; species Bombycilla garrulus. The sequence continues at coordinate 471,722 of VXBU01007382.1, read as the reverse complement.
TTGACCAGCATGCTCTCTGCCAAAAGCATGAACCAAAGACCAGAACAATAATTCAAAGTTATTAAATTGCCCAAATGAAATTTTCTACCAGCCCTACTCATGAATCTCCACCTACCAAAGAGCACAGTTAACCACTGAGTTACACAGCCACACACACACACACAGAGTACAGCCTGCAGTACAATTCCTCTTGTTTTGCAATAATTTCAGTTCAGATTTTTTTCTCTGATTTGTTCAATACGAAGTAGCAACAGAAGGAACTAATCCATTCCTTAAATACCTAGGTAAAACAAAAAAAAAAGGTGGAAACTGATAGAAGGCATATGCTTACCAAGAGTGCAAACCAAAAAGAGGTGATCTTTCTTGCACACAGTAAAAAAATCCCTAATACCATTTATTTATTTTTAAGTTTATCTTACTTTTAGGACAATGCATTTTTCCATAGTCCTCTGACATCTTGTAATGGCCTAGGGGGAACAGACAGCCCCACAGGGAATTCCACAGATTCTGCCTGCAAGAACCTGTCCCTCGCACACCTCCCAGCCACTGCAGCAGAAGTCACCCAGGCCAAGTAGCTTGTTATCATTTGGAGTTGTTACTGCCAGCTTTTATGGCTAAGCCAGCCTGGCAGATCACGTCCTTCCCCATTTCCCTTCACTCTTCTGTCCTCCATCCTTGCTTTGAAGACTGCAATACTGGCATATCTCAGTGCTACTGCAACTTCAGGAAGCTGAACTCCTTCTTGCTTTCCTCTCTTCCCCCATAACCTTTCTGTGTTTAAAATATAACCTTGGCCCTTTGCTTTCACGGGCTGATGTAGGACCCCATCGTTAAAAGCAGGATCTCTCTAAGGCAGTGACTCAGTGACAGGCAGTTAACTATCTCCCGAAAAGCAGGTGCAATGGCAACCAGAAACTTGCAAACCCCGAAACAAGCACAGAGGGTACCAGCCGTGGCAACTCGGCACCTGCAGAGCATGAGGTCAGTGACTTTCACCAACAACACGCTGAGAACACGAAGATTTGCTTGCTTTGCTGCAAGCTGCCATGGCAGAGAGACACATACACGCTTCAGAAAGCCATCTAAATTCGCTTACATCTGTCATTGTCATTTTGGTCAGCAATGGCATCTTCCAGAGCAACAGACTTTGGCTTCTTTTCACTGTTTCCTTTCAAGTTTTCCCAGTCTGCCTGGCTGAATCTGCAGACCTCTGAGTCTTTGGTAGCTGTTTGGCCTTCTCTCTCTTTCATCTCCAACTCTGAGAAGCGCATCATTGCACGCTAGAAAGAGAATTGATATGAAAAAAAAAGTCTTGCAATAAAAACTACTTCATTTACCTTACCTTATATGAAAGCATTTCCAAAGAAAAATTGAATCAAAACCAGGGTTTTAGATAGACAGCTAAGGGTAGGATTTTAACACACCTGGACTTGTAAAACAGTGTTCTAGCATCTTATAAGCAAATAGCCACACAATTCTTTCATATATAAGAATATATATATATATATGTAAGATTATATATAAATGTATATTATATATAAAACAAAAACATTCCATTTTGGAGGTAAAGAGACAAAAACAAAAAGAAATAAAATAAAATAAAATAAAAACAACAACACAAAACTGTACAATGAATAAAAGACGACCATGGCCCACAAACTTCCCTTTGTGTATTTGGAAATGAAATTTAACTCAAAGGTTTATGTAAGAGTCTAGTAATAAAAATTTGAAGAACTGACCTCACAGTAAGCAGCAGGTAGACATAAAATACTGTCCTCTTGTAATCCTTCCATCTATGTAATTAAAATGGGCACTCAATGGATCATTTAGATAATTTCATCCATTTTTATAAGCATAAACCAATTCTTTTCTTAACAATGCAAAACAATTTGGCTTAACTCATCCCTTCATTAAAAGTAAAACACCCTAAGAATATTCCTACACAATATCTGTCTATCATCCCTTAGCATCAACCTCAATACCACTCTTACTCTTCCCTGTGTGCTCGCTTGGCACCAACGTTGCCTGCGACCCGCAAATGCATGGCTGCACCTCCTCACCATCCAGCGGCACATTTGGAATACTAATCACAACTTCTGGGCACGCGGAGTTAGCTGGCACTACAGGCCAACTCAGGAACTACAGCCAGCGCCAAGGCAACATGCATGCCTGTCCGACTCCCCTTGAAACTGCACAAACATTGCATTAACGTGCATTAACATTTGTACCAGATCTTAGTAAAAGCCCTTTAAAGCCTGCTAGCCCATCCATACCTATCAGCCACACATTCTATTCTTTACATCGCCTCACTCTCATTAACAAACTTACTTTGCTATTTAAAACCATTTATGGCGAGTACGCCCCAACAAAAAAAAATTTTCTGGTCTCCCCACCTGCGTTGCTTCTCTCAACTTTAAAAACTCAACTGTGACTTGCAACAGAGAAATAACGACAAAAAGCGCGGCGGTCGTTGGACCGCGCGGACTCACCTGCAACGCGCGCTGCTCCCGGCTGAGCTGGCTGGAGTCAGCGTAGAGCTCCGTCGTCACACACTTGAATCGGTCACCTACATAACCAGCAGAGTTTGCGATCCTCTTGGCCAGCTTAGACGGCTTGGGCTTCAGTATTTTGCCATCAGCAGACTCTGTGTCCTCGGCTCCATCTTTGGTATAGGTCTGGTTGGCATCGATGCTCGGCGGCGCGCTCCCCATGCAGAATGGCTTCGCGTCCTCCTGCACCTTGCCAAAAGCCAGGGCTGGAGCATCGCTCTCGTGCGCGCTCTCCAAGAAAACAGGAGAAGGCTGGACCGCCACTCGCTCTTTAGGCTGGCTCACAGATAAATCTTCTTTCCTTAAGCCGAACACTGATGAACTCTGGGCTTGCTTGAAATTATAGGTTTCATGAACATCATTATTTCTTCCAAACTCCTCTCTCATTACAATAAAATCTCTGTGCTGAGACGCCTGCTCTACCTTGTGCTTTGTAGGATCATTAGTCTGATTACTGCTTTCTGTAGCAAAGCTGGCTTTTGCTACGTTTGCTTCGCTCTTGGCCTCCTGCTCATCTCGCAGAAGATCCGGGAAGAGGTGTTTGTCACTTTTTGCAGAGTTTTTGCTGTGGCCAGAGCTCTGGTGCAATTTCACGCTCTTGTCAGCGGGCATTTCAAAATGCATCTTCCCGCCGCTCTCCAGGAGCTCTGGCAACCGGCCCCGCAGAGCGGGGTCCTCGTAGCGGGCCCTCTCATGAGACCGTGACCTCCGCTCCGTCTTCTCCTCCTTGTTGATCTCCAAAGCTGAATGCTGCAACAGCATGGGGTGCACCATCCCCACTCCCAGCGCATCCTGGTAGGTCATGAACTCCCCCCGCCCAGCTGGCAGGCTGTAAGGGAGGCCGGGTTTGGGTGCCAGGTGGGTGGGGTAGAGGCTGCCGTTGGGCAGCAGGACAGGGTGAGGGTAGACGTGTCCTTTCCCGTGGAGGGTGAGAGGGCTGATGGCGATCCCCTCCGGCACCGGGTATGGGAGGTAGCTCCTGGGGTAGGGCAGAGGCGGGGAGCGAAACGCCTCGTTGGGCGGCAGGAAGATGGGGCTGGAGGCCAGGGCAGTGTCGGTCGCCTTGAAGTTGGCTTCCTGACCACAGGATTTGGCCACCTTACTGCTGTGCTTTGCAGGGGCAGCAACGGGCTGCCCGACGTGCTGTATAACCGAGGCGGTGCTCTCTGCAGAGCTCCGGGCCGCCTTTGCGCAATCCACGTTGGCGTTGGGAGCCGGTGACGCTGACGCTGGCCGGCCCCCCGCTGACACCGTCCCCGAAACACTGCTGACCACTGTCTCCGTGCCACCCATCCTGGGGCAGGAGGAACTCCGCGGCTGTGGCATAACCCAGTCCAGTGCCTTGTTTTTCAGCTGGACATTCTTCCCAGCCTCCTCGCTGGGGCTGGGACCAGGAACGATCCAGGAGGACGGCGCCGTGCTGATAATTTCGGGCCTGTAGATGGGACAGCTGTTCCCAGGAGAAATGGTTTCTTTCTGAATGATGTCACCGCCTGGCAAGTGCGTCCCCCCTCCTGCCCTTCCATGCACCAGCACCGTTGGCATAATTTTCTTACCGTGGTCCAGCTTGCCAGCAGTTTCCGCATCAACCACTTTCGCCGACAAGTCCAGAGGTTTGTCGGTGACGTCTTTGGTCGGGGTCTGCTTCTCCAAGAGTGGGGGAGACCTGCTGTCCTTCCGATCGTGGCCAGCTTTCCGTGCATGGGGGGCAGATGGCAGGGGTGCCTCCCCAGCATCACTGCCTTTGGGAAGCTTCCCATTGGAGAGGCGAGCGGGTGGAAATTCACTGCCGATGTTCACGTAGGGCTTTGGGAGAGTGACGGCAGAGGAGGGAGAGGTGGTGATCCTGGGGAAATGTTTGTGGAAATCAGCGTAGGCATCCCCGACCTGGGCGGGCAGGGGGAGGCGGGGAGACGGCCGGGGCGAGTGCGGCAGCAGCAGTGCGGGATCTGCTGGCAAGTTGGCAGGGGCCGGCTTGGCGGCGGGGACCCGGGGCTGCTTGCTGCTCTGGATGTGGGGGTAGGCGTGCGTGTCGACAGGATTGCCTGGGCTCACGCCCATCTTCCACGACAAGCTCTTATCCGGACAGTGCACCAAAGGCGGGATTGCTGGTGAAGCCGAAGCAGTCGAGAGCCTCATGGGTGAGGCCAGCGACGAAGGGATGTGAGGGGCGACGTAGTGGGAGGGAGGCAGGTATAAAAAACGTTCACCGTTCGTACATACGGGCGAGTAAGCCAGGTGCTGCGGTAAGCTGTAGGTGGACTGCTGAGGTAGCAATGCCTTGTACATGTTCAACGAATACTTATTTGGTGAGTCAAGGAAAGGGTATATGGTGGGCGTTGCACCCTCCATGTAGGGGTTTACCCAGGGGAGCCTTAGGTAACTAGCACCATTGACACCGAGGGGACTCTGCCTGTCACCCGCAGCTCTGTCCAAACCCAGTGCCTCCCCCGTGGGGACAGAAGTTTTTTGTATTCCAGGTGGCGTTTTGTATATAGCGCTGAAGCCGTTCGGGGCTTTTCCAGAGACAGCTGCGCTTTCCACCGCTTCAGGGGGATTAGACTTAAACTGTATCTCTGGATTTCTTTCAGGAGTAAATCCCAGGCTGGCTATCGAACCCGTAGCATCCCGCGATTTTTCCGAGCCAAGTCCGCACAAGCTGGAATAGACAATGCTGCTGGGGACTCTGAGTCCTTCTCGCATGAGCCCAGACCTGTCCATACTCAGAGCTGCAAGACTGTCGATGCGATGCGCTGTAGTCGCATCCACCTTTACAGAACAAGAAGAATGTTACTTTCACATCTCACTAATGTGACTACCACTCAAGCTACACATAGGTCAGCATTTTGGACAAGAAACGGTAACAATGCAAACATGCTGTTTGCTGTGAAAATGTACAGAGGCTGATTACACTGGAAAATGGGAGAAGGAGGAACCTATGGAGCAATATATATAACACCACAAACACCAACATTGACCTCTCCAAATCCAAAATTCAAACAGCCAGGAACAAAGGTGTGAGGACTCGAGCAGCCAGGAGTGGCCCAGAGGCGATGCTCAGAGGCACTGCTCCTGCGCAGCCAACTGGCTCTTCAGCCCCAGCACTCCCAGAGCAAGAGGATGTGGGCTGTGGCATGGAGACCAGAAACAGAAGGATGGAGTGCCTCTCCTCCTCATCCTCCTCCAAGACCTTCCCCTCCACTGCAGCTCTGCTGTGGGGCTCACCACCACCACATGATTCATGGGGCAAGGCACCTGAGGACGCAGCATGAAGAAAGGTCTGCCATCGAATTTCTTTCCCACTTGCTGCCCCCCATGCAGACTCAAAGAAAGGAAAACCCCAACAACTTTGCTGGAACATTGATGTTCCTAATGCTTACATGAACTGTTTTTGTTACACATGTTGGTATTCCGCGTGGCATTGTAGCAAAACTGTCCATAACAGCAGAACTAAGAATCTGACATCATACAACAACACATATCACAAAGCAGCAAGAGATTAACAACATAAATAAAGCCCCAGATTCACTGCTGCACAGAAACAACTTGAATGTGCCCAAGCCCACTACGGCTGCAACAGGAAAGTGTTTTAATCATTTCTCCAAATGGATCACATAATAACAGCCAGGGGCAGGAGTCACAGTGGGGAGGACAGGCACGGATGCATCTGCAGCATGAAGCGTCTTAACTTCTTACCACACTGTGATTCAGGTGATTTTCCTCCCTCAACTCCAGTCTGCTTTTCGGTGCATCACCATCATTAACGGGAATTTTCCTATGGAAAAACAGAAGCTTGCTACTTGAAAACATTCTGCACATCTGGGATCAGTACAGTATCATATCACCTCCATATTTTGATTCCCCTAGAGAAGTCCCATGAGATAACATATTTCTCCTTTTCTGTACCCATACATACCAACCACTTTGAAAAGCAAGGACCATTTGAAAATAAGCATAAAGAGTTTTGACAACAAGAACACACCAAATACGTCTCAGAACAGCTTCCTCCAAAGCAAGCAGTTTTTGTCAAGGTCTTCTCTTTTGCTCCTTGCCCTTTCCTTTTTTCAAGGGGAGACTATCCCATTTTAAACATACTCTGTTCATATACCATTCATAAACACTGATGAGGATAAAATTAAAACACACACGCTACTATCATATGAACATCAGCTCTTCCATGCTAAAGAGCGAGCTGCACATCTGTGCCATGCCAGTGTTGCAGCTCTGGGACTTGTTATCACAGAAATCACCAATAAAGAATATACCTTAGCGCCAAATTCCAAATCCCAGGGATAAAAATCACTGACATGCAACAGAAGGAAAGTTTCAGCATTACCCAGAAGAACTCCTTTCAATCAAAGTGCTTAAAGGCATATCATCCCCATAAAGCAGAAATGCGGCTTTAATCCATTTGCTTTTAAAAGATTCACCTTCCCTGCAAGTAGCACATACAGTTATTGTCCCTGAACAACTGGGAAGAAAGTGGGGAGGGAGGATGAGAAAGCAAAGTCCGATGTTTGGCTGTTTTCCTTCAGTTTATGTTTGCAAATAGTATTCCCTGCAAAGACCAAAAACTTCCACCAGCTTTTTGGAGGCTTTTCACACAACAGTGAGAACAGAGAATGAGAAGACAGAAAAACACTAAAACCACACAAAACTGGCACAGAGAATTGGAGGCGCATCTGCAGCTTCTGTCCAGCATCACTTTGCTTTTTAAAAAAGCTGGGATTTAAGGGAAGGGGACATCTGCCAGTGTCTGTGTCACCCCATCAAACACTCTAATTTTGATCATCAACTGAATTATATTCAGCAGGAAAAAAGGTGGGGAGGAGAAGAAGTTCACTTGTGGGAGACAGACACTACTGATCCTATTTCACATGACAAGCTGCTGGTCCAAAGACAGGTAACACCAAGTTGCAGGCACGAGCCCCTCTGCCGCAGAGAGTCACCACAAGAAAACATGCACTGCTTGGTTTAATTCCCCTTCACAAATGCAAAATTATAAATTAACTGTAAAAGCAGACTGAAAGGCTGCTTTGGGGATGTCCCCACTTCACTGACCCAGGTTGCCTGTTCCACAGTAAATCAGCATCTGCTCTACTGCTCTCAGGCACGTCTTGACTCTCTCCCTTTGCCCTCCCTCCAAGCTGGGCTGATCTCAATGCAGGGTGGCAGCTTTCTGCTCCAGTATTAGGGAAGCGAGCGAACTCCGAGACCTCGCTCTGCAGAATTACAGTGTGGTTTAACTTGCCAGAAGCTTAAATATTTACCTGTCTTCATTAATTCCACACATGCGGACCCTTTCATTGCTCATCCAGCTATGAACGTTGCCATACAGGGGAGTTGCAGAAAGCATGACGTCTTCTTAAAAATCAACGCTTTGCTTCACAGTATTATATTCTATTAAAAAAAAAGAAAGGAAGAAGAAAAAAAGAAAAAAAAAAGTTGAGCAGATTTGTCTAGGAGGAAGTGCAAACATCACAGCGGAGCAGCCAGCCTCCCTCTGGGTAATTAATAATGAATGCAGGATTGGTGCGGGGAGTGAGCTGCCTACGTTAACCGCTAAGGGAGATACCGGGCAATAAAGGAGCAAATTGAGGGCATTTATAGGTCAGAGGAGATGGATCTTTTCCCCAGCGCACATCCAGAAAATTAAGAATCATTCCAGACTATCGACAAATAAAAGTTTCTCCGCAGCATTTCATTTCCACAAGAAATGACTCAGCCGGCCAAAAACACACCCGTCCCCCAAACCTTCATCTCACACAGACTGAAGCAAGCAGGGAGACCCCGTGAGCCTGGGGGAACATTAAAACAACCCACAGGCACTCACAAAAGCCCTGCATTAGGAACACACAGGAGCAGGAGAGCACGGCAAGAACAACCACATACCGCGTGTATTAGCTACGCTGATTGCTGATAAGGCTTTTACACGAGGACTTAAAACTGAAGAGACGCTGCTACAGAAGGCATCTAAATAAAAACCTCCTTTTTAGCATCTGCACATGACTAACTTGGAGAAAGGGGTTAAAAATAGTAAGTGGGTTGGCGAGCTCCCCACCCCTTGATTTGATTAAGTGAGGAGCCCGGGTGGCTTCTGCATCGAAGCTGCTGCTGCTGCTGCTGCTGCTGCTGCTGCTGCTGCTGCTGCTGCTGCTGCTGCTGCTGCGAGTGCTTTCAGTAATTCAATGATGCCTGCTCACTCCAGGGAAAGAAATCATTAGCGGGCTCACTGGAGAAGTATTAGCAGTCCAAGAGGATCGGCACTGTGTGCAGCCAGAGAGGCAGGTGAAAGGTAACCACATTTTTGCGTCCAGCAGCAGAGAGGGAAAGGCTTTTCCTCCCCTCTACCTTGCCTAATGCCACCTCCGCTCGCATTAAATTCTAGTTTGCTGCATGAGCGAAGTGTCAGGACAAGCTGCGTTTTATTAACAGGATTATCGCGGCGCATGATTTATTCCAGTGCAAGATTTTAATTGCTCTTCGGAGGTTGAGTCGTTTCTTTTGACTGAGCTTCAGCCTGCATCCTGCTGCTAAATGCTGGGTTAATAAGTAGGGGGAGCCTTTAATGCACAGGATATCCCTCAGCTCTTCCTCTCTCACAAAAATAGAAGCCTTTAGGCAGGAGGCATGATACTCCTTTTACACACACACAAGCCAGTAACGGGCGATTGACCACTGGGAGTTTAATGCCTAACGTCTCCCAAAGCATCCATGCTTCCCCAGCAAACTCATTTCCTTTGTCAGGCTACAAAATATGCAAATGATCACTTTGGCATTTAATAGGGAAGAAGCCCAGATTGGGCCTTTAACACAATACTTCACACACGTTCAGAGAGGTTTAAGAACTGAAACGGCAGGAAAGCCTTGTTCCCCAACACTTTTTTCTCCCCTCAGAGAGGCCTTTTGTGCAAAACTCCACGTCTGGAACAAATGTATATTAATGAAACGGCGCGTTGACCCTCCTTTCTCCACAACGGTTAGCTTTTCCTAATGAAGTCCGCACAAATCGCCGCGAGGAAACAAAAATCCACGGAGGTTAGTTACCGCGCTATCATTCAAAAGGAGTTATTTCACTGCAAAGACGTTTTCTGGACAGATTTACTGGTTTCCAGATGCGCCGCTCGTAATGTTTTCAATAGAGGCAGCAGCAGCATGGAGAGAGTGATTTAGGGTTTTACGTAAGGTTAGTAGCCACCCCGTGCGCTGCCTCATCTGTGAGGGACAGACACAGGCCAGGAGAAGGGCCTCGACGGCAGAGTCCGGCTCTCCGTGCCCCGCTTCCCTCTGGGGCCGCGGCTCCTCAGAGGGGCTGCCTGCGCCCGCCTGGCTTCCTCGGTGGAAATGTATCATTAAGATAAGCCGAGGTGCCTGAACTAGAGCCCATCAATCCCCTGACACGTGCAGATAGCAAAATGCTGAAGTTGCATGGGGGGAGTGAGAGCTTCCCCGGCCAAAAGCGGTAATCTGGAGGCCCCATGTCCCACAGCCACCACCATCCGAGCAAGGGCAAAACCCGCCCGGCCGCAGGGACGCGTTTGGACGTCCCGGGGCCACCAGGCAGGTCAGAGCCCGCGCCCCCGACGGCTGCCAGCCCCTTCCCCAAAGCCACCCCTCGTCGCTGTGCGCCCCGGGTGCGCGCGTGTGCGCGGTTACAATCATCGCCACCCTAATGAACTTCTCGTGAACTGTTTAAAAGTGGAGGTCTGCTGAACGAGCAGCGGCGCCACTGCCAGCCATAATTTCATTGCAACAAGCAGCAGACTTTTAACTCTTCACACACCCTGTCCCTCCCTCCCCCTCCTCTCTCTCCCCAGAAGCAGCTGCCTGTCGGGGATACCGGCTCGCAGAGGTTCGGCCAAACGCCGGCAGCGCCACAAGCGCTCTGCGCTGCGAGGACGGGGGGGACAGCGGAGGGGGCGTGGGGGGCACCGCACCTATTTATACCCGGCTTCCGCGGGGGTGGGCGCAGCCGCTCCCGTTATGCAACCCCGACGGCGGGCTGAGATCCCCAGCGCACGGAGGAAACCGAGGACACGTATTTCCCTCCTTCCTCCTGTCACCCACCGAACACCGCCAGCGCGCCCC
>VXBU01007382.1:248778-403753 GCA_013400315.1 Bombycilla garrulus | reverse complement strand
CGCCCCCGGGGTTTGCCTGGCGCCGGTTTCCCCTTTTCTTCCCCGCAGCCTCTCTCCAGCGGCGTGGGGGGGTCCCGGGGAGCCGAGCCGTCCCTGGGCCCCCGTGTCGGACTCGGAGCCCAGCCGGGCTTCCCTCGCCCTCTGTTGGAAGCCTCCCCCACACCCCCCCAAATCCGACCGAGGGGGAAGGAAACGTCGCCGCCGCGCTCAGCGGACAGCAGCGGGGGCGGCACGGCCCGAGCGGGGCCCCGAGGCCTCCTTTCCCATCCATTCCTCATTCTTCCTCTTTTCCCTCCCTTCCCTCACAGTTCCCTTTCCCCTTCCTTCCCTTGGCCTCCTTTCGGGGGGCACCCCAAGAACGCGCTCAGCCGAGTGCATCATGCTCTTAAATCAAGCCTGGATATTTAAAGCTTAACTCCCGGTTTATTTTCGTCCAAGACCAAAGGCGCTCGCTACTTATTCGGGAAGCTATTTAAATACCTCCCCCGACCTCCCCTCGGGGTTATGAACGTTTGCTGCTGGAGAATTTCACAAAGGTATTTGGTACCGTCGCCCCGGCTCACCAGGACGCGCCGCGGGAGCCGGGGAGCATTGCCGAGGGCGAGGGGGGATGTGTTTTGAGAGGCTGACGGGAGAAGACCTCCTTTCAGCCAGGGAATCGCGGTACTTCACACTCACTTCGTGGTTTATTACTACGGGAGGAATCTGTTTATAGTCAAACCGTATTACATTGGGCCGTATCGATTTTCCAGCAGTACTCCCCACCGATTTAATTGTTTTTAGGAATGTCAATTGCAGCTCTCATGTTCCCTGAATTCATCAGTGCTCAAATGATAAACCTCATCATCGCTCTAAATCATACGGCAATCTGCTCGTTACCGGCTGCCTGTCCACCCCCCGCGCCCCCAGCCCCGCACACCGACCGTGGGTCAGGGGGTCTTCAACTCCACCAGGGCCACGGCGCCGCGGTCCCGCCTCTCCCTCCCTTTCACAGCCCCTCCGCTCCATCTTTTAAGTTTTACTGTCTTAAAATGAATGCACTGAAGAAATACACCCCTAAATTAGTCACGGTTCCCGGTTTTGGGTTCCACAGCTCAAAATCCCCATTGCTGCGCAGAGCAGACAAAACCAGAGGAAAAAAAAAAAAAAAAAAAAAAAACAACAAACCAACCAACCAAAAAAAAAAAAAAAAAAAAAAAAAAAAAAAAAAAAAAAAAAAAAAGCACAACCCACACAGAGAAGTCATCGAGTCTTTAAAAAATAATTAGGAAGAAAAACAAGCTGAAACTCTGGTCCAGGCGCTGGAAATTCCACGCTGGTGCTGCTCGTGGCTGCGCTAATCCTAGAGGGCGGGAGCGGATGGAACCCTTGCACACCGCCCTGCCCGCCGCGTCCGCGCCCGCCCACACGCGTGGGCAGCCGCGGGGGATCCCGCAGCCCCCGCCCGAGATCGCCGGGCTCCGAGCGGCTCCGGGACACCGGAGGGTGCGGAGGGGCCGGCGCAGTGACTGTCGTGCGGCAGGCTCAATGTGGGGAGGTTCCCGGGAGAGTGCCCCAGGGTCGCGGGCAGTCCCCTCGGGAGGGCACGGCTGTGGCCGAGCGCCGCTTAGCGCAGCTCTTTCGGCAGCTTTTCCCGCTGCTGCTGCTGCTGCTGCGGCTGCTCGGGAACCACTTTTCCCCGTCGCAAACATGCCCTGCGGGAAAGCTCAGCCCCCACGGCGGTTTCTCTCCGTGGCAACCTTTACGCGAGCTCTCGGCCCGCCGGTTCCCAGAATTATAGTGAAGTGCCTTTACGGACAGCAGATTAATTTGCTCTGCAAAGTCAGCCACTATCGCTTGGGGCGGCTGCGGGGGTTTTTTTTGCACGGGTGGGAGGCCGGCGGCGAACCCTAACTCTGCTCGCGGTTAGAGGGATGGCTTAGCGGGGCGACCCGCGGGCAGGAGGCGCCTTCTCCCCGTCGTGAGTTTGGGACGTTTAAGGCGACGGCAGCGTCCGCCCTGGAGGCAACAGTTACCCTACAAACCCAGGTCGGACATCCACCCCCAGACTCATCAGACGAGAGGGCCGCCCCGAAATTTGGGCGCAGCGAGGAGATCCAAGCACAGTAAAACATCGCCCGCGCTGGCGCCGGGGAAAGCCCAGGCGCTGACCCTTCGCTCTGCTCAGAGGCCCCCAGGGCAGGACTCGATGCCGCGTCCGCCATCCCCTTTGCACGGCGCCCCCCGCTCCTCCTGCAGGGCAGCGGCGGGGAAAGCCTCGCTGCCAGCTGCGAGCAGCCAGGGCCCGCCGGGAGGGCTGCGAGCCGGGAGCGAGCGGAGCCCCCGGGAGCGCCGGGATGCGCAGGGACCGCTCATCCCGCTCCCCGCCGGGCCCGGAGAGCGGCGGCCCGGGAAAGCCGTGCGGCGAGCATCCATCACCTTCCTCTGCCGTCTCCCGCGGGCAGCCCTCGGCTGCTGTTTATTTTGTTATCAAATCAATTAAGCTGCCGCTCTCGTATAAAACGGGGGCGGGAGGGGAAGGAGGAGGAGGGGGTTTGGAGTAAAACTGTGGCCACTCCTTTGACATCGTCTCACCAAAGCAAAGAGCTCCTCCTGTTGGAGAAATTATTTCCTGCCGGATGGGAAACCCTTAGAACACGCGAGGGACTTCATTACTTTACTTTGAGTAACGTGGTTTTATGCTATGCTATGTCATTGTTTTGCTTTATTTTATTTTATTTTATTTTATTTTATTTTCTTTTATTTTATTTTATTTTATTTTATTTTATTTTATTTTAATCAGTCATTGGTCTCTGCACCAACAGCCATGCCAGTCACTTGGTGCAAACGCTCTTCTGTGTTGTGTTTCTCTATTGCCATCACGTCTGGCCAGTGGTTCCTGGTCAAACATTAACTACAAAACAGTGGACCCTTCCTGAGCCGTGCATAATGATCCAGCCCTCGTAATACCAACACAATGTTTGGCACCTTTTGAGTAGCATTCAACAGATGTAGAATTTTTTGGCTTGATCCAAAGTCTCCCGGAAATCTGTCCCAGTTGCTGGATCCCTGGAAAGGTTTACATTGGTTTCCAGAGGCCATCAGATCAGCTCTCATTCAGGGTAATTTCTAATCTGTGCTCTACTAAGTTCATGTCCATGATTATTCTAAAAGTTTTTTTAAACTTACGGTTTCTGTTAAATGAGGTAAGTTGAACTGTGGACCCGGTATAATTACAGCTGGTATCTTTTGGGGAATCCCTGGCAGAAAAAGCCAAGCATTTGATGAGCAAAGAGATTCTCTCAGAGCCCTGTGATTTGCTGAGAAGCATCCTCTGAAGGCGGTGCCTGGCTGCCAGAGGAAAGCACCTGGCCAGCCCATCCTGCAGAGCACAGCACTACTGGCTTTCCACAGGGCTTTTGCAACCTCTGCCTGAAAAAGCCCTGCTCTTTGCCACTCTGGTTGCCAATCATTTAAGACTGTACCCTACTAAATGGTGGTATATCATATTTGCTTCTTTATAGCAGTGCAAAGAAGATCCAGATCTCTCCAGATGCAGAATGCTATGTTCTAAATTTAGCCTTGTTTAGTTTAAAACCAGCTACAATACTCATTGCACATACTGACATCAGGACAAAAATGGTGCTCTTGCTCCCTCCCCACGTTGTAAGAACTATAAAGCTCGGTGCACTGGATAGTGAGTCTCCCTCATGGGAGAAACTTCCAGAAAAAGCCACTGATTATAAAGGCCTTAATTTCCGGGCACTCAGCTACAGCCTGCATGAAAAAGTGGGTGCACTTGCAATCAGCAGCTATTTAGAAAAATTCCAGCTTAATTCTGGTTAGCCAAGAATGGATAAAAATGCTAAAAACACGCGCGTGCTGTAATGTTGGAAGATGGTGAAAACTGTGAGCAGAGGGTGCACTTCAAGATATTTTCTACTGTTTCTGCACTGTGAGATTATCCATTTTAGAATAATTTACTACAATTGCTAAATACAGTTGAGTTCTGTTTTTTAACCAATGACTGCACTGTCTCAGGTCATCTGCTCCTCCTACCCAATGCTGCAGCAGCCCAGAACTCCATGAGATTGTAGGGCCGTGTCCTGGCCAGTGTAGAAGTGCACTCTCATTCCCAGTGGGAGAGTGAAGTTAACACTTGTGATCCTAATGAATCAACAAACCAACAATTTTGAAAGAAAGACAGCTTATTATTTTGTTACTTTTCAGTGGTTACTCCTTACCACCGCTTTCATCCTCTCTCAGAATTCACTGAAAAGAGAAAAAAAAGAGAGCGTCTTACCTACACCAGCCACTTCCAAAGCCATAGAAATAATCAATGAAATTGCTAGTGTAGCCTTCAGCTATCTGTGAGCATGATTTCACTTCTCCATGTCACGTCAGCCACATCCACCACCCACAACCCACGCACCTCCTCCCTCCGTCCCCACACAAGCTGCGAAAACCGTAAACTCAAACTGCGCCATGTGCTCCGCAGGAGGAGCAATTGTGTGGCTCGGGGGTGCCCTGAGAAGCAGCAGGAATTGAGGGTGTATGGTCTCAGCAGCTGCGGGGAGGGAGCTAGGTGAGATGGTGCAAATGTTTTTTGTTTGTTTGCAAGCAGGAATCTATTGTAGGAGAGTTCGTGGTTTGGAGAATTCCCCTCCCCTACTCCCTGTGCTGGTGTGGGTTAGGTGGTGCACCGAGGAAGCACGATGCTGAATTTTGTTTTCTTGGCAGGAGAGGTTTGCATGCAGGGTTCAGGTTAAAGGTTTCAAGTGGGAAGGGAGGGAGGAAGCCTGTGGGTTCCAGAAGCTGGTGGGGTGACATGCTGAACGTGAAGCTGCGGTTAAGGGCTTCCAAACCCAAGTGGAGGCTTGGCTGGGGACTTCATGGCTTTCGAATGTTTTTGTTGGTGGGATGTGCCACGAGCAACTTTAATGGATTTTAAACAATATTTTTGGTTTGGTGGGATTTCTGTGCAAACACTGACAGATGGCATGGGTAGCTCATGTATTTTCATCTCTGTTCCTCCCCTAGTGACTTGCAAAACCCTAAATCTTCACATAGCACCTTGCTTTCTGTATGACCTCTTTACCAGACCCCCCTTTTCTCTCTCCTTTTCCAGACCATGTCCTGGATTAATTCTATATTCTGCTGTTCCTAGAGCCCAGACTAACTCTTTTCTCCTGTTTTCTGACTCTTTGGTCAGCTCCTTCACTGCTCATTTATACAGAATCACTGGATACAGAATATGATATATTATTCTGCGAATAATGATATATTATGGGCACAGAGAAAAAAAATAAAGGCAGTGAGGGAGAAGAGTAAGAGAAAGAGAAAGGGGATATGTGTGGGACAGTAAGGAGGGCAGCATGAGAAGAGGTGGCAAAGATATTGAAGTGTAGGTGGGGGCTTGTCTGTAATGTTCTCTGTGGGTTTGCAGGACTGACAAGCTCCAAGGGGGGAGGGAGAGGTGAGAAAACTGGCTCTGTAGTCAATCTGGACCCAAGCAGGGAGAAACAGAGGAACTGTGAGCTGACAAAGCCTGGGCAGCCCCTGTACCCCAAACAGCTTTCATGTGAGCTCTCCTTCCCCTTCCATGTGACCCACACAACCCCAGTGCTGCGGCTGCCTGCGCCCCTGGGCCCTGCCAGCTGAGATTCCTGTGGTGCAGATAACTGATGTGCCAGCGAGAGACTCGGGGAGCAGGGGCAGGGCTGGGTTCCTGGAGGGGTAGAAGCCCAGCAGCCCTTAACCCCATGGGGTCAGCCCTCAGAGGAAGAGCCTTGCTCTTGCCTCAGCTTTGTGGGGCAGTCAGGGCCGGGCGCACCAGCACAGAGCTGCAGCTCCTTTGTCACAAGCAGAAGGTGACGTGGGTGAGACTTGTGCAAGGACAGCTGCAAGTGCTGCTGATCTGGTGCAGAACCTCAGGGCTCGGAGCCGGGCTTAGTCCATTGCTCCTGTGCTGCAGAGGCTGTGGAGCACTTGGGGCTCAGTGGGGCTTAGCCACTTACACCCAGTGCTGCCCCTTGCTCGTCACAGCATGTGCACAGCACACGTATCCCACACAGCTCACTCCCTGTTACCTTGAAAATCCTCCTCCGTAGTTTCTATTATCAGGTGGGCAATGCAAGAGGTGGAAGGCTTTTAAACTCACATTGCTGGCAAACACAACCATTCCCCTTGGCTAAACTCGGCATAATTCGGACCTGCCACTCAAAGCAGGAGCAATGATTTGTGGTGCCTGAAATTCCCCAGGTACAAAACAATAGAAACCTTGAGGTGCCATCAGATCTCCCTTCTGTAAAGTCTGGTATTTACAGTTATTTAGAAATAAATGAGAAAGAAAATGAACATAATTTAGAAATGAGTTGATATGCCAGAAAATTACGCTAACCCCTCTGTGCCTTATGCAAGACGTAGTCTCTGAAATCTAGAGATCAAACTGAGCCAGGGAAGTTTGATCCAGAGGAATTTGATTCCTCTTTTGGCTGCAAATTCCAGACTGGCTTTTCCTATGACCTTAGCACTGACATTCCCCCTTTTACTCAACTGAGCCCAGTTCATTTTAGAGTAGGCATACCAGCTTCCCCTAACGTGAATCTCTGCCACAAGAAATCACTGGCATCCCTTCAAAATACCATGGAAAGCTTTTGGTCACTGCTTGAGAGCAGAGCAGATATTGGAAATGGAGAAAGCGACTGAAAATGGGGTGTGGAAAAGGAAGGATTTAATATTTAAATGAAGCTCTTGAATCCCTCACATTACAGAGAGAGGAGCAAGATTCAGCCCTCGCTTTGCACTGTCAAACACAGTCTGTGATAGTCACTGTGCCTTTTTTGTGGTGCAAGCCAGAAGAGGAACTGATCCAACCTTTCGAGCAACAGGCTGTGTGTTGTCAGCATCACAGGGTGGCTGCTTTGTTTACACAGCTCCCAATGGAGGTAATGGATTGGCCACTCCTTTTGCACCCTTCTGATGCTGGAAACCTCACCTTTAGAAAAAGAAACTGTGCATTTGCCTCCATTTTCAGTGTTTTGAACCACATTGACACAGCCAGACAAAACACGGCTGTAAGCCTATTAGGAAATGTAAAAATTTATTACAATTCATCCCAGTAACCTCTTTTCCTATCTTTTCAGCTTAATAGAAGGTACCTTACCTAGGTAAGGCAGGGGTTAGTTAAGCATTATTTTAAATGCCAGATTAAAAAAAAAAGCAAAATTTCACCAGGCTGTGGAAGATTGGGATCTCCTTTGTCAGTGATTCTTACTGAAGACAAACTTTAATGGTATTCATGCCTAAAAATATTTTAAAACCTGCTTCTTGGGGAAGAATACAGACTCCAGGCGCCTGACCACAACAGCAAATTGCTGTCAGTGACACAGCCTATGCATATTTAGGGGACCCAGCTCTGCCCTCTCCTTGACAGGATAGCGGGTTGCCTTGGGGTTCATCTGCTCATATCACTGTCATCTGTCATGACATATTCATATGGGACCCGGCTGCTGAAGCTTACACCAAGAAAGAGAAAATGTAAAAATAATTGGTTGATGTTTATGTCATTCCTTAGGCTACACCCACGCAGCCCTTTTCAGGGTTCACTATTTGAAGGATCATTATCTTTACATACATATATATATTGTCCTATATCTTAAGTGATAGACCCTTCTACTTTTAACCTTTAAATAATGC
Source organism: Bombycilla garrulus (assembly GCA_013400315.1). Taxonomy (NCBI): domain Eukaryota; kingdom Metazoa; phylum Chordata; class Aves; order Passeriformes; family Bombycillidae; genus Bombycilla; species Bombycilla garrulus. The sequence continues at coordinate 396,076 of VXBU01007382.1, read as the reverse complement.
AAGGGCAGAAAAAGCCTTGTCACCACTGCGCACCTCCCAGTAATAACTGGCTGCAGTTTAATGTTGATAATAAAAGCACCATAACCTTTTAGTAAACTTGTTTCTGAGGTGGGATTGATTTTCTTAGATTTGCTGGGAGATTAGACAACTTTTCAATTCAAGAGTTTTAGAAATGCTCATCACTGGAGCCAGCAGTCTGAAGATTATGAAAGTTTTTGTACCAGGGTTGAGCTGAGCTTACTCTGGGCCTGCTGCAAGCTACCCTAGAAAAATTGTGTCCCACCACAGGCACCTGCCCCAGAGTCAGACCTTACAACAGAGGCACTTGGGATCTCCTGGAAATGCAGCCCTGTCTAGGCAGGTCCTGCCTGCTCTGGGGAGGAGATGGCATCCTGGTCCTGCCCTCGCTCCCCGTGGAGAGGCAGTGGAGGGTGCAGACCTCAGCAAGGGCAGGGTGTTGGCACTGAACCGTGCACAGGAGTCATCCTGCAGACCAGAGGGGAGCACAGACTGTGTAAAGCAAATGGCAGTGGCTGCTTCCCTCTGAATCTGTGTCCCAAAAGGATTTTGGCTGAAGGATTTGGGTCCATTGTGAGGAGCACTGCCAGCGGCTCAGGGAGGTGATCCTGCCCCTCTGCTCAGCCCTGCTGAGGATCACCTGCAGTGCTGTGTCCAGTTCTGGGCTCCTCAGGACAGGAGGGACATGGAGCTCCTGGAGCGGGTCCAGTGGAGGGTGACAAAGATGATGGAGGGACTGGAGCATCTCAGTGAGGAAAGGCTGAGGGAGCTGGGCCTGTTCAGCCTCAGAAGAGAGGGCTGAGAGGGGCCCTCACCCCTGTGTGTCAGTGTCTGCAGGGAGGGCTCAGGGCATGGACCAGGCTCTGCTCCCTGGGGCCCTGCACTGGGACAGGAGGAACGGGCAGGAACTGATGGCCAGGAAGTTCCACCTGAACATGAGGAAGAATATTTCTTTCCTGTGCAGAGACCGAGCACTGGAAATGATTGTCCAGAGAGGGTGTGGAGCCTCCCTCACTGGAGATGTTCCAGGCAGATCTGGACACAATCCTGTGCTGTGTGCTCCCCAGAGCTTGAGCAGGGAGGTTGGAGCAGATGACTCATGATACTCATGATGGTCCCTTCCAACCTGACCCATTCTGTGATTTTACGATTCTGGGATTCCGGATCATTGCAGTAACAGCAATAACAAAGGAATGATCATTGATTTGAATATCCTCAGCAAAGTGCTGGGTCTTAAATATCATCATTAACCTGGCTAATACAGTTATGTGGGAAATGAAGTGTACAGCCACCATCTTTCACTTAAGAGATTGATTAAACTGAAATAGGTAGCTATGGAAATGAGTAGAAGAGAACGCTTGTATGTATGATAAGTAAAAGAAACCACATGGACAGCTTCAGGAAAGCCAGCAAGCAAGCAGCAATCATGGCATCACTTGTAGCAGAACTGAGAAAACGCTCAGAGAAAGAGCTATGGGGTTAAGTGCTTCCAGAAACAAAGTTGAAACTGGAGGAAAAGAAATTGTTTCCTCTTGTTTGACTCCTCCTGCATTCTACGTATCAATTGCTTGCAAATAAACAGGGCTGCACCAAAGAAATAGCCTGATGTTTCCAATTTCTAATAGACATGAATGCTACATCTTAGTTATGCTGCCCACCACAAGGAGCAATTATGCACTGAAGATGACACAAAAACATAAACTCATTTTTAAGCAGAGGAAATTGTCCATGTTCCTTTTTGATAACACTTGAGTTGTGTTTTCTATGCTACTTCACCTCTGGCTCTGTAAGGGAAGAGTAACAGAAAAATCTTGTAGATTAGTCATACAGGAAAATGTCCTTATTTATGGTCTTTGAGACTTCTGAACGTTGAGTCCCTGTCTGTTGTAAAAGAAGTGGCCTCAAGGAACTGCTCTCCCTGGCCACTCCAGAGGCAGCACAAGCTGCTGTGCACAGGGGGCTCTGGCTGCTCCCCCTGCCCAGCACTGGCTCCCTTTGCTCCCAGCAGAGTTTGCACCGCTGGCAGCGCAGGCAGAGCCTCAGCTCGGGTTGTGTGCTGAGGTGATTCCTTCTGCACATCACAACGGGCTGCACGTGTGTGGTATTTGCTCAGGCAGCCTGGCACAGGCACTGGGAAAGGTTTAAGGGGGCCATGGAAGAAGCACAGCCACTCAACAGAGGGAATCGCACAGCAATGGCTGTGTGAAGGAAAGCCCTGAATCCCCAAAACACCATTTCAGATCTATTGTTAGAGCATGAGAAAGGTAGTAATTACAATCGGAGACCAGTTGCGCTCTATTGCCAGGGAAGATTATTCTCACCTCAGTTACACAGTTAGCTCTATTTTTATTCTATCATTTCTTTTTTCAGCATGCTGAAAAACTGGGAGAAGAACAAGTGACAAACAGAATTCAGAGATGTCCAAGTAAAGTTACTTTGGAATGAAGAATAATCCATCAGGATACCATTTGCAGTGTCTATTTTAGTAAAAGTCCCCAGACTATGGTTCTTTAGAATTAAAATAAATATTGATATAATGCATAATATAGGCAGCTGGTTTCTGGATTGTACGTGCTGTCATCTATCACTGTAAGTAGTTTTTAATGTAAAAATGAAATATATATTCTGCTGCAGCTGCTTATGTTTTCTACTGGGTTGTTTGTTTGTTTTTAGCCATGTTGTTAGATGGGGAACACGAACTGACTGTGGGTCAAAGGGCCGGGTGGAATACACCCACCAGCCTGAGTGACTCCTCGTGTGACATGGAGTTAGATGGGACCCACAGAGCTACACAGGCCATGGCTGGGCACTGGGACTGAGCTGTGCTGACAGAGCCCACAGGGGTGACACGGCCATTTGTGAGTCCTGCCCCATTCATTGCTGCACCAGGCGGCTCCAGTTTGTGCCTAATGCCGTAAATTCAGTGACATGCTCCAGTTTTGCAGAGCTTGTTCCCCCAGCTCATGAATTAGCAGGCTTCTTGGACTTGCCTTGGCATAGGTAAATGTGCTCTTCTTAAAACAAAATGCAGAATAGGTCTATCCTCAGCACATCCAAACATTATATTTGGCTTAAATGAAAATGCTCATTGTACAAAAAAAGAGGCATCACAATGCAGAAGTGCTGAGGGAAAGAGATGAACTAGAAATATACCCGTTAGGTGAGCTGAAACCTGTGTTTGTGTTATCTGAGCTATCATTTGTCCTAGAATACAGTAACGCATGATGCCAGACCAGAAATAAAGAATCAAAATTTATGTGCTCCACAAGTGCATTTCTGTTTATCCCAGTTCCTACCTCCACCTTCCTACTGTGGAGCAGAGAAGACAAAAGATTTATTTAGAGGGAACCTTGGTTTCCTCCAGTACCAACATCTGGAGGGTACAGCCAGAGCAAGACACACCAGGACCAGCACTGCTGAGGCTTAAAGCCACCCCAGTGGTCTGTGCTGGGACCAATTCTGTTCAATATTTTTGTTGATTACATGGATGAGGGTATTGAGTCTTTCGTCAGTAAATTTGCAGGTGACACTAAGCGTGTGTTGATCTGTTGGAAGGTAGGAGGGCTCTGTAGAGAGACCTGGAATGGTTGGATGGATGGGCAGAGTCCAATAGGATGAAGTTTAATGAGTCCAAATGCTGAGTCCTGCATTTNCAGAGGAGGCAACGAGGCTGGAGAGGGGCTGGGAACACAAACCCTGTGAGGAATGACTGAGGGAGCTGGGGGTGTTTAACCTGGAGAAAAGGAGACTCAGGGGTGACCTCATCACTCTGGACAGCTCTCTGAAGGGTGGCTGTGCTCAGGTGAGGGTTGGTCTCTTTCTCCAGGCAGCAACTGACAGAATGAGGGGACACAGTCTCAAGCCGTGCCAAGGGAAATACAGGTTGCATATTGGAAAAGTTTGGGGTTTTTTTATGGAAAGAGTGATAAAGTACTGGAATTATCTGCCTGGGGAGGTGGTGGAGTCACCATCCCTGGAAGTGTTTAAAAAAGTTTGGATGTGGCACTCGAGACCATGGTTCAGTTGAGATGTTTGGGCATGGGTTGGACTCGATGATCTTCAAGGTCTCTTCCAACCTTGTGATTCTATGATTTTTAGAGAAATGGGGGAGCAGCTTCAGAGAAACTCTCCAAGCCTTCAGAAAACTTTCCAAAACTGCAGGTGAGAGACACTGCAGGCAGGTTTGGATAGCTGGGGGTACCTGAGAACTGACAAGCATCTCGCTGGAGTCATCTGTGCCACCCTACATGTTTGGGAAACAAGTTTTTTTCAGTGTCTAACACAATAACTGCAAGGGCACCTTCACAAACCTTCACAGACTCCTGGAGACTGCTTTGCTTCTCTGAGTTAGAGAAACAGCATCACTCTTTTTTCATTGGATTTTTTTTTTTTTTAAGAGAAGTGGAACATGTTTCTTCCTTTCCTGACTGGTACAGAAAGAACATTTTCTCTTCTAATCACCATTTGACAGAAAAATGGAAGAGCAAACGACCTATGTTTTTCCACTGTGATTGTTTTTTGCTTCCTTTTATACCTTTCTCTCTGAAAAGTGTCCATATCCCTCTGCCCCCTATTTCCTAAGGTTTTTCTGGTAATCGTGTGTTATTGTGGGGATTAATGCACAGGAAACTTGAAAGCAGCAAAAGAAGCCTGCAGGCTCTGTTGGGTATGAGGGATGGGCTGTTATCCCTCACACCTCCTTGTTGCAAATCCCATTTGGTGGTGTGCTGCTGGTGAAAAGAAAACCTGTCTTTTGCAAGTGTTTGGATCAGTCAGGGGAGAAAAGATCCTGTCTCAGGGTTGCTTTTATCAATAGAAGCGCTTGACTTTGCTCCCGCAGCACCCAGCTGGTGAGAGCCTTCCTCGGAGCCTGAGGGGCTGCTCCCCTCCTCCAGCTGGTGAGAGCCTTCCTGAGAGCCCTCACTGCAGCTTTGTCTTGTTCTGGGCTTGGCTTTTCCATCCACAGCACCTTCTGTGCCAGGGCCCGAGCTGGGCATCCTGCTGGATCCCCTTGGTCCTGCTGCCTGCTGAGGTGGGAGCTGTGGGAGCGCAAGGTCGGGCAGGGGCAGATGGTCCTGGGCTGAAAACCAGAGTGCTGTGGAGAAGGAAACGAGCTGCTGTCCTCTACTGTGAAAAATCTGCCCATTGGATCCCATCCTGCCTCTGCCAACTTCAGCAGGTGCTTGCTCTTTGATTTGGATGAGCCTAGCCTTTTCTGAACTCCTATTAAGTTCTTATTAGTTAGGAGTAGTTGAATCCATGTAATAGTCACAGACTATGCAGGAGCAGGTTTCCCTTTGTACACCCTTATGATTTACTACTCTTCAAGGCGACTTAGTGCCGATGCTCTTTAGCAAATTAATTTTTTTCCAGAAGCCAGTTGCTAAGGGCGTTCACTACTTGCTGCTCTCTCTGTGCGGCTGGGTGCTGTATCCCAAGGAATTGTCCCTATTCCAGGACTGGCCCCACCTCAGCTCTGTAAACCTGAACCCCTTCTCCGCTCGCAGATTGCTCACAAACATATTGAATCATTTCTTGGGTCTATTTTACTNAAAAGGAGGTTTCCATTCCATGCAGAACTGTTTTCAACACAAAGGCTCTCATGGGCAGAGATTCATGCCAGCACGTTCTATTTCCTACAAGTGCTCTGGAGGATAAAAACCTGATGTATTTGGGCACTGGTGAATAATCCCCATAAATCACTAACAAATATAATAACAATAATGATATAAACCAAATTGATATAAAATAAAATAGATGGCAAGCAGCAACAAAACTAATGAGCAGACGGATTCCTGGGACTAAAGTGAAAGCCCTTCTGTAGTGCTCACCTTGCTGACACAGCTAGGGCTGGAGGGGAACGCCAGAAACCAAATCTCCTTCCCAGCCAGCACAAATGGTTTAATAGTATGTTACGTAGACTTCCTGAAATAGCTGCCCCCTGTTTCCTCAGCCGCGCTGGAGGAGGAGTGGGAGGCAGCACACGCGGATGGTAAATGCCACCGCAGGCTCCCCTGCGCAGGCACCCCCATCGATGCCAATTTTTGATCCAGCAGCACAGGGCGGATTAGCAGCGGAAGATTAATTCCTTCCTGTCATCTCCCCAGGGAGGTTAAATGATCTCAGGAGCAATTTCTTTTGCTACGAACACTGTAATCCCGAAGCAGACTGCTAACTGCTACAGTTTATGTGGGGCTCTAATGATGGCAAGGAGGTTCCAACTTTGGAGAAGGGTCATCATTCAAAGAGATGTTTATTTAATTAAATGGTGATTTCTTGGAACCCTTCTCTCGCGTGAAACCTGCAGCTCGAAGGAACCGTCTGAGTAATTTTAAAAGTGTCTGAGGGAGAAAAATCTTTATTAATTAAAAAGGAAGTCAGAGAGAGTATGAGCAGTTAAACACAGTCCATGACCTTGGCCTTAGCAATGCACATTACCCATCTGTGTCCTGGCCCTATTTACCCGGTATAGCTACTGGAAAACGAAACTCTGGTTAGAACCTTTTTACTCTGTTGTGCAGCCTGTCTGCACCCACAGCTTCCCGTCAATGTGCTCCTCTGCAGCCTGACACACCCAGCTGCGTGGAGCCCGGTCTCCAACCCGTGCTAGAAGGTGGCCCAAAGGAGGGCAGACCAGCTGAGACTTGAGGCAGCTGTGTGACACTTCTGCTCCTCTTCTCCCATACTCTTGATCCAGAAGGCTGCCTTACTGGCAGGAAGAAGGCATTGGAGTATTCCCAACCATGGAATCAGGGATAACAGTTAAAAATTCATCACAACACTGTCCTTTCTGCCTTCAGATGACAAGGTGCATTTTTTTCCAGGTCACTTCTGCACAGCGAGGATCACGCTGTCACATCGTTCCTGCAGCACAGTGAGCGTGGAGCTTCCCTGCCCCAGAGCACTCGCTCGCAGACCAAAATAAAATGCAGACGAAGAAGCGAAGAGTACGAAAGAGCTGAAGAGAGATGAGATGAGAGGAAGGCTCCTGGTAATCATGGGTTTGAAATGGAGTCTCAAATAGAGACGGTTCTTGGCAGCAGGAAACAGAAGACAGCTCTAAGTGGGGAGAGACGCGTGAGTGACATACAAATGGGAGCGTGGGAGCAGCCAGCCCCTGCGGCTGCAGCAGCAGCAGCGACGGGAGGGTGACCACAGGGAGGGCGAGCGGAGCCGCCGGTGGACTTTTGCTAGCCCAGGAACTGAGGAAAGAAAGGAGAAGGTGAACTGGGGTCTGTGGGCACTCTTATCGTGAGATACACCAGTGTGTGGATCTAGAGCACGTCAGCACAACACAGTGCTTGCGTGCCTGCTCTCGCACTGGAGATGTGGGAAGCAGGACTGGCACAGACATTCACTGCAGGTACCACTGGCTTAGGGCATTTGCAACCAGGCTGTTGCTCTGAGGTAGCTGACACACAGTAGCTCATTGCCCCCCAGAAACCTGTTCCCCTGTTGGATTTCTTATTTGAGGGCTCAGTTTCTATTTCAGCCTGGTTTGTAGGGGTTTCATGTACTCGTGCAAATTACTGGCTCGTTAAGTCTTGTCCCTGCACAGAATTTGTGTCACTCTGGTTTAAGTCAGATAATAAAACAGTGGAGATCTCTCTGTAGGCCCAGTGTTCAAGTAGATTCTGGGGGTTTACTTTGCCGTGTATGTTTTCAGGTGTAGAATAAACTCATGTACATATTTCCAACTGTATGTGTCTATTTGTGGAAATAGACTGTTGCAGATGAACTGCCTTGCCACCCTGCCTTTGGAGAAATTGTGACAGGGAACAACAGAACAATAAGAACGGAGGAGGGGAAGGCAGGCAAAATAATTTTGAAAGTGAAAAGCAGAATGAGAGATGGGATGGGGATTACAGAGATGAAAAGCAGACCGTTAAACCCAGGGGTCTGATCCTGTCCCCTGCTAAGAATTAATAGCAGTCGTTACATGTATCACATATGAGGGTCTGGAATCGTGTCTGCATTGCAAAGGATGAATTTGGGGAGGCCAACCAGCAGCAGAAGCTCATTGGGCTTCTTTGCTGACCATGCCTTCAGTTCCAGTCACTTCATGCACCAATCCAGGCAAATATGTCCTTGTCTGTAAGCACGTGAGCAGTTTCACTGATTGCAAAGGCGCTGCTCAGCTGTCATAAACGAAAGCGTAAGCTTGAGTGCTTTGCTCGCTTCATCAGGCTTTCCAAGAGCTGATCACACAGCCTCTGCCCCAGCACCCTGAATGATACCCTGGCACTGAGATACATCCACTGGGAATAGGAACAGAGGGAACTCAGGGTGGATGCTTTTTAAATAAATTGAATAAGTTGAAGGTCAACTTCCTATGTATTAATGTGTTGTGCGGATTTACGTGTGGGTCGTTCCCCTGATGTTTCAGGATAGCTGCTCTTCCCTCAACCCAACAAATCACTAGTGGCACCCAGTGGCTAGAAGGGTTAGTTAAAAATACACCTTTCTCCCATATGAGTTCCCTCACGCTGAAGTCAGTGTTTAAATGCAAATACCACTGTCTTGGTATTACAGGTATTAAATCCAGGCACAGCTATTTTTGAGTGAGGTCTCATCTGGAAAGTATCTCCTGAGTAATGATCACAATTTCTGTTCACAGAGGCATTTAGCCTGCAAGGTAAAATGCTCAGGCTTCTAGTGCAGCACACAGCAGGCTACAAACCAACTGCATTTTGACGCAGTTGTGGGATAGTTAATGCTTATTTATTCTGTGAGAGCACTAAACCTGCACAAATGAAAATTATGCCTGTTGTAAGACTTCCAGGACTTTCCTCCAGAGAACACTTCCCAAAATTTGCTTACTTTCAGTACTTACGGAATTTCAAGAGCCAAGTGATCCATAGGAAAGTTAAAACCCAGCTAGTAAATGAAACGAGCAATTAACCAAACTGATGAGAGGGAACACCAAAACTCCATAGCCATTGTTTCTGGATCTTTAGCCTCTACTCGGAGCATATACAATGAAAACATGTGTCTTCTAAAAGGCAAGTAAAAGGGGCCTGGTTCATACCTGAATGATAACTTTAACAGGCTTAAAGTTTGTGCCTGACCCTGCAGGCTGTGGGAGTCAGGATGAATCCTGTGACCTGAGACTCTAGGGGTTTGTGCACTACATGTTAATGGTGCCAGCAGAGGCAGAGGTTTGTTGTCCCCATGCACTCCACGCTCTGTGCTAAGGTAAAGCCCCTTCACCCCATGCTGANTAAGTTAGTTATTTGTCTCATGGATTAAAATCAAAGCCACAGGCATTCCCAGTATCAATCCAGGTTCTCCAACACCTCTGGCAAGGCTGAAAAGCCTCCTGAACAGGGTTTGGATCATTCTGAGATGCCATAGGAACCCCCTGGGTTCCAACACTCTGCCACCCTTTCCTCCAGCCAGTGGCTTGCAGAAAGTTCAGAGCCACCGTGTCCCCACATAACCTCACTGCTATCAGGGTAATGACAATTCCTATCAAAACACACAGTGCTATCTTTACCCCATTTTCTACTCCCCCATCCCTCTGTCTGTCAAAAGCTGGCATAGCAAGAGAGGAAGAAGATGCTAATCTCATTCCTGCTCTGTTTTAGAGACAGGAATCCTGTGTGTGGTGGGAGGATAATGCCGGCAGCCTCAGTTATGGGGTTTGCTGCCGCTGCCTGCAGTGGTGCAGGAACAGAGAAGGGCAGCAAAGCCATTCCACCAGGGTCTTGAGGAACGGAGAGGCTGTGCAGGAATCACACCTGCCAAACTCCCCACAGCATCCGAACAAGAGCCATGGCAGGGACTGACAGGCTGCTGCTGCAGCCTTGCTGCCAGCTGCTGCTGCAGCCTCTCGGGGCTGAGGCACACTCACACCCAAGCCCAGGCAGTCCTGCAGCAGCCGCTTTTCAGAGGCCAGCTACCAAACATGAGGCAGAAAGCAACGCTCCCGTTCCTCTGACACCAGACAGCTGTTTTTTGCTGGATCTCCTGGGCCAGGAACAGCTGGTTTTGCCTGTGGTGTGATGTTTTGTAGGCTGCTATGGCTTCAGGGAAGCACAGATCTAATTTTCCATGCACTACATGCAGGACATCTTCGGTGTCCAAGATCTCACTGGAGCAATAGGCAGCGTTCACATCTGTTTAAGCAATTTTGTACATTCCCTGCTATCACAAGGACCCAGACCACCAGTCATGCCCTTTTCAGCTGCTTTTTACTGAATTTAACACTTATGGCTGCAGTTTGTGATGGGCTGTAGAGAAGTATTGGTGATCCTGGTGTTGGGGTGGATGTTTTGCAGATCCTTTTTGTGTCTCTACTCATGGCTTTTCTGACTCTGCAATAATAAACAGAAATGTAAGTTTTTGGGCAAGGCCTCCTGACCACTATGGTTAGATCTCTGCAAACACAGGTGTTATCTATCTTTCCCTACTGGAAGTTAATTTCTCCTCGCAATAACCTCTCTGTGCCCCAGCATCCCCGTGTGTAAAATGGGTGTCATCAGACAGGATTTTGCTAACAGGAGGCCAGTGCTGTTTCTTGCCAAGCACTTTGTGATCCACTGGGACACACCAGGAAAGTGCATGCTAGCTTTTAAAACTTACACACCCTTCAAAACAGTGTACCTGGAAAGTTTTTAGCCAGTTCCCACCATCACTCCCATCTCTCAGCACGTTCGTTAATGAACTGTGTGGCTTTGCCTTCGTTAATCCCCTCGTTCCCCCCACCCTTCCCTGCCTTCTCCCAAGGCGGGTGCGAAGTGTGTGCGCAGCAGAGTGCTCTGCCATGGTTCACTGCTCTCTCTTGTTTGTTGCTTTCTTTTCTTCGGTTGCTTTTTTTCCCTCTCTGGTTGCTTTCTTTTCTCTCTCCCCAAAGAAAGAAGTGAGTGGAAAGGCAATAGGTGATGTAAAATTTGCAAGCCAAATAGAGCACACACTCATTCCCACGTGCACTGCTTAACAGGAGGATGGAAACTCTTCACTGGCTCTTCTTGTCCATGTGAGAAGAGCTCCTCACCTGGCTAGGGAGTGTGGAGTTAAATCCATGTGGGCATACTGGTATAGCAGGGTTCAAATGTCCTTTCTGGCACACCCAGCGCATCCCACCTCAGCCTCAATTATACACTTTCCAGCTTTTCATTAAGAAGTCATAGTCCTGTGTGATGTCTCGTGTTTGGAGGTGGTTACAAAAACCTGTCAGGCACTGGCTGGTTTCTTAATACAGTAATCAAATGCAGAAGTGCCAAACTATTAATTCTAGGGAATCTTTTTTTTTTTTTTAATTTTTTTTTTAACCCAACGTATAAAATCCAAAGAAGACTTAATACAATTATTCCTAGGGGATGTTGCTCATAAGTGTTGTGACCATCTGGGCATACAGCTGGCTAAACATAGCCTCTACTCCATCTCCTCCGGGAGAAATCCTTAAAAGGGGCAGAAAAGGGCTAAAACATTACAAAAGACGACCTCTTTTCAGCAAGAGCATCCTCCTCGTTTTGGAAGTGTTGATTGTTTGGCCTCCCTCAGCCACTGAGGCTGCTTTATTGTGTATTTATTACTCAGATGGAGGCTGGAGCCAGAGTTCTTTGGCCCATTTATAAAGCAATTTAAATGAGCCGGCTGCTCTGGGCGGCAGTGCCGGGGACCAGGCTGAGCCGCCACAGCAGGCGTGCCAGCGGGAACTGCCCTCAGCTTTAGGAGCGGGGATTTACGGTTCACATGCAGTTCAAGCACGGCTCCTGCCCTGGGATTACGTACGTGGCCAGCACCGGGGCGCGCCAGACAAGCTGCCGGGCACTCCCAAATCCCACAGCCGGGCACAGGGGCTGCTGGCATCAGGTTCCTGCATGCCCCAGGTTTTATCCGGAGTTTTGCTGCCCCAGCCCTCGGCTCTCCCTGCTCCAGCCCCAGAGGATGGAGCCCGCAGGAGCTGCCAGCGTGTGTTGTCTGGACTGGCAGGGCTAATTGACCACCCACAGCTCAGGCGGGGAGGGGGCACCGTTTCAGAAGAGGCTCACAGTTTGGTAGCCCAGTGGCACGAAGACACTTGCACCCTCCCTTATGATGCTGCTCTTATGCCAGGGACACACAGGCAGTGTCAGCCTTTTGGGCAGACACCTCTGACCGCGGGGTTACACAGCTGCAGCGTCACAGAAGCCCTGCTGGGACCAGTGCTGGCCCTCCTCCCTGCTATTCCAGCCCATCCCAGCCCCAGGACCAGGCAGCTGTTCCATCCCATCCACCCACACTGAGCTGTGTGATCATTGCACCCCAGCTGCGCTATTTCAGCATGGGACTTTTGGTAGGTCTCCCTGGTTTTTTTACCTCCTAACTAATTTACACCACAGGAAGAATGACATATATGTCCAAGTCAGGAAAGCCCAATTATTTAAAAAAAAAAATAAAATCCAGTCTGTTCCTGCTTACAAGAACACCTTTCTTAGCAGGGCAATCCTTCAGCATCTTGCAATCACCAGCAAACCCTGAATTCACTATCTGTCCACCCGCAGCTCTCGCATACCTTCTGCACTGATACCATGCTGCCTTCAAAGCCCCCAGATCTCCTCTTCCCCAGCCTGGCCTGCAGCATCTGCAGCCCCGTGTGAAGACCAGCCTCCAGATCCCAACCACCAGCTCAGCCATGGAGGCACTGCCTGGCACATGGGGCTGCAGCAGTAATAACATCACCTTGTTTTGCCCAGAGGAGTTTGGGAAATTTCACACCTCTCCCATGCAGTTTGAAAAGGACTGGGCAGGCACCCTGTATACTGTAATATAAAACAGAGAGGGACTAGATTTGACAGATCACATGTCAGAAGATAAGACCTGCTGTGTCAGATCATGTCAGAGATCCATCTGAATTGATCAGGCAGTTTGGCCAGATGAACACTGCAGGTCCCTTCCAATTGAAATATATGATTGTGTTCTGTTCTAACACATTGTCTTGTCTCCATCAGCATCTGGCCACAGGTGCACAGGGAGGATTGCAAAGCACAGGACACGCACACAGTGATCCCAAAGTTAGAAATAATTGCTCAGCCTTAGCAAAGGTTCGTTCAGCATCTCCTGCCTTGCAGCTATTGTCCTGGCATGTCTGGGTTTTGGCTACAGGAGAGGGAAATGTAAGAGCTAAGGCTCCAAGACAATGTTATCTTGGCCATGGGCACACCTGTAGTTCTTTCCATGCACACCTTTTGGACCTAAAGCTCTCCAGAGCAGGCAGCCTGCCTGAGCATCCCTCTGAGCTCCTGCACAAGGCAGGACAGAGAGCAGCCCAGCTCACACACTGAGGGAGAGCTACTCTCTGCACCCCTACTTCCACTTACTTCTGTTGCTGTTGGTAAGAGAAAAGAGACACTTCACCCAAATCAATGCTTATTTCTTTTTATATACAGCTAAACCTTTTGAAACTGTGCTGTCTCAAACTTTCAGCCTAGTGTCACCCTGTCCCCACACCCCTCACAGCTCTCCTGCTCCTTGGCAACACTGCATTGCAGCAGGGGGTTAGCAGGGCAATGGCACCCCCACCTACAATGAAACAGCTCAAGTCTTCTCATGGAATGAGACAAAATCCCTCCCCACATTTTTTCTTATTGAAAAGAAGGAAGGAAAAGGCTTCAAGCTTGGAGAATATTTACAAATAGTGCTAATAAACCCAGACATAAAGGTTTTTTTCTTTTCCATACATTTTCTTTCCTTCCCTTGGAAGGAAATAGTCTTTTTTGCTTTTTTTCCCCCTTTCCTTTCCCCTGAGGCAGCAAGGACCAGGGAGAGTTACAGAAGTTTCTTGCTTTATTTTGCTGAGAGAATCACAATGCCTCCCAGGTAAATTGTCTCATCATCAGTCAGACAGAGCACAGGAGTTTGTTATTACCACAGAAACGTGAGAAAAGTAATTTTTCATTTTTACTAAATGCAAAAGTGGTCAAATGAGGTCTCTTCCTATTCTTCCTTTCAGACTCTGCTGAAACACAACGTTTAAATGCCAGCATAAAAGTGCCACGTTGAAGAAAGTTAGGCACACTGGAGAAGAATAGCTGTAATGGAAACAGCAGCCTGAACAGCTGTGACAAGAGGGATAAATCTTCCAATCCGTGGACGATTTGTCAAGCATTTTACAAATATACATACATATTGCAGATATATGTTATGTGTGTATGTGTATAATCAATGAAGTATGTGTACAACAGATGGATGGATTAGACAGATAATTATGTGATTGCAAGTCTCCTATTATATTTATGGTCACCCAATGTGCTGGTTTGAGATAACCCATAACACCCATTAAAGCCACTTCTGAGTTATCCCTCCTCTCCCTGCTCCTGGAGGCAAAGGTCATTGTTGCCATCAGCCACCAGGTATGCCTCACACCCAGCCCAGCCCCAGCAGCAAGTCAGAAATTCTGACACTGGCGTCTGCAGCCCGGGACAGCTCAGTCTCCTTCATTCTTGAGGGAACCGTAAGACGGAAAAAAAAAAGCTGTGTTTTCATTGCCCACTGCAGTAGGCTGAGGTGTGAGAGTTGTGTTGTTTGAGGCAGTGGAAAGACGTCAGCACCAGCCGTGGGGTGCCCCTGTGGAGGATGGATGCCTGCTCCGGGCTGGCTCCAGAGCCGCGGATCCGGGGCTGTGCCACCTGCGGGCCTGGGGCAAAGCCAGAGCACAGATGGCCCCAGCAGATGTCAAGGGCAGCCTGGCTGCATTTGGCCGGACAGCCCGAGCTCGGCATGCTGAGGGCGGCGGGAGGAGAGCCGGGACGTGGCAGGCACAAGAACCCTTGTGATGGTCAGCGGACCTGTCAGCGGGCTGTCCCACAGCAGGCAGGGGACTGGCTGCCTCAGCCCGTCCCTGACACACGCCAGCCCCCTGGAGCCCAGCCGGTTCACCAGGAAGAGGATTTCAGTCCGCACCCATTTAGTCACCAGCGTCTGACTTGGAAGAATCTGACTAATTAGGGGTTGCAGGTACTGTAAACCCAGACAGGCTGCATTCCTGCCGCCCCAGCCTTCCGTGCAGGAATTCCTCCGGTCCACGCAGCTGGCTGAGGATCCAGCGGCAGCGGGGAGGATCCACTGCTGGGTGCAGGCCAGGACTGCAGACAATAGCCTGGTCACTTCCCACACCTTCCGGACACGTGGCTTTGGCTGACCTCCTCTACACAGCTCACCTGGGACAGAGGGGATGCAGGGGAAGCCCTCCCTGTCCCCACGGCCGGTGTCACAAGCTCCCTGTCACCAGGCCCCTGCCCCTGGCAGCACAGACCTTTCTGGGCAGGCACAGAGCACCTGGCAAGAGCAGAGAGGGAGCAGCAAGCCTCAGCAGTGCACTGATCCCTTGGGGTCACTCTTAGCAGCCTCATCTAACACTTCTTTTTGACCTTTAAAGACAGTTCTGGATGTGGCTCTGCCCCTGCCTGACCTCAGATTAAGGGAAGCAGAAATAGGGCAGAGAGCAATGCTTTCTGAACTCTAGAAAGGACCTGCTGAAATAAATGATCGTGGACCGTCATGTTTTCCTATTCTGCCAACAGGGTGAGTGAGGAGGATCACTCTAGTACTCAGCACAGTGGTAAATAAACCAGATAAGGTGGGTCCTGGCCCCTTACCTCCAGCCCAAAACCTCCAGCAGACTTGCTTTGCTGGAATGGAATTCTACATTTTAGATATAGACACAATTTTATAATTAATGGGTTTTGAGTTCAAAGGTTGGAAATAAAATGTGTGACCTCGGGATTGTATCCTGCTGCACCACGAGCAGGAAGAGATGGATCTGGGAAGCAGCAGTTGTTTTGCTGGCTGTGGTCTTATGAATCCATGTGCAATCCATGTGCAGATGAAATGACATCTGCCAAAGATATTTTATCTCTTGCCTCTCTGCAAGCTGCTGCTCAGCTGGGCCCATGGCTGTACCCCCCTGTGTCCTGATCCTGAGGAAAATACAAAGATTGGTGATCTCTCTGCCCCTGATCTATTGATGGACACAAATGACCAGTTTAGCGCTTTCATTTCCACACTGGGAATAGGGGGATTAAAATGCCACTATCTCCTGATTGTAATGGTTTTTATGTGGGCCCTAGGTAAACACTGCACAAGTCAACAAACCACTGTTAATAAAAATTGCTAATTAAATGAGGACCAGTGGCTTGGTTTATTGACATAAGTATTTATAGGCTTTTTCTGCTTTCTTGTACTTTTCAAGGCTCTGCATGTTTTGCATTTGCTTTCACCCTTTGCTCCTGATTGTCCTTCTAGTTCGGTTCTTGCTTTGTAGGGGTTTTGTTATTGTTTTTTTAACCACCCTGAGTCAGACATAAGGATTTGCCTTATATCAAGCCAATTTTTTTCTTGAAATGAGTTCTCTAACACAACACAATTATCTTGGGGTTTTAAAGAATACCGTATTTTTCTTAAATCCATCTTTTGCTGCGTGTTACTAGCTAAGATAGCTTTTTAGTCCACATTTGTCACACTCCTCAAGCAGTGGGGCCTTAAACCCTGAGTGAAAGGAATTTTTGTTCAGCTGATATCTGTCCCAGTTTATACTCGTTAACTGCCAGGTGAAAAAAAAGGCACCCAAACTGCACCTCAGCGTGGTATTTCAGTGTGTTCAGTCATCCTTCTGCAGAACACGAAGCATTTACTATTAGCATGTGCTATTATTAGCACGCACAATTACTTCTGTGGAAACCTGCACTGAACATGGCACCCAGGACTGAAATGGCGCTCAAAGCAGAAGGGTGACGATGGCAACTGGAGTGCCACGCCGTTTCAGCCCCCACAAAACTCCTCTGTGATAGTAAGATCTGAGCATCATCATCATCAGAAGGTTCCTTGGCAGAACATACCCCAAGGACCTGACACTGCTTCCGATTGCTGCGGGAGCTAGATTTGCTCCGAATCCATTTCTCCAGGTCTCCCATATGCTATGTGCTATCCTGCCTGCCTTTCTGCTCTGGCACATCCTGAGGCTTCTGCCTGTGCAAGGTTTTATTCTAGAAGGCACCAAAGCTCGTTACCATTTTCATAACATGGTCCTTTGTGGACAACAAATCTAAAATCCAAGTTTTTCACAGAAGATGTGCTCTGCAGGCTGATCTTGAGTAAGCACTGGATGGGAATACCATGGTACTATTGAGCCAACTCTGTTCAGAAAGTAAACAAAATTGAATGGAAGTGAAAATGATGCAGGACTTGTGTCCTTGAAAGCTAATTTGAGCTCTCTTGGTTCTGGTGGGATGAGGGGGACGAGCGGCCGCAATACAAAAGATAAGTGCTGGAGCCTGATTAATATTGGTGGTTTGAAGGACCAGTTTTCACAGCCCATCTGGAAGTAATTTATTCCCACTCAGAGGTACCACCAAACACAGCCATTCCAGAAAAAAAGCAGCCTCCAAAAAGATAGTCCTTAAGCTGCAGTGAGGAGAGGCGCAAGCACTAAGGATATTCTGAAATAATCACTCCACTCAGCAGGTGAATAACAAGAAATTCCAGATAATAAAAAAATAGCAGGGACTGCAATTTTGAAGGTATTCTTAGAAATAAATGGCAATAAAGGGGCATCAAAGAGAGGTAAACAGCATTTGAGTGCTAGACAGAAAGCCTGGCATACTCAAAAGCATTGCAGAGCACCTTTTAGTCTCAGGGGAGATCACGAGTTTGAACACATGAAGAACTCACTGCTGGGTAACAAGTTATCAGGTGTCTGCTGATCCATGGCAACTGTCCCTGATGATTTGCAAGGTGGCAAATGTGGGATAATTTGAGACCTCTGCATCCTCGTGGAAGATGAGAGAGGCCTGTGCTGGTGTGAATGACCTCACCTTTTCTGCAGCTCAAGAGCTGCCATGTAGACAGTTGTCTTCTACCATTGACTGGTGGCACCTGGTTCTCCTGTTTCTCTGTCTGAGCCTGGATGAGTGTCTCATTGCCTGGTTTTTGGCTTTTTAGACACATTTCTTACTCCAATGCAATTCTTTCCTCCCTCCTCAGGTAAGCAAGGCCATGAGCCCAGTGCTGCTCCCCAGTAGCAGGACTGTTCCTCTGCAGAGGTAAAGGGATAAGCACACTGAGGTGAAAAGCAGTTTTGGGACCTTCTGATAAATAACCACCTTGTTTCTGACATTGCTGTGGCATCCTTCTAAAGACAGGTCCCATGTGGCCACTGATTTATCTCTTATCTAAGGCTGTACTTGGTCTGTAGGGCCTGAGGACATGTCTTTATGGGAAACAAGGTGGTGAAGAACATTTGTTACAGAAATGGGAACTGCACAATACTAACATGAATTTAGATTTCATTACAAACATGGAACCTAGCAAAGGTTAATTGAAACATATGCCAAGGGCCAATCTAAAGTTCGATGGAATCAAAGGGGGACTTTAAACTGACTTTAATGCTCTTGGGGTCAGGTTGTAAGACAAATTTGACAAGTTTCAAGGTCCCTAGGTCAATGGATATATTTTGTTTTAAATCAAAACCATGCCACGCTATTAGTCTAAAAGACATTTCAGCCATCAGCCACAGAAATCACTTGATACCGGTTCTGGATCAGCTCCTGCAGGCCGTGGAGAGCAGTCTCTAATGCCTGGCTCCTTGGGCATCATATTGCCCTGGTGGAAAACATGTGTCTCTCTGGTGAGGGGGCAAGGGTGGAGCCAGGCATCCCATACTGCTGGGTCTGAGAGTCCCAGACCCCGCCTGGGATGGCCCATGGCAGGGCACTCTCAGGAGACAGCCCTCACTGATAGAGCTCTCCACTGCAGGAGACAGCAGGCTGGAAACCTCCAGGGCACAACACAAAGCTGGCCATCTCTTCCCTGATGTGTTTGCTCGAGGGAACGGGTGGGTGGGTTGTTTATCTTGTTGGGAGGAGCCTTTTCCTTTTGGCTCTTGGGAAAAAAGGAACTGCATTGTGTATGTTTACTGAAAAGTCCAATGTGTTCCCTGAGACATGAGGACAGGACACATCCTTATAAATCAGGGTGGAGAAAAAGTGAAACCAGAAAGAAATGGTTGGGGATTGCTGCAGAGACAGTGTGTGCACTCAGCCAGCAAGGGGAATGACACTGACACTGTTTCAAAGGAAGGTCATTGTGCGGACCATAAATCTCAAACATTTAGCATTTGCTTCATTCGTCTTTGTTGACTTTTTTTACACGAAGTTCAGCAACTATGAGAACATTTTCAAGTTCTTCTTTATTTATGTGGCCTTTCAGCTGCTCATGGCTGGTGATTTAAAGTCTGATGCAGCCAAACACAGCAGGACTGGCCTGAGGCTGCCCATGAGGGACCTGCCCTCAGGAGGGACCTGCCCTCACAGGGCGGCTGCCGGTGCCCTGGCTGTTCCGTGCTGGGCTGGGGTGCCCAGGCGAATGCTACAGACACATCTTAGTACAAATGGCCAGATGTGAGCATTCCCTTTGCCTGGGCACAGCCGGAGCAGGAGGACAGCCTTCTGGAAGGGAGCAGACCTTTGCCATGGGCTTATTCCCACTCCCAGACCTCTAATTTCAGGCATTCTCGGGTAAACAGACTTGTGGTTTGAGGTGGTGGAGCCCTTCCAATGTCTGCTGCTGGTCTAGTTTTGCTGTTTTTACTCTTCCAGTTAGCTTTGGGCCCTCAAGGTCCTGCTGAGCACCTGAGGCAAGTTCATGAGGCAAGTTCTCCACAACCTGTCTGCTCAGAGGAGAGAGTTTTCTCTAAGTGATCACATTAATGTAATCAGTGCTTTGTAGTTTTTCCGATCTGTGTCGCTACCTTTGAGATCTTAATTGATCTTAACACCTGCTGCCATTCTTAATTACTTCCAGCGAGCCCACCACCAAGAAGAGATGTGTAATTCTCTTCTGTGTTTAGCTGCATGGAAATACTAGAAAGAGACAAACTGACCAGACCAAGCATTTAGTCAAATTCCAACTCTGACATTTACTTGCGGTGTCCATTGCAAGTCATTTCACTTTGACTGTTTTACTCATATAGAAAATGGAAATAGCAATCTGATCCATGCTGAAATCCTATTCTAGCCCCAACTAAGATAAAGCTTGGCTTTTCTTAGCTTTGCTTGGCTTGGTAAGTATTTGTGAAAGTGGAAGCTTTATTATTTTGAAAAATCTGTGTTAATCACGTAAGAAAGGTCTATTGTGCTGTTTAAATAAGTAAACTAAATGGAGAAAAATAACTGCAGCCTTCTCAACCATTGAAAAGCAAATTCTGTCGGTTCCTGTTTATAACTTGCAGAGCATTCTCACCTCAGAATGTGTTCCACCTCTCTCCGTTTCCACCGGGGCACTGGACTGCTTCATTCAGCAAGTCCAGGTCCACAAGAGGTCAAAGAGAACCTTGATTTAGAAGTTTAGTTTGAAGCTCAAGAGCTTCTTCAAAAGAGAATGGACACTGTATACCAGCCCTTGCTTGCTAACTAGGGGGATAAATGACCAGCTTTCCAGTCCCACCTTCTGCTACCACCGACTGTCATGCCCGACTCCCTCTGTTTCCAAGACCAGGGGGCTGGAGACATCTAATGGCAAGTGCCTGTATAGCAGATCATCCTCCCCCACTGCAGCTGTCCTGTCCTGAAATTCCAGCATTTAACTCTTACAGTACCTCAGAAACATGTGTGCACAAGACCAGTGAAATGACAATGGCTGTGTGGGCGTAAGACGTCTCGGCAACCTTTTTGAAGGAAAAATAAGTGATGCAGAGCAGCCAGAGTCCCTCCTGCGTTTGCAAAGATCATGGAGCAGATCCTCCTGGAAATTTATGCTAAACCACATGGAAGGTAAGGAGGGGATTTGTGATAGCCAATGTGGCTTCACTAAGAGCATGATAAAGTCTGATTAATTCAGAGGCTTTTTGTGGTGGGATAAGGTGTTGGTGGCTGAGGGAAGAGAAACTGGGGTCAGCTACCTGCCTGGACCTGGGTGAGGG
The DNA here is from genome assembly GCA_013400315.1 of Bombycilla garrulus. Lineage (NCBI taxonomy): Eukaryota > Metazoa > Chordata > Aves > Passeriformes > Bombycillidae > Bombycilla > Bombycilla garrulus. The sequence goes on along the minus strand of VXBU01007382.1, from coordinate 375,159 downwards.
CAGATGCCTCCTCAGCGAGTTCTCTGGTGACACAGGGCTGGGAGGAGGGGCCAACACCCCAGAGAGCCCTGCAGCCCTTGGGAAGGACCTCGACAGCACGGAGATGGGCAGAGAACCTCCTGAAATCCAGCAAAGGCAAAGGCAGGGTCCTGCCCTGGGGAAGAACAACCCCAGGCACCACGATGGGCTGGGACTGACCTGCTGGGAAGCAGCTCTGGGGACAAGGACCTGGGAGTCCTGGTGGACAGTGAGCTGTCCCTGAGCCAGCACCGTGTCCCTGTGGCCAGGAGGGTCAATGGGATCCTGGGGTGCCTTTGGAAGAGCACTGCCAGCAGCTCAGGGAGGTGACCCTGCCCCTCTGCTCAGCCCTGCTGAGGATCACCTGCAGTGCTGTGTCCAGTTCTGGGCTCCTCAGGACAGGAGGGACATGGAGCTCCTGGAGCGGGTCCAGTGGAGGGTGACAAAGATGATGGAGGGACTGGAGCATCTCAGTGAGGAAAGGCTGAGGGAGCTGGGCCTGTTCAGCCTCAGAAGAGAGGGCTGAGAGGGGCCCTCACCCCTGTGTGTCAGTGTCTGCAGGGAGGGCTCAGGGCATGGACCAGGCTCTGCTCCCTGGGGCCCTGCACTGGGACAGGAGGAACGGGCAGGGACTGATGGCCAGGAAGTTCCACCTGAACATGAGGAAGAATTTTTTTTCTATGCAGTGACCGAGCACTGGAACTCGATCCAGAGAGGGTGTGAAGTCTCCCTCACTGGATCTATTCCAGACACATCTGGTCACAGTCCTGTGCTGTGTATCTCTGGGATAGCCCTGCTTGAGCAGTGAGGTTGGACCAGATGATCCATGATGATCCCTTCCAAGTGACCATTCCATGGTTTTGTGATTTCCAGGGATGCTGCAAGTTCAGCTCTTCTCTGGAGATGGCCCCTTGCTAGCAGAGCTGGGACAGGAGCTGGAACAGGGCACTGCACAGACTGGGTCTGATTGGGACAATAGCCCCTTTGCTGCAACATTCCCCTTCCTGAGACCACAACAGTGATCCCCCATGTGTTCCCCAAGGCTGCTGAGACACCACAGACATTGACAGGTGAGTTGTGAAGAATCTTGCTCAGCAAGATAAGGAACCATTCCCATCTGTCCCTTTCACTTCCCAGGTAAATAACCAGTGTCCAGTACACCTGGATGAGCAGTGGAGTTACAGCCCACCGCTTTCTGACAACTCAGATTCTGACCCTCTCTTTGCTAGGTGGCAAAGCAGTAGTGTGATTTTATCTTTTGCAATGATTCACCTCGGTTAAATATTATTTCTGATGTCCAGTTATGTGCTATCTCCAGAGAGCTTCATGGCTTGTCTAAGGCCCATTTGATTCAGTGGCTTTGTGTCGGCTTCCCTTCGTGCTGGATCCTACTTGGGCTGTGGATATGTCCTTTAATAGCTACAGCTGTAAAAACATATTAGCTGCTCCTCTGTAGGCCTGTTGTTTTTTTGTTAAAAAAAAAGTGTATTTCAAGAGGAATGAAATTTCAGATCAAAGGAAATCTTTTTCCATTTCAAGTTAAATTTGAGAAATAGTTATGACATAATTAAAAAAAAAAAAACAACAAAAAAGAGGAAATGTTGAAATTTTGACATATCCAAGCCACCTTGTTATTTTTTGTGGAGAAGTCTTTGGTCCATGATGGCACAACAGATAAAGTACAATTCCAGAGCATGCACACTTGGTATATTACAAACTTTATCTGCTTATTTTGGAATAAAAATTATAGCCAGGATCTGGTTGGTCCCTGCCAGGTGCAGCTTCTGGCCACCAAGTGGCCGAGAGGGTTGTGCTCTCATGTCCTGGCAGGGCTATGGCACTCAGCAGAAAGAAACTCCTAAACATCCATTATAACAGGATAAAAAACAAAAAAAAAAAGTACTTAATAAATCAGTAATGAAGACACTCGTTGGTCCAGGTGCTGGAGATCTCAAACATCAACTGGGTACCCTGCTGGACTGCTGTGGGCAGTGCTCATGAGGTTTGAATCAGGAGGGAAGTCAGACAAGTGGCTTTCTGCAGTGTGGATGATCAGAGCAAGGCGGAGAGACAGAACAGCTTTCCCTCAATAGTTTTATGAGCAGTGTCTAAGCTCATGTCTAAGACCTGTGATCCAGTATTTTGTTTCTAAGCTCCTCCTATTGTTTAAAAAACCCTCAAAAAATCTTTTGTTCTCTAAAAAAACTCACTAGGTCCTTTTTCTTCAATTTTTGAGCTCTACCACTGCACTGAAGAAACTATGTTTATTTCAAGCCAAGTACCACATTTTCTTGCTAAGAAGCAGGTGCTGTGCTTCAATACCAAGCTGTCAAATTCCATGGGACACAGCTACCCTGTCCCTATTGATTTTGAAACTGGGAACTGCTGTATGAAACTGAGAGGCTGACTGGGTGTCATCTTGCCTCCTGAGGCAATCCAAGGATCCAAGGCAGTCCAAAATGATCCAATGTGGCGATATGTAGGGACTCACTATTCAGGGTATTACCGTTCCTGACAAACTGAGTGTCACAAAGCTGGCCTCGTGTCCAGCCAAGGAGGAGGCTGACGTTGTCTCTCAATACACACACAGCTACCTAATCTGTAGCTTGCAGTAGACCGAATGCTCATAAAGATTGCAGAAAGAAAACACAAGGCAGTGTCTGTGAAGAAGGATAGATAATAGCTGATTGAACCAGGCTTCAGTGGGGGAGAAAGATGGCTAGCTGGGGGATGAAAAGAGGCTCTAACATTTTCTTGAGCTGGAGTCCTTTTGATCTCATGCATGTCCTGAGATTTTTGGATTGCTTTCTTAATCTTAAAATGATTAAAAAACCCCCCTAAAACCTTTTTAGAAACAGGCTGCCCCAGTCTGTGTCCTACTTCCCGCACCTGGACACAGGACAAAGATGTTATGGCTTTCAGGAAACAGCACATTTGTCAGCATGCAGCCCCCAGCTGAACAAAGGGCTGGATTCATGGATGCAATATCAGCCATGGAAATGTTCCACCCCTGCCCCTCCCTGGCTTTTTACTCGATCTGTTGGAACAAAAACTGAATTGTCATTGGATTTTGCAGGCTTTGAGGTTCCTCAGCAGATCAATACATCTTGGACGTGTTCTAAGAATCACAGAATATTTTGAGGTGGAAGGGACAGGATCATGAGTCCAACTCTTAAGCGGTATTGAACACACAGTGGTCCCTAATTTGAATGAAACTGCACAAGAATTGCAAGAATTTGATCTTAGATTGTGAGTGACTTTTTCGGGTTTTGTTTCTAATAAAAAGAAGCTGCTGTCAAGAGGAGATGGGAGGCAGTCTCTGCAGCAAGCAAAAGTAAGTGTGCAGTGAATTACAGTCAGATCTGACTCTGCTCCCACGCAGCAGCACCACTTCAAAATTTCTCTTGTCCTGGAGGAGCAGGGTACCCTTTTGACAGGGACTTGGTGTTCATTAATGGTGTTTGCTCTGCCTGACATGACGTTTAAAAGCTCCAGAGCTGTGCCACTTTACTCAACATTGTCATATTCAGCAAAACATTTCAGCAGTTATTCAGCTTGAAGCACCTAAGTAGTCCCACTGTCAACAACAGGACTTCTCAAATGCTTCAATTCATGCATGTGTTGAAGTGCCTTGTTAAATCAGGGCTTTAAACTCTAACAGCCTGCTGAATCAGAGCGATCATTCCAGTCTTCACCCCTAGAGCTTTAGAAGCACCCCTGGCACGCAATGTACAAAACTAATTTTAGTTAATTGGATAAAATTGTGGATGTACACTCTGTGACTGCTGAGAGTTTTGAAAACTAATTGTGCTGGTGTCACGCTGCATGCCTGTTTTTGTGATCAGCCACATCCACCCATAGGAGACACGGCACTGTCACCAGATCGGCTCTGTGATCCGTCCTGGAGGCTGGCACTTCTCCAGCTCCGGGTGGCTTCCCTCCTCAGTTGTCACACAGTGTGGTGCAGCTACCTGTGATAACCCTGCAGCAGACAGGATGTCTTTTGTGCTGCCTTTTCCCACGTGTTTCACTACATACCCCTTTCAAAGATTAATAATTTCCGCCGGGCAGGAATCCTGTCAGCCTGGCATCAGATAAGTTCTCAGGCTCAGAGCTGTACTCTGCACTGCCTGTTTTATCCAATAAAGACTTTCCCATCTCTTGCATACTGCTTATAATTTAGCCTTCATAAATTGACTTGCCAACACATTTGGATGGACAGAGGAAAGCGAGATGCTGACGTATCTGCAGACTCTTTTCATCTAACATAAACACCCATTGTCAACACGGGGTAAGCAGAGGGGAAAACATGGTGGCAATTACAAACCAAATTTCAATTTCCCACCCTCCTGCCCTTCTGGCACTGTGACAAGAAGTAATGCTCTGGTCATTCAGTGCTGATAAAAGACAGCATTTTGAGGCTGGAGATGAAATAAAGTTTGAGATTAACCTGTTTTGTTTTTTTTTGGAGGAGTGGAGAAACTGCTCCACCTACTTAATTGAAAACTTTAAATGAAAGCAGAGCTGTGAATAGCACAGGTGGCATCATGTATCATCATCTGTTTCTTCACATGTGAGAACAGCTTTACCAAGATGTTTATTCTCATTTTCCTTTGCTCCTTTCTTTAGATAGTTTTGGTGCCACATGGCTTGGTCCCTACTCTTGATGGGGCCCCCCGTGCCTTTCTCTGCAGGCTGCAGCAGCCTCTGAGGATGCTAAATCCACGGACAGGCACAGCTGAACAATGGTGTTTGTGGACATGTCTTGAAACTGAGAGTTCTTGTAATCCAGGAAAAATAAACACAATCTCCTACTTGTCCAATAAAAGTGCATAAACCCTCACCCTGCTATATGTGCTTGCCATGCTTTGTCTTTAAAATTGAATTTAATAGCGGCTGAAGCGATTCAAAAGTTTCCTTGGCTGCAAAGTTTATGGAAAGCGCTACCTAAATATGATGGAAAAAAAAAATTATACCATCTAACCTCTGGGAGAAATAACACTTGGATTTGTTAATTTTGGACAACATCTAAATTCTTCTCCTGGCATGGTGTTAAACTATTTCCCTATAATGCGTCTCCTCATACTTTTATAGCAGCAATAAGAAAATTGGCTAAAAAATGGTAATGCCCCTTTTGGCTCATAGTGTATCTTTTGAGACTAATTTGTTTAGTTTAATGAAAAAATAAAGTTAGCATGGCCACGTTCCAGTCCCAGTACCAATATCCTGTGTTGGGATAATCATGTTAGGAGCAGGCAGAGTGTCCATGGCAGGGCAGAACCAGCAACTGCAGCAGCCCTCACCAACCCATGGCTCTTCCCATTTTCTCCACATTTAGTGTAAAACAAACATGCAAACAAGGCAGAGCCCAGTCCTGAGGAACTCCCCGGGTGACCTGAGGGTGCTGGATCACCACTGCAGGTGTGCAGGCTGGTACCTGAGAGACCAGCACATGCACAGGTGGCTGATCACAGAATCACAGAATCACAGTCACAGAATCACAGAATCACGGAATCACAGTCACAGAATCACACAACTGTGGAATCACAGAATCACAGAATGGCCTGGGTTAAGGAGGGACCTTAAAGACCATCCAGTTCCAACCCTCCTGTCATACAGACAGATGCCATTCACTCTGTCAGATCCTCAGAGCCCCATCCAATATGACTGATCCCACCTCCTTAACTCTTACCCCACTGGAAAGCTGAAAGCTGGATAAAGACCATTCAACAGAAGCTTGTAGCCATCAGAAAACAGCTGTAAGGGCTAAATTAATAGCTGGGATGGAATTTCTTCAAAACATGGCACAGGCAACAGAGAAAGTAGAGGTGTTCAGACGAATGTAAACAAACCCTTTTTTTTCCTTAATCCTTGGCTATTTACCAGATGTTTGACAGCTGGATTGACTATTTAAAGCCATCACATTTTTCCGAAGTTGTGGTTTGATTCCAGCCTATGTATAATAGCCATTTTCCAGGGGCCAATAAGATTCAGTATTTCATGTAGGTACTTCATGAAGAGCAATATACCAGTGTATATTGTATATTGATAATTTTGGTTTTCAGAAGGATTTCTTAGTCTGATGACAGCAGCTTTCAGAGGCAAGAATGGTCTCTGCAGAGACTGCCCCTCAGCTTGGGGTGCAGCTAAAATCCTGAGCACTGTACTGATTTAATTACAGCCATTCAAAGAGAATGAAAGATTTTAGTCAGACTTTCCTGAGACAGAAAAGAAGGGTGTAATGGAAATTCTCTTATTATCTCAACTGCAGGGGTTGTGACTGAGAGCACACTCTCATTTGCTGTCTATACAGCTGTAATTAAATCATTTCAGCTTTCAGACTTTGAGCCTTATCTCAAGTTGGGATAAAAATTTGCATTGAAAGAGATGAGCAAGAGTGTTTACTTTCTTTCAGAGCATTCCAGGGCAAATCAGAACACAAAGTACTGCCATCAACGATGCAGCCACGTCTTACACCCACAGCAGCACTACCTGGAGGGTTGTGGTGTCCCACCAGACACACCTGCTGGTTAATAAAGAAGAAGCACAATCCCATCCATGACCAAAACTTGAAAAAAATGTGTAAAAGCTCAATTTTTCCAGAGAACATTGAAATCTTCCTTGCTTGGTGCCTCAAAGAACATAAGCTCATTTTAATTGGAAAAATGACAACCCAAAATGGTAGAAAACCAGTGAGGTAGTTAGAGAAATGAAAAATGAAAAAAAAGAAAAGTAAAGGTAAACCTCAGAGCAGGGCTTTGCTATTAGTGGATGCTTGGCTTAAGTCCTGTATGTGTTTGGAAACAGACTCATTGCAGCTGTTAGCTGCTGTGCTCCTGGCCAAAAATGCAGCCAGGCTGCTGGGCAGCGAGGTCAGGTTTTGGGCAGGCCAGCAGTGAGTTTGAGAGGTTTTAGCAGCAGTTTGAGAGGTGGCTGTATCCTGATTCAGCAGCACCTGGGAAAGCAGGCCCTATGCACCCCAAAGAGCAGTGACCTGCTCGAGGTTGGATGTCAGAGCAGACGAGTGCAGGCTCCTGCCCCACAGCAATGAATCAGTAATTCAGCTTCTGCCCCACCAGTGGGCTCAGCTTTGGGTGTGAGTACAGCTGCTTCCCCAGCCTGTGAACCTTGGACACCTCCAGCTTCCCAGTTTCACATGTTGGCATGGTGCTGCAGCTCTGGTCCTTGGTGGATGTTCAGAGTTTGGGGGACAGAAAACGCTGCTGTTGCTGCCACCATCCCCAGAAAAGCACCAAACGTGATGCCTCAGCATGTGAGAGAAGAGAGAGAGCTGGTGATGCAGGTGTTCAGAGCAGGGGAGCATCCTGAGGGATACAGAGGTTGGCTAGCACTGAAACTGGCTCCATGGGCCAAAGGCAAGGGGAGGGAAGAGAGGAGTCAGCCTGGGAAAAGATCTGACTCGGAACAGTGACAGGGTTTGCTCTGCTTGGGGCTAACCAGTGCTTGGTAAATATGTGGGACCCTGCCCTGGCACCCCATCCCGTGTACCTCTGTGAAACCAGGCACCCCACAATCCTGCAATTGTCCCGTTACTGCTTTGCAACAAATAACCAATGTATTCAGGCAAGGAGAAAAGCACCCAATCACAGTCTGTGGCAGCAACAGGGAAGGTAAACGCTCCCAGTATTATTGCATCCTTCAGGCCCCTCTCAGGGAGTTCCTCCCTGTAAATTGGTAGGGGCTGACTCTTCCCACACAAGGAGAAACACCATCTAGACAAACTAGTTCATAATGTATGAGATATAGGATGTGGTGGGGTTATTAAACATACATGTATGAGAATAAAGAAAATATGGTCTCCAGGGTAAAGGTAGCCCTACCTGTCTCCATTTACAGTGCAGCATCTTAGCTGTAATATCCAGCCCCTTTTAGAGCTGGTCATATCTCTGAATTTTAGGCGGTGTTGGCCTGCAGCATTTCAGATCCTGCTGTTCTTGAGCAAAACTCCCAGTCAGCCACATGGGTTGGATGTTTTGGAGGCTGGGTTGAGAAACATTGGGCAAGAAAGCAAGGGTAGCATTCACCACCTGCTAAAACACCAAACCCTCTCAGCTCTCCAGCCTGGCAGAGCTTAATCTCTCATTTGTCAAAGTGACAGTCAATTCCCCATGATAGATCATATGATTATTAATTCTGTCTTCAGGAGATACGTACAATTTGGAAGTTTTCTGAATCAAGGTAGTAAGATAATGCTTAAGGGAAAAAAACCCAAGCCTTCCCCCCTCCCCTAAATTTCCATTTCATTAAAATTTCAGAGGTAAACAACAAAAGCTGCAGCAAAAAAGATTCCTGTCACTGCAAAACCCCAAAGATTCCTCACTACGGGTGAGATGATGGTCTGTTGTACAGAGACCAAATACAAACTGACACAGACAGAGACTAATTAAAAAGTGATGCACCTGTATCCTCTGTATCTAGCTTGGCTTGTAAGTGTTGGAATTTTTACTGCAAATAGTTTAATTTTTCTCTTTGTACAAAAAGCTCCTGGCTCCTCAGAGGTTCAGCTTTCTGGCTGAGATTACCCATGCTTAGAAGATAATTGATTTCAGGGAGTTCTCCAGGGAAATGTCACTCAGAAGACTCTTGGTTAACTCTTCTCAGCTAAGCCAAAAAGCATGACATTTCTCACTGTTATGAAAGTGGTCTAATGACCTGTTTCCAACCCAGTTTCTGAGGGCTTGTGTGAACTTTGGTAGAAGCTTGGCACAGGAAGAGTCATCTGCTGCAGTTTGGGAGGGGGTGGTGAGAATTCAGAGATATGTGATATGAAGAAATCCCCTACTGTGCGTGTTCTCTGAGGATCCATTTCTACCCTTCCTATGGCAAAACCAGTAAAAAGAAATTGGGGGACAGGAGAAAAAAACCTCCTCTGTGAACTTGCATGCAGAAGCTTTCACAGGAACACCTGGCAGGGTTTGTGTTCTCCACCAACGCTCTGGCAGACACAGTGGTACCGCTGGTGCAAATGCTGATGAAAAACAACTATAGGCAAATCTTAGGGTTTTCTCTGAATGAGTGTTCACAACTAATGCTTTGGAGAGCTCTTGGCTGGAACAAAATCTATCTAGTCAGAATTTCCAGCACAGCTAAAGACACTAGACTAAAACAGCTGATGAGCTGGAAAAAAAAAACCAAAAAACACCCTACATACAGGGACCTTCATGACCCTTCCAGTGATAACATCACAGAAATAACCAAACACATAAACTTCCGTACTGGGAATTGAGCTCTTCCTTGAGAGCATGGGCACAGGATGTTGCTGTGAACTGGGCTGCACTAATGCATTCATTGATCAGACAGGGCCTATCCACTCGATACTGCACTGCAGGCTTTCTGCTTTCCTGGGGTTCAGCAGCATCTTCATTTCAAGCAAATTTCAGCAAAATTGCTATATTTGCTTAAACCTGTGCAACAAAAGCTGTTTCTAGCCCATCTGCTCTGCTCTGGCAGCCTCTGCCATGTGAAATGGACACTCATCCAAGGTGCTGGAAGCAGAAGGAGGGATCCGCTGGTCACACCTGCAGCCGAGGACAGAAGGGCAGAGGCACTGGGGAATTGGTATCACCAGACTCTGAGAGGCACATGATGCAGAGCCAAGGTTTTACACTGCTCATGCATGCATATGTATTTTACCTCATTATTGGCTTCAGCTGCACTTATTGTTACCAATTTGTGTCCCGATGCTACTTTTCCAGGCAGCCTCAGTGGGAGACACTTGTGTGCAGAGCAATATTTGCATTTCTGCAGGTCTTTATGGACATACATATTGCTAATATGCACATAAACAGGATGCCATTCACATTTAAACAGTGCTTTTGGAGTGGAATGGCATCACAGCTGAGGGAATGGAAACGCTCAGATTTGTATCACTTATTTCAGTGGAGGCTGCTTCCTTCACACATTCTGATTTCTTCAGAGCCTCTGCAATAAGGCAGCTACATTCACACAGGATGAGACACGAGGTATTTAATAACCCCCCCTTCCTCCCCCAAAAGCCTAATAAGCTTTCTCTGCCCATTGATCTTTACAGGCGCTCGCCCCTCCGTTTTTTCCAGGCTACTGTGCTTCCTTTCTACTTCAGCTCTTTTCTTCATTTCCATTTGCATGTATTCAAGGCCCTAAAGAAAAACAGCTCTGCATTAAAAGGCTATTACAGAAATATATGCTATTTAAGTAACAATAGACCATGTTTTCTGTTGGGAGGGAAAAAAAAAAACCCAACAGAATATTTTAGTTCCAAACAAGATTTAAAAGGATACCACATGATGTTCAGCATACTCTGGCTCACAGAATTTGTCCTGCAGTGTGTTGAAGCTTCTGCTTTAGCCAGTTCATCATTTTTACAGAAACAGGACTGCAGCAAGAGTGTGTGTGTTCAGCTATGCCACCTCCCTCTTCACCTGAGGCTTTTCCAGGCACAGAACACCCGATGCCTCACAGCACTGCACCCTCCACTGCAGTTTGCTGAGGGACTGTAAAGCAGCACCCCTTGCACTGGGCAGTGTTTCACACTGCCTTCATCTGCTCCAGGGAGCCCAGCTCAGCAGGACACAGCCAGGCATGGCTCCAAAAGCTTTTCATCCCCAGAAGTCACAGCCATGTCAGGTGGGATGTTTCCCCACTGGCTTTACAAGGTAAAATCCTCAAAGTGTATGCATTCGCAAAAACACACAGTAAAAGAAAATTTCAGTGACACAAGCAACCCCTCCAACCTAGTGGGTGCTTATGGGTATTCCTGGGGAGCTGTCTTATCCCTCCTGATGGGTTTAATGGCCAGGACTGAGGCAGTCCTCATCCCCTCTGTCTGCCATCGCCTTTGGCTGGCAGTCACTATCACTCAGCACTCGATGGTTCTGGCTGCTTGTCCTCTCCAAAGCCTTCTCACGACACAGGCCTGCCACCTGGATTGAACAGACCTAAACCCACATTTCCTCCCAGAGGGATGGCCCTGTCTTCCTCCAGTCCAGCTGTGATTTCCCAGCGCCTCCCCACCTTTGCTGTGGTCCCTGCAACCCACAGGGAGTGGGAGCTGGATGCTGATGGGGCTGGAAGCAAAAGGAGAAAAAGATCTTCTTTCACCAGGTGAGCAAGGCACCCTGTCCCACCCTGTGGGTAGCAGGAGCTCATGGCTGGGAGAAGTGGGCATCCTCATTAGTCCATCAGTCACTGGTCCAGCTGAACTGACAGCAAAGACATGTTTCAGTTTACGGTTTGGCACTAATTTAAACTGCTGGTAATTTTTGGGTTGCCTTAGCACCCTGGGGCTGGCAGTGCCATGGCAAGTTACCAGTGCCTGTGCTAAGGGAACAAGATGAGAGAAGGGCCAAGGATGGCAGCAGCATCTGCTCCAAATCCACCTTCCTGCTTCATTCTGAGGTGGGAGGCCATTTTTTAATGGGATCAACTCAGTGGCACCAGACGTCAAAACGCAGCTTCACAAACAGTTGCATCAGTGCAACCAGTGTGGAAGCAGACTGTGAGGACCTGAGGAGAGGAGAGTCCCTTGGGGCAGCCTCACAGAGGAGCCACAGCACCACGGGGCCCACCAGCAACAACACTGGGGCTCTGAAGTGGTTCAGGAGGGCGGAGGATTCCCTTTCTCATCTGGCTGTGCACAAGTGGTGTTACCCATCCCCTTCAGGATTCAATCTGGCTTTCAGGCAGGAGCCTTTCCTGTGCTTAGGCTCTGTGAAGGACTGAGCAGGATATGTGAGAAATCCTCGTACTTTCCCCGGCATACATTCCTTTGACAGTGAGCTAAGAGGTGTCTGCTTTATAGGTGTGAAAACGCGAGAGAAAAGACAATAAAATATTGCTTCCATCCCTGTGTTTCAGAGGGTAGTAGACAAATCAAACAGTTTTCGAATGCAGGACAAAAGCTCCTCCAAAAAGAAGTGTATAGGGCTCTGACTCTTTGGTGTTTTTCTCCTGAGGAGACAGAGAGTATCAAAAGAAGAAATGCTAAAATCCCAATGACATATTCACTAATTTTGTTGTGAAATAGTAAAAACACCTAATTTCTTCACCTTTATCCAAGAATTTCCATAGCCTAGTTTTACTGGGTATCCAGAACAGACTCATGGATGACTATGCTTCTTCATTCCACTAGGAAGCTCATTCAGACTGAAACTTGGACTATTGGTTTTTAATTTTAACACAGTTTTTCATTTTGATAGCTCTTCCACCTGACATGGAATTGCCAGGCTGCAAATTGAATACAATAAAATTGCTAATCAGCCCATTAGAATATGGTGATGGTATAACATCTATTAGTTGTTGAATAATGTCTTCCTCTAATGTATTTTGAATTAAGTCTGCATAATAACAAAATTAATTTAGATAAGTGTGCCTACACATAAACACAGCGTGCACATGCACACACAGCCTCCTTTTGGAAATCTGTATAACTTTTTAACACAGTGACAGTCCCATACAAATACCACGGAAAGAAAGTATCCTCAAGGAGTGAAACAAGCAATTAAATACAAAGAAATTGTCCATGAAGTAAGACAGGCTACAGCAGTTTGCTCTGATCAGGTGTCTTTCATGGGAACACAAAAACTATTACAGCCTCCAAACTCACATCATAGTGAATTTCTGACTTCAATTGCTTCTTATCCCAGAAATACCTCCCACATTTGACTTCCTCAACAGTTAAACCAAACTATTCTCCTGCATTGTCATTTTCTTATCCTATTTTCTCCTGCTTTTTCCAAGCTCTTGCCTGACAGGTTCTTAGGTTCTTAATTCTGATGTGCACAGACTACAGATTTTTTCAGCACCCAAAGAAGAGCCCATAGCCAGTTTCTTTTAAGGACTTATTTAATTTCTTTACCCTAGTGCAACTCTTCCCTTGCTCTACTTGCAAAGACCCAAAATGTAAACTTTTTTTCCCTTGGCTTCCCCTCCCTGGGGACAGATAATTTCCTACACTGGCAATTTCTCTTGTCAGCATCCTCTAGTGCTACATCCTGAGTGGCTGAAAGCTGCCAAGCCTTTGTCTGAAGCTTAAAATAGAAAGTAGCAGTGAATCCAAAATGTCTCTTATTTGTCTAATAAAAGCTCCTAGTTATTATAAAATAAGAATTGTTGAAGTTGTTATGGGGATATTTCTCCCTACCATAAACACATGTTTTTATATTCAGAAGAATCAATATTGATGGTAACCTAAAAGAAATACAGCGGTCATATTGTAAAGTAATTTGGATGAGTTGGTTTTCTTAAAGGAATCTTAGGATTTAAATAATTAAATAATTAGATCCTATTTAAATAGGTCAAAGTCCAGACTTATCCAATAATGTGCAATGAGAATATAATATTATAGAACTTCCTTATAAGATGGTACAGCCTGCTATGCGCAGAACTGTGGTCAGAATCTTACTGGCAGTTTGATATTCTTATATGGGAAAGGATAGTCCAGGAGGATTTGTAACCTTAAGCATCTGAGAAAGTGTCTCTGAGCATCTCTGCATCCTTCTGAATCTAAGTATTTCCAGGGATCAGGTTCTCAGTGCACCTACATCTCCTACAAACCTGCATCTGTGTCACTTAGGGGATGGGTTTCAGAGTAAGCTACTTGCAAGAAACATTTGGACTCCACAATACACAGATAAGAAAAGGAACAATACAGTAGAAATGGGTAAAGATGATTCAGTTCAATCTGAGAAGAGTTGCTTTGTATTCCCAGACAGTTTAACAATCCTTTCATCTTTCAAGGAAATTATAACTATGATACAGTGGCACAAAGTTAGCAACTTCTCTTTTTATCTAAGTCCTATTATTGGTGCTTGTCACAGCCATTCAAGGACCTCCTGGGAACCAAAATGGACAATTGCATCCTGCTCTCTCTGCCAGCGAGAGGTTGGGTATCATTAACAACGCTTAAATTAATAGCAAATTTTGGAGGGAGTAAATGTTCCCCTGCAGGAAACCATGGATGAAGAGACAGGATATACATTTCAGTTCAAAGCTCTGCCTATGAGTGCAGGTCTGTGACATTTTCCTGTTCAAAATTAGACATTCATAAGTTCACTGCAGCAAGGTGCACATTATTGTTTTGGTCTGTGGAATCAATAGCTGCGAGGGAGGGGGTGGAAGGTGGCTTTTTAAAAAAGGGAGTGTTTTTCACAATGGAAAGAAATCGATAACGTGTAATAAGTGGCTGTAGGTGGTTCCCTGCCCCTGCTCCTTTTTGTGCAATATAGGTCTCAGGGCTCTGAAAGGAACTGGAACACAGGGTGAGGTCTTTATCAAACTCTGTATTACTGTGGATAACAGCATCCAAATTCTGCCATACGATGTGAGCGGAGGATAGGTAGAAGCAAAGTAGCTTGAGCTGAGTCTGGGTGAGGTCAAAGTGAGGCTGGTAAGCAGAGGGCAAGCCTGGCTTGTGGCCAGGTGCAGCCCACCAAACCTTTGTGCGCAGGCACACAGAGGGATTTCACATCTGCGGCTGAGAGCCAGCAGACAAGGGAGTACCCTGTGTGTCCTGGCACTCCAGGTATGGAGCAATGTTCTGATTCAAGCTGAATGCAGCCTGGAGTTACCAGAGCACCCTGTAGCAGTGCATTCCTGCTCCTCACTGCTCCTCCATATCATCCAGGGTACATTGAATGACAGTGAGAGTCCAGGGCAGGGCTTGCCTCATGGGTGTCGCTCCTCTGAGGCTTAGAGGGCACAGAGCAGGGGATGGAAAGTATGGCAGGCAAACAGCCTGACTCTCCTTTCTCTGGGAACTGGAGGCAGAAGCAACATTTCATGTGTTATCTCTTTTTAGGCTGGTCAAAGCTGCTGTACTGTTCCCTTCTAAAGTGGGCCACAGTGGTTTAATGCACAGCTCTGTGATTTGGAGACCATGTAACTGCAGCACAGCCTGCCTGCTCTCCAGAGCATAACCTGGGATGAAGGAAGAATGAGCGAATCCACTCCACTGTCTGCCCACTGCAGCTTCCCTCCTTCTTAAGTCACAGAATGGCAGAATGGTTTGGGTTGGAAGGGAGCATAAAGATCACCCAGTTCCAACCCCCTGCCAAGGGAAGGGACACCTTTCCCTGGACCAGATTGCTCAGAGTCCCATTCAACCTGGCCCTTAATTCTTCCAGGGATGGGCCATCCACAGCTTCCCTGGGCAGCCTGAGCCAGTGCCTCACCACCCTCACAGTCAAAAATTTCTTCCTAGTGCCTCCTCTAAGCCTACTCTCCTTCAGTGTTACCAAACTGGTGAAACCCTGGCAAGTTTTGCCAGGTTCTCATTTAAGTAACTCCCAACGAACACTTTGAGCATGTACTGGATACAACTGCTTGTCAGGCTTCAGAACCTGGAATAGCAATGATGCATCCAGTCTGTGACAGCTGAGCAGCAACAAAACCCTTCCTACCCCGGCCCGTTCATCCGCCCCCACAGTGGCACCAGCAGGAAGCAACTTCCAGTAAACCAGTGCTTTTCTTGTTCCTCTTTGTTAACCTTCACTAACATCTTGCCCCACTCAAGATTCACCTCTTTCCAGCAGTATTTACACACTTTAGAATCATGTTACAGGCTATTTTGTTGCCCTCCTAGCTGCTGCTTTGTTGAAATTTACATTTTTCTCTTGTATTCTAGGTCAGTTCCTCCAATTCCAGCTGAACTGACCTCAGTTTGAGTGACCTTCAGCAGATACCATTGTAATTATAGCCTCCTTCTCCCGGCCCTCTTTGCACACATTTTTTCACAGATCAACAACTTTTACCCTTCTTTAGCAGCTGGACAAGCTGACAAGCTCAGAGTATAAACACAGTGTACCTGAGTGTACCTCAGTGAAAGGGAGCCTTGGAAGGAATAAGAAAGATACAGTATATGGCTTTGGCCCCTCTCTGAGGAAAAAGCTAATTGAAAACCAGTGATTTTCATGCTGTCAAAGAAACTCAATCAGTAGCAGGCAAGAAATAATCCTCTTATATAACAGGTCAAATAATAATAATAATATGTCATCAGGGTGCTTTTAACTTCATTAGAATTTGTCCCTTGATAGGTGACATTTTAATTATGTGATCAGGTAATAAAATAATACATGCCTGAAAACTTATGGCAAACTCACGCATAATTAATGGTCCTAAATTAACCCTGGATGCTAGGGTAGAACCTGATCTTAGATCGAAAATACTCTAGTGGACATTTTTCACATGCCTGTTTTGGAGTTCTGAATTGATGGTTCAATTTGGCAAAATAACTGAAAGGGTGACATTAATTTAGCCCATAAGATAAACAGGAAAGGGAACAAATGCTGGAGTGATTTTTTTCAAGCATTGCTGTGGAATGGAGATGTAGATTATGCAGGACTAGGCATGAGGAGCCTGATGTAAAGACAGAGTTTGAATACTTTAATTTGTGCATTAAATATTTGAATATGCCTGTCTGATACGAAGGTGACTCTAAATGATCTGAAGTTTTACTTAGTGACCTATAGAAATAAACAAAAGGATTTAAGAAGTGAAACAAAGTTTGTTCTATTAAACTCTTAAGACTACTTGTTTTTCGATCAACTTGTTGGAGCAAAATTCTGGGAGGAAAGAAAAGAAAAGAAAAGAAAAGAAAAGAAAAGAAAAGAAAAGAAAAGAAAAAAGAAAAGAAAAGAAAAGAAAAGAAAAGAAAAGAAAAGAAAAGAAAAGAAAAGAAAAGAAAAGAAAAGAAAAGAAAAGAAAAGAAAAGAAAAGAAAAGAAAAGAAAAGAAAAGAAAAGAGAAAAGAAAAGAGAGAAAAAGAACTGTGTTGGTCAGAAAACTCAGTGCAAATCATAAAGTCCAAAGGCACAGAGCTCCAGAATTCAACCACTCTGCCCTAAACAACACAAGTCTCATCTAACTTATAAACGTCTCCAAAGCATTTATCACTGCAGTATCTGGACCATGCACATAGATTCTGGCATACAGTGGGACATGTCCAGAAGAGCTGATCAATTTCCTGTTCATCTGCTGTGCTGCCCCTTTGGCTTCACCATTACATCTGAAATAATGGAAGCTACTCTGTGATCACAAGCATATAGTTCACAAATGTGGTGTCTTAATGTGACTTTAATGCCAGCACTCAGGTAAGAGTTACAGGGGTTTAGATTTACTTTTTCTTGCAGCTCCTCAAACATATCCCAGAAGAACCTCTGGCTACACTGAACCTTTCACATCCTTCTGCTCCTAAACATTAAATTTGGGTATCAGCAACCCCAGGAGTAAAAATGAACTGTGAAGAAAGAAGTGCTCTGTTTCAAAGATGTCCATGTGAATCTGTCCCTGTTTTTATCCTGCAGAATGGGAAGCTGCTGGGGAGCTTTGATGTTCAGAGGGGAGACACAGACCAGACAAGGGCAGGACTGATTCAGCCTGGCCTGGTTTTTTTTCTATTTTATGCCTAAAAGGAGTATAAATATCCCCATACCACCCAGGAACCAGCATATTCTGCACATTTCAGCTGTCCCAAACCCTAGTATATCCTCTAGCAGCCTGTCTCTCATGTAATCAAATGCAGTGCCCAAATGTGGAAAGATATGGAATTTATCCCCAAATGTAACCTGCAGATACAAAGAAACAAGGGTAAGTTTGTGTATGAGAAAGATGAGTTCCCAAGTGGCGCTCTAGTGGTGGTGTTTCTTCAAAAATGAAGCAAGCAGTAAGAATCAGAATGGCTCCAAAGTGCAAAGTATATAATAAAAATTGTCAGTTATTAATAGTGCTTCTGGGAACTCCCCGGGAACCATAGCTGCCAGCAGCGATATCTGCACGTCAAACTAACTCTCTCTTTTTATTCTGTGACAGAAAGAAAGCTGCATTATTGTTCTTGCTGCTGTGATCCCCTCCCAGGCTGCTCTGATACATCTCTCCTTTTGGGATAAATCCCTTCCCAGGCCATCTGTCCTGAGACTCCAGCTCCTCCCCAGCCCCTCCCTTACCCACTGCTTCCCACACACAGCCTGAGCCAGAGGCTCCTTAGCACCTTTCCCAAGTCTGCTGGGATAAACCCTGTGTGGAGGGAGATTCTGGATAATGATGACCAAATCCAGTTAACAGTGCTTGATCAGGGCTGGTGTGGGTTTCTGTCTTCTGGAGACAAAGCTCACCTGATTCCACATGTTCTGTGAACGTACTGACATAACCAACTGGAATTAAGACTGGTTCACTTTGCTCCCATTACAGTTCCAAACATCACACCTCTCTCCCAGCCATGAAGCCTGGGCTGCCTGTGGTGCAGCCCCTCACAACAATTCAGAGCACCAGCTCTGTCTGCCCTGTGAGTGCAGCACCCTGGGTGGCACCTCAGGACTTCAGTCTTGGTTCCAGCAGGTGGGAAGTGGCCCTGAGCTGGTCACAACTGCGATCTGATGGATGCCAGAGTGCAACTGCAAGATTCAAAGTAAGGACAGAAGGAAAATTTATACCAAGAACCCCTCCAGAACGCTAAATTCCTAAGGTGGACACCTACTCCTAATAACTTTTGAGCAATTTGGTAAGGTATAGAAGGCTTTAAGACTAATCAGCCTCCAAAATTTGTATGCAAAGAGGCAGTCCCCACTGAAGGAAAGGTTGCAGTATGAATTCACATCTCCTCCAAGAGTGAATCCACACAGGACAGCACCCTCAAAACAAAACTGCCCTGAGTGGTCAAATCAGCACGGCTTAAGAGATATTTGACCCCTAAAAGAGAGGGGCTTTTGCACCTCAGCTGCTGCGAGACAAACCTGTGGTGCATTCTCTCCTGGTCCACCGCAAATCACATTTGCTTGAAATGTTTTTACACTTTACCTTGCATTTGCAATGGTCTAGAAGTACATGCACCACTATTTACCATGTCTCTTAAGGGAAAAAAACTGCTCCAATGTGATTTCCAAGAGACCAAGTCAGTACAACAGCAGATGTGAAACTGGCAAAGAAAACTGTCATTGGGTTTTTTTAACCTTTGCATCTGTCTGTCTGTATCCTTCATTTGACCTCCCACTCTCCCTTCTGTACCCCCTTGAGCTCTCCATTTTTTAATCCTAGCAAGGTCACACTTTTGCTTGGTGGCTTCAGATCAAGCACTCTCCGTGCCAACCTCCAGCCAGCTAATTGTTCCACTCCTTAATGTTCCCAAGGTCTCGGGATGTGTCTCCTCCCCCCTGACCTCCAGGGCACTTTCAATCTCTTACAAGTTGAAGCTTGCAGCCATCTCTGTCTAAAACCTCCTCCTCAGCAGCACTGCAGCAGCATGAGAAGGATCTAGGGAGGATCAAGGCCCCATTGTGCTCCGATCTGCATAAACACCCAGTGAGAGACAGCTCCTGCCCTCCTGAGGTTACGGGCTGAAAGGGAAAGTAGGCAGAGGGAAAGCGAGCGGGGGACATGGAAGCGGCGTATGCACGGTGATGCAAGTCGCATGGCTTGTTAGTCTCCCTCTTTGTTGTTTTCTAAATTTTTATCCCCCCTCCAAATGAAAATAAAATAAGCTGTTGGCTTGTTTTTGGGAGTGTTGGAAATGACTATTTGCAAAAGCGCTCATCTGTTCTCCTCCACCTTGGTGCCGCGCCAGCGCTGCTCCGGGCTGCGCTTCCTGAGGAGGTGCTGCGGCTCTGCAGGAATAGCGCAGCACGGAAGCGCCGGGAGATGAAGCGAAACCCCTTGGTTGCCCTCCTGCCCATCAGAGCCGGCTGCAGCCTGGCAGTCAGCCCAGCCACGGCAAGCTGAACGCGACGGAGCACAGAGCGCCCCGTCCGGCACCAGCTCGGGGATGGAGAGGACGGAGGGACCACAGCCCCGCCCTTACCCTCGCTACAACCCTAAAGGGAGGGAGCAGCCCTGACAGATCACGACACACACACCTGCCAGGGGAGAAGGAAAGTTCTGAGAACGGGAAAAATTGCTCTGAAGCAGGGTACCACAACACTTCAGTCTAACAGTAAGGAGAATAATTTATTCTGCATTTTCTCAGGCAGCGGAAGTGTACCAGCATTACAGAACTGCAAGGACGAAGGACACCCTGTCCTGTCCTGATGCAAAAAAGTCCTGCCTTTAAAGTGAGGCTTCAGAATGGTGTGTGAGAGTTTGATTTGCATCCAGAGTGGAAACATGCTTCTCGGCCATCAGGCTGATGTGATTTGAAGCAGCTGAGATATTAAATGCACTAAACCAGAATGTATAATAGCCATGCTGGCAGACCTTTAATTATTGTCATGCTTGTGGGCACTGATATCATTCAAATTAAAAGCTTTCCTCGCTACTTGCATTTTTTTTAATATGTTGATGTACTGATGGATTGTCCTCTCTTGTCCTTCTCTCACAAAATGCTTGGAACAATTTGCTTCAGAAATCTGCAGAAATAAAAATTACTGGCACTCACTTGCCATGTTTTTGGAGCTGTTTGTGTTTTGTTTTAAAGCACAGACCCACCGGCTATGAAAACATTTTGGTGAGTTTGGAGGGGAAGTGTTGATTCCTCAGTCACCAGTTCTCTGCCTCAGAAAGAGCAGGAATGGTTGATATTAATAGCAAGGCTGGAGCACTGGTACAACATTCCCTAGGGCAGTGCCTTTGCCAGTGCTGGCTGACAACACAGCAAAGTTTCCTTGCTGCTCAGATGTTCTAATT
Organism: Bombycilla garrulus; assembly: GCA_013400315.1. Taxonomy (NCBI): domain Eukaryota; kingdom Metazoa; phylum Chordata; class Aves; order Passeriformes; family Bombycillidae; genus Bombycilla; species Bombycilla garrulus. The sequence goes on along the minus strand of VXBU01007382.1, from coordinate 354,535 downwards.
TGCCTCTCTCGGCTGGTCCAGAGACAGATATTTTTGGCCGTCCCCGTGCTCGGATACAGCAGCAGAAAGCTTGAGCAGCTCTGAAGTTGAATCAACTTCTCTGTTCACACCATTGTCACTGAGTCCAGAACTTGCCTAGTGCTGTGATAAGGCTGCTCCCTCGCCCAGTGTAATTCTGGAACAAGTGGAACTGTTTTAAGCAGAATGAGCACAGCACCAGCACAAAATACTTATCAGGAAAGTTACTCACAGCCTATCCTGAGATGTAACACCCATAAAAGATAGGCAGATGAATATTCTTGTTTATTCCCCCGATGACAGGCATAGCAAACCACATCTCCACCACATGGAGGCTCATTTGCAGGAGATGCAGCACTCATGTCTTCCACACTGCATCCAGATTACACTGATTTGCCATAGCTGACCCAAAACTACACTGATTTGTCACAGCTGACCCAAAACTCCTTTGAACTTTTGCAGCATTCCGCAGCTCCATTTGCTGTACACGTTATGCAGCTTCTTTTATCTTTGGGACAGTGATGGGGCAGAGTCAGAAAGGGAAGGGGCTCAAACCACGACAGTGCTTGCACTTGCCTCATCTCTTCCTAGTTGTGATCCTCAGCCTCTGCTGACCCCAGAGCAACACCATTGCTTCCAGAGGAAGGTCATGCCTTGCAGCCCATTTTATCCACTGGAGACTTTGTCTAGTTGCCTGCATGCAGGACCAGGAGCCAGAAAACCCCAGTGTTTATAAAACTGACTGCAGCACTAAATCTTTCACCAGCCTTGAGCAATTCACCTCACCTTTCTGCCTTAGTTTCCCCGTGTGTAAAAGTGAGATAATGTTTACTTTCCTTCCAGGGATATTGCAAGGATTAATTAGGTAACTGAGTTTGTTGGAAAGGTAAAAAGCATTTTACACACGGTAAGTATTGTTTATTTGGGGCAAAAAAAAACCCCTCCTCATTCTACTTTGCACAAGTGATTTTAGAAGCTCAAAACCAAAGACGAAACCAAAGCTGAGGATATTGGCTAACTCAAAACCAGCAGGATGTTGAATGCTGAGGAGAGGAGATTACCATAAGAGCGAAAGGTTTGCAAACACAAAACCTTTCAGCCCTCTGGCAGCCAGAGGAGGTGAAAATGAGCAGCATGTGGTGGTCAAATAGGATCTCTTCCTTGGTTGCTCAAGGATTTGGGCTCAAGCCCAGCTGTTCTGACTGGTGGCCACTGAATCCAGTCAATCTGGCAACACATATAACACAGACCTTACTGGTCCTGGTAGAAAATACACTGTCCCAGTTGGACTTACAGAAGAATGAACAAGTTCAGTGCTGCCTCGGGTGGTTTTGAGAGAGACCAACAAAAGGTAAGGAAAATTTGCTCCTTCCCTGCTCGGGCTAGGTCCAGCCTTTTGCACTAAAGGCAGGATCACACAGCTATTATCCCTGTTTTTCACAAGCACTGTTTTCAATTAAAATAATTCAAAAGTAAATGCCCAGTGCACAAAAGGAGCTCCTGTCACAGAGAAGATGAGAATCTGCTCAGGAGATCAGGATGAGCAGCAGCACTAACTCCTGTCACAAACAAAAAACAAAAAACAAAAAACAAAAAACAAAAAAACCAAAAAAAAAAAAAAAAAAAAAANNNAAAAAAAAAAAACCAAAAAAAAAAACCCCCAAAAAAAAAAAACAAAAGAAAAAAAAAAAAAAAAGAAGGAGAGGAGGAAGTAAATGAGAAGCAGCTGCTCTCCTGAAGTGTCATTTGAAGAGGTAAATTTAGCAGGACAAAGCCAATTACACCACTTACCCTCGGAAGTGCTGCTGTGGAACTCCTCAAGATGCTGTAGCTGATTTGGCATAAAGGCAGCTTTAAGAGAGCATCTACAGAGGCAACCAGCCAGTCTCTTCTGTGTGTAGTAAAGTCTGGGAGGCATCACCACCCTCAGGCGTCACCCATCTCCCCGCTGCAGAGAGGTGTGCGCTTTCTAACCCACAGAGGAAAGGTCAGGCACAACTAGGCTGAGTTTCTTTGCCCAAATTAGAACAGGGGACATTTACAACACTGTTTTCCTGCCAAACCTGTCAAGAAAGGGTTTGAAGTCTACCAGGAAGTTGCTAAAGAGTACTTGCTCACTGCCACTACTGGATGCAAAAGATGGTGTCTGCTTATAGCTGTGTGAGGTGACAGTGAGCAAAGATGAGGCTGGATCATCAGCAGCTGGAAAAAGAGGAGATGCTTCCTCTGCTCGCTAAGAGGCTCTGCCCCTTGCACAGCTCCCACTGAGTTTGCTCACACCTGCCCCACTCCTCTCCTGTATTTGTACCACAAGGTCCTGTATCTTCTTGTTCTTATATCAGTGTAAGTCAGGAGTAATCCTAAAGGAGATTCACAAGGGCAAAACCAGTGAAAAATGAGTGAAATCAAAAGAAGGTCCAGTTTATAGAGGCTGAAAGCTGATTTTCTTTTGAATGAAGGCTAATCCAATCAAAAGTAAGAAGTTTTCAGAACTTCATGACTTCTAAGAAAGATTTTTATTTTTTTTTTTTTTAGATATAAAGAACTGATCATTCCTGGCTGTCACAGAGAGTGCAGATGATGAAAGCAATGGGTGTATTGGCTGGCTCCAGCTGAGGATCTGGCCAAGTGGAATTAACATTGTTCTAAAGATCCCTGCATTGAGTTTACAGGCTGAGAAAAATCCACATGACAGGCCTTGGTGTAACCTTCCAGGGAAAGTGTGGGCCTGAGATATGGTCCATATTCCCAGCTTGGAAGGGCAGACTGGAACTGGCTGTGACGCATCTGCCAGATGTTTTCTCCATTCCAGAGCAGCCAAACAACCAAAAGTCTCTGTGGTCTCCTGTCTCACTGATATTAGTAAACAGTTCTTATATTGCTTGGCATGACAGAAGAGGTAGAAGTTATGAAAAAAAAGGAATATATATAGTATTAAGACACTGCTGGAGCCTGAAGTCAATATTGCTGTTTACAGAGTTGCTGCTTCTGTTTGAAGGACCCTGCACTTCCCCTTCTTTATCACATTTGCAATTAGTTTTCCATACACATCTGCTCCTGACCTTAAAAAAATTTCCTCTTCACCCCTAACGGAAAATGATTTTGAAAAGAAATTGCTTCCAGAATCACAGTTCTTTCCCCATCCTTCAGTGTCTTTCCCAGCAGCCTCATACATCCCAGCTTACTCCAGAAAGAATCTGTGCCTTGCAGAACATCACATTTTGTGGCCAGGATTTTGGTGACTGCAAATGTGACCAAAACTTTAAACACCAAGCCCTCATTTAGGCACTTAAGTGCCCTTTTCTCAGCACTCTCAGCATAGTAACTCGCAGCTCCAGTTGACTTCTTTCCATCCTGCTTCTATTTTCACACCAAATCCCAGTGTAACCACGGTGTTTTGAGACAATGACAAGTTTATATGATGACTATACACTGCCTGTACTCGTAGACTCAGTTCTGTATTTCTGGGGGTGCTTCTCTGGAAAGGCTGAAGGGCAGAAAAGTGAATCTCCCTGGATCTCACGGCCATTTAACACAAACACAGAGTGAGAACCTATTCCAAATATTTCCCTGGCATTGAATAATTTGCTTTGCTGCCTCCAGGGATTTTTTTTTTCTCCAGTCTGTGTGCTAATTACATTCCGCTGAAATTCTCAAGATCGGGCTGTAAAGGCACTCATGTTGTGCACAGGGCTCTTGCTGGTGCAGAGGAACATTTTGCCAAGGAATGGTTGGGTCCTGGTTAGTCCCAGTGTGGGTAGTGGAGCTTCCAGCTGTGTGTACTGGGGTTTTTTTTTCACCCTGGTTTGTTCAGCACCTGTCCTGGTGTCTGGGTGCCCTCAGAGGCTGCAGGAAAACCCTTCCAGCTCCACCAGTGCCCCACTGAGGACACCGGAGCCCCTCAGTACTGGCATGGAAACAGGACTCAGAAAAAAAAAAAGGTGGGAAGATGGAAATGAGGGATTTCAGTGATCTAAAGGAAAGAGAAACTACAAAACACTGACAGCAGAAGACACACTGGGCTGCAGAAATTCATCCCTGATGTAACTTTTATTCCAGACAGTCACCCAAGAGCTGTATATGGCCCTCCTGGCAGAAATTGTTTGGTTTAGCCAGTAGCATTAATTGGAAAAAGTGAGCAGTATTGCTTTAATTGCACAAAAGAGAGGGAGGACAGATCCCATTTCAAATTCCAGAGTGAGGCTTTTTTTTTTTAAGGAAGGGGGGGGATAAATATTAATACCAAGGCTGTGTTGATGAGCTTTAGGGGGGTTGCTAAGCAACACAGCCCTTTGTCTATAGCCCAGACGATGCTCGGGAGGGGACTGTGTAGGAATAAAATTCATATGGCTTCTATAGAACCATCTTTTTGTAGCTTTTAAAGGATAAACAAAAACCAAAATCTGTCTCCTTGACTTTTTTTTTTCCCTTTCACATGAAAGACTTTCTGCTGAAAATCTGAGGATCTGAGAACATGTGTTTGGAGGGTGTTGTGAGCCTGACAGCAAAGTTGGGGCAATGAGCACACGTTTTTAACCAAACAGCAATATCCCCTCAATGTGTCCCTAAATAGGTTTTAAAACTCTCAAATTTTGTGCACTAATTTGCTGTTTATGGCACAAAACCATAACATTTTAGTCCATTGCATTTTCTTTTTTTCAGTTCACCTTAAGGAATTTCATAAATGTATCCCAGTCTAGCACAGAAATAAAATAGCTAATAGCACACCATTACATAACTGATAAAAGAAAACCACATATTTCCAGGTATTAAAATCATGTATATGTTAGCCTAAGCCTTGTAGTAAAATTCAGCTCCACAATTCTTCAAATTCAATATGTTGTTCCTTTTTACTTTAAACGTAGAGCTCAGGAATACAGGGGGAAGGAACAGCTTTTGATTTGAGACTTTTAGAGAAAAAGCTATATTTTATTAAAGTATTCAAAATGCTGACTGCAGAGAAATTTTAAATAATTTATTTTTAAAAAATGAAAGTGCTCTTATGTTCTGATATGAAAGAAAATCTAGAGATTTTTGTTTATACAAGGGAGCAGAGGTGAAAAGTGATAAACTCTGAGAACTGCTAACAGTCAGGGCCTTTCTTCTGTGATTTGTCCTGGAATTGCCTCCTCAAAACACATACATCACACATTTTTTAACTACTGAAGCCATATTATTGCAGAAAAAATGCAGGAAAGGTGGAAGAGCCTGCTGTGCTGGCAGAAGTGCTGTGGATTTCATAATTATTCCATAGAGCAAGTGCCAGCACAAACCCTCATGGACAGAGGGTCTGGAGCAGGGAGATGTTCCCCCCCAGAGCAGCAGCCCTGGAAAAACAACACAGCTCTACTTTCACCTGCACCTCGAGAAGAAATGGTGGTGTTGAAAGAAAGGGAGAATGCACCAGAATTTCCAGTTGCCTGTCCAGGGTGCCAGGGAGGGAACCTTGCCAAATGCCCACCAGGATCCAGCTGCAGACCACAGCTTCTTCCTTTGGATCCCCCAGATCCCAGGAATCTGAGCTGCCTTGCAAGAGACAGGGACAAAGAAAACTTTATTTGCTGGCCATTGAGTGCTCCAGCTCCTTCCCTATTTACAGGCCAGTATCACAGCTCTGCACCTGGCCCCAAGGATTCTCCTGTGGCAAATGCAGAGCAAGCAGCTCATGTAGCTTTATTAGGGTGCCACACACAGAATGTTCTTCCTGTCCTAAACAACAGAGTTTGTAAGAGCCTGGTGCATTTACATGTGAGAGATGACAGCAACAGAGTGAGAGGTTCAAACCTTGAAAGAAAAAGGTAAAGAGAAGTTATTTCTTAGACAGTCACTAGAAAGCATAGTGAAATACAGAAGAAGAAACCATTTCTCTCTTGGTGAGGGTTTTGCTGTATAATCTACATGAGATCCAAAGGCAAACATAAAGTTGATCAGATGATCATTGTACACATTGGCAGCACAACAGCAAGTTTCACAAAACACAAGGTGAAGCTAACGTTAGGCATGTGGAAATTGCTGAGGACACTGGTGCTGGCTTTGTTTTTAAAGTGAAAAGTTTTCCTTCACAACAATATAATTTCCTCTGTGTGTAGGCTGACTGAGAAAGTGTGATATCAAAAAATGAAAAAAGGTACGACTGGACTCTCTACGGGGTGATGAATAACATATCCTTGTGCTTGCAGAAAATTTTGGCCACAGACCAGTACTAAATTTCCAGTTTTCTCAGGCTCCACCAGACATGACTTTGTATGAACACTCTGTGTAAAAACACACTGTGTCATGTGTGGCCTCTTAAACAATAGAGTGTCTACCTCAGTTCAGGGGATCATGGACATCTATCAAAGCCGCTGGTATCTGAGAAAAATTCTTTGAAGATGTATGTCCAATATCTCTTTCAGGAGAATTCAACTTCCTTCCCACATATGTAAGTTCTCTAGCCTCCCTTTTCTCCTTCCCCAGCTCCCTGATCTGCTGTGGGCTCTGGAAGTATCAGAGAGGTCATGTGAGGCTTTTGAAACCCACGAGAGTGCTTAGGGCTGCTAGAGGAGGGAGATTGAATCTGGTGCTGGTAATAATGTGCAGGCAGCTCCTGGAAACAGCATTCCCACATTCCCTGGTGGCCTGCAGCCCCTCTGCAGAAGCAGCACGTGGCACTGGACAGGGAACATTTTGGATTAGGATCTGTCTGCAACACACAGCACCCAACAGGGAGCCAGAGCCAGGTTGTCACAGCCTGGCTTGGAACCTCTGTCAGAAAAGATGGAGAGCCATGCTGTTCTCCTGGATCAGCCCACAAACTGAGTGAAAAAAAAAAAGATCTGAGGCTTGTCTGTTCAGACAGGAGAGCAACTGGCCAAGAGAGAACAACACCAGGCAATCACTCCCAGTGTGCTGGAAACAAGGAACAACAAATATACCAAATCCTTTTCAAAAGGAGGCAGAGATGGTGTCTGTCTTTTTGCTCTTAGCAGGTCTTTGCACCACTCAGTCTTTTATCCCCACATGGGACTTTGGAGGTGGCTCAGAACAGGTCTGTGAGCGCTTTTCCAGCACCCATCTGTGCATATCCAGCCTCTCCAGAACTCTTTGACACGCATTCAGACCAAATTCAGCCAGTCTGGTCTGGGAGTGAATCAACTCTGCTGTTCTGTTCCTTGGAAGTGTGCTGGTGGGCTCAGGGGTGAGGGGGATGCCTGCAGACGCACACCTAAGACAAAATACTCAGTCCCTGAGCAAAATCACAGAACTTCTGGGGACTTACCCGTGCAAAGATGGGTATAGTTCCACCTAGAACCCATCTCCTTAAAAAGTATGGGGAAAAAAATTATTTTTGCAATGTGTGTGGCTAGTAGAAATCAGAGTTCTTCCATAGCAACATTATGGAGTTTCATATCACAGTTAGCTATATGTGGAATGCCAAAATTAGAATACTCACATAGAAAGTTTTGCATTCAAGTTACCTCAGGCAAGAGGGACTGTGTTTTACAGTGGAGCTCAGGATGTGCTGTGTCTAACACCTGCAATGCACAGCTCAAAATTGTGTTCAATAAATGACAGGTGAAGAGCCAAAATACAGAGTGTTACCCCAAACCAAGAGATATTGTGTCATTTTACCTATATATGAATTGCCCTTCTAACAACTCAGTCTTAATTTTATATTCAGATAATATCTATTCCTGCAGCAAAGACACTTGTTCAGGGGGGCTCATCACTCCCTGTTTTCCTTTTGTGTCAGAGGAGTTTTCTGCTCACTTTAACACTCCTGTGCCTGCCCAACAGCAAAGCAGATGTTGTGAGGGGGACTCTGGCTCAGCAATCCCTGTCTAGAACACAACACTCAGCTACCTGCTAAATGGCTTCCTTTTAGTTAAGGTGAAGCACTGACCACATTCTAAAATCCACTCAGGTGTAAAACCACCTGCAAATGAGCTGCTGGGGGGGGGAAAATTAAAGTGACAAGACCTTGGGAGTGAAGGGATGAGACATTTTGTCTGTATCCTCTGGCATCACTTTATGGATGAGGAATTATTTTTTAGCACATTTTATCAGTGTTAAGAAGGAGAACAAAAGGTTTCTGGATGAAAATATGGCAGATTTTCCTAATTAAGTGAAATGTACTACCTCCCATTCTTGTCTTCACTACACAGAGCAGATGTAGAATATTGTTGATTCACACTGCCTGCAATGAGAACTGAGTCACAGGGCATTTCCTGGGGATTAACTCAGAGCTGGGAAGAGTCTGTGCCCAAAGCAAACTGGGAGACCATTAACCCAAGCCTGCCATTAATTCCCTGGGAAATGCCCTATGCCTCAACTGTTATTTGCTGCTGTGACCTCTACCCCCCTCCTCCTACGTTACCCAGAGGAAAATACAGATCTCGAGCCATCCTGAGATCAGATGCCAGATGCTGATCCTGCCAGAGATGGATATTTCTCAGCCTGGGGAATTCCTGGCTAGGCCAGGAGCTCAAAATACCCTCCTCCATCTGGAGAATGAGGTTTTCAGGCCATTTTCATGCAGTTTTCTGGTTTTTAGAGCACACAATTTGTGTCAATTCACAACCTGCACTACTTGAATTAGTGGGGCTATGCAGAACACAAGCCACCACCTTTTCTACACTCCCTGGTAGTTGACAAAGTGGACAAAAAAAAACCCCAGTCACCTAAAAACTAAACAACTTTACATTAAATAAAAACCTAAACCAAAATTTACTTAAATGAAATGTGAAATTAAAACAATATCAAGGTCTAAAATTATATAATTTCTTAAAATAGCATATTGGTACTGCTGAAGTTCTGGTCGGGTGTACTAGATGTGTTTTAGTCAGGTGAACTGGGTGGGCTCCCTGGAACAAGAATTTGCTGAAGTCGAAAATTTGGAAGGAGATTTGGAAGCAGTTAGCCTCCTGGCACATACAAAATATTTACTAATTTAATTTTATTCCATCAGTTCTATTTAACAAGTTCATTTCATGTTGTGAATTCATAGAGAATTAAAAAAAACTACTTTTTTCCTTCTCCAATCTATGAATAAAAATGAGTACAATAAGTTCTGCAATTTCTACACTCTGACTTATTTCAGTGACTGATAACTTAATTATTCATAGTAACAAACCAGTTAGTTGCTTTTAAGCTAAGAAAAGAATGCGGGTTTTTATTTTCTTATAACACTTAATATATTTTATTTAGGTAACAAAGGGAATATTAAGCTATTTGGGGAATTTTTATTGAATTCTAGTTTTCATTCAATTATAAATTCATAAAAAGAAGGAAAAAAAACCTAGAAATAAATGAACCACCCTTCATTTTCCAATTAAAAATATGACAAAATTAAGAATATGATAAAGTGATCATTAATTTATCAACATAATAAATATTCATAGAGAAATACTTTTGGTTAACAAGAAAAAAGACCTCACTGTGTACTGTCTTTTGTTATAAATCATAGAATCTCAGAATGGTTTGAATGGGAAGGGACAGATCATCCTGTTCCAACACCCCCACCATGGACAGGGACACTTCCACTAGAGCAGGTCACTCCTTTGAGCCAACATGGCCTTGAACACTTCCAGGGATGGGGTGTCCTCAGTTTCACCCTGTTCCAGTGCCTCTCCACCCTCACAGTGAAGAATTTCTTCCTATTTTCTGATCTAAATCTACCCTCTTTCAGTTTAAAGCCATTTCTCCCTGTCCTATCCCTACATGTCCTTGTAAAAAGACACTCTCCAGCTTTCTTGTAGGCCCCCTTTAGGTGTTCTAATGGTTACCAACCCATGAAAGCTAACTTTTATTCCAAAAAAATATCTAGCATAACTTAATACTGCAAAAAGAGATCAAATGTATTATTTAAACCAAGATTTCCTACTTGGTGATTTAAATCTTGATTTAAATTAGTTCTCTGTGGGTGTTGGAGTTGGCTTACAGCCTTCAAATAATTGTAGGGAAGAAAGGAAACTCTGCTGAGACAGATGCTATAAATATGTGCTGGTATTTGAGACTGCAGTGACGTCTTTACATTCAGAACCTCTGGGTTATCAGCATTAGAAGATTGGGTGTACCTCTGAACTGCACTAAAATAAGTGACACAGGCTAAGGAAAACCACAGCAATTGGTACTTGACTGTTTCAACATTGACCTAAAATGCTGTGTGTAGCTTTTGAACACTGTTCAACAATCAATCTGTTGGCCAGTTACCTTCCAAATTCATCTTTCAGTGTAGTACAGATCCTGTGATCCCAGCATTTCACGGGCAGCAGATGGAACCTCCAAATCATGGGACAGCACACATTAGGATTGCTGCAGGACAGCAAGAATGAAAGAGGGGAAGCAGAACAATACACCATAAAAGAAAAGTATGGCCATGGGCACAGGCAGCCAGAGAAATCTGGAAAATGACAGTTCATAAAGCATTTCTATAAAGATTGAAAACCGTCACTGGTGAAGTAAGGTAGTGTAATCTGTGCCTTTCTGTTTTCTTCAGTTCCTAGTGAGCTGACACCAAAGAGCAGTATTTTGTTCTCTCCTGGCTGTGCTAGCAGCCTCCAAATCCAGCAGTCAGACAGCAACACACCCACAGCTGGTGTAATGCCCAGAAATAACTTCTCATTTACCCAGGTGCTTTGAGTGCTCGGCCTGAATGCTCTGTGTGGTTGGGGCTACATCCCACACCTGCATCTGCCTGGATTTTAAAAGCACCGTGTCTTATGGTGGTTCCCAAACAAATCTACATCAGTGGCCTAAGAAAGCCAAACTTTGGCTTTTCTATCCTGTACAGTTGCTTTCAAATCCAGTTCAAGAATGGCTGGTATCCATTTAACTTAAGCCAGCAGTCATTTAGATTGAAAAATGTATTACTACAAATATAAAACAAAAATTGTAACAGTTCATCTGCACCTACTTTCACCTGGTATGAGACCAGCTGTAATTTCTCAGTGGCATGAATTTAAAAGGGATGCAACACCAGTACTACGCAGTGTAGTGCTTAATCTCAGTCTGGTGATGGTGAAATTCTTCACACTGCACATTTCTTCTTGCTTTCTACTTCCCCCTCTTAATGTAAGAGACCTGTGTTTACACTGAAGCTTGAGAACTATGGTAGAGAAGTGATAAGGGTTTTTTCATTTTCCTTTATTTTTCAGTGTATAAAGAACTGAAATAATAGATAAACAGCTTAATAAAAAAATAAAAAACCCCCCAATCTTTATTTTTAAAGATTTTGCAGACATTTTATCAGTCCTGCAAAACTGTTCCTGAGCTAACTAAACATCACCCATTTTATAAACAGGCATGCTGTAATAGAGGAAGAGACTCAGTCCCACAGTCACTGGTGATAGATGACCTATAAAACACTTCAGTTTTGACACACAAAAACTGTAACTATTAGACAAGGCTACTGTCTTGGGAATGCAGAGGTACATTCACAGAGGGTTTTGAAATTGCAGCACTCATCTGACATCACAATGAAGTCAAAGGGATTCCTTTAAGGTCAATAAACCCCTGAGCAACTCAAAGGCTGCAACCCATATTTATTGCTGTGGAGTTTCTCAGAAAGGCAGATGGACTGTGCATGAGGAGTGGATCTGCTCACGTTTCAGGTTTGCAGGAGGACCCCGTGGAATGGCCAAACACGTTCCTATTTGACGGGATCCATTTGGCTGGAAAAGATTTCTTTTTCCCAGAGGTTTCTCTCAATAGCAATCTGCCTTGGCTGAGAGGGTCTGGAGGAGGCTCCTTAGGGAGTTTATCTGTGCTGCTTCGTGACTGCTGCACGGGGATGTCGACTTTCCAAACCTCAGAGAAACCTGCTGGGCAAAAGTCCTTTACAGACACTTGGAGCCCAGCTGGCTGTGCTAACCCTCTGGGCCAGCTCTACAGCTTATCCCTTATTAAATTCCAATCCTTCATCACTTGTGATAAAACAGAAGCCAGAGGGTGGATGCACAATGAGTGTTTTCGAGAGCCCTGCTTGTGTGATAGTTTACTTTGTGGGGGCTTAAATACAAACCGGAATGAATGTTTAAATCAAAGCACAAACACCTTTGGCCTCAGGGTAAGAAAAGCATTTTCACATTTTAAACATCATTGGCCTCAAGGTACTAAAGCAAATATTTACTAAACTTCCAGACTTCAGAGCTGGCTTTTCTAAAGCAATTCCTTGTTGCTGCTTCTCTGGGAGGCTTTTCTCTTCTGTGCTTCCCACCCTTTGGGAAGAACTCGAGCAAGGACTAGGAGCACAGCCCCTTTCTCCAGATCCCTCTGCTCCAAAGATCATCTCATCCCCACAGCTGTTGGCCAACACTGAGAAGCCAAAGGAAAGCAAGATGAGAGAAATACCACTCTGCAGATGGTTTGTGCTGCTCTCATGCACTCCATTCACTACACTGACCTCAAGGAAACACTGATCCCATCACACTCACCATGGGATTGAGAAGCCACTGACACTGCACGTATGCCACTCTCTTACTTGGTGACAGGGAATGTGTCCTGCAAGGTGTCAAGAATGTGAAAATGTGATCAAAGACCACCACCACATCCTCTCTTAGCTCTGAAGTCCCTTCAAGATGTGGGATGGGATTAGGTATGACACAAAATTGTCATTTATTTCTTTATTATCAAGTTTTAGCACTCCAGCCTTTGTTCAACTTCAAGTTAACCTCCCTTCATCCCCCCAGCTATTCTACAAACAACCTGATGGAAGAAAAGGAAACCGTTGCCATAGTCTGATGACAATTTCCTCCAGTGCCAGTGCAGGCAGCTCCCTCACTGTGCTGCTCTCTCTCCCACACCAGGCTGTGCCTTGACCGTGCCAGAACAGCAGCTCATGGGTTATGCTGTGAACCAGACCGAAGAGCCGGTTTGGGTAAAAAAACACTGCAACAAAACAAAGCAAAACAAAAATAGTAATTTTTAACCAAGAATGCTGCCCTGACCCAGCCAGGCCACCACACATCACACTGTCACAGGCTGGCCAGGCTACACCTTCCCCATGGTAATGTGAGATGTTGGTTTTTCACTGCATCAGAATCCAAGGCACTGTGAGGAGATCCAGGCTGTCCCGCCCAGAGCCAAGGTGTGAACACAGAACTTCAGCCTCAGATTCTCAACACATGTCCCATGGGCTCCCACAGTTTGCCAGGCAGACTGAGATTAATATACAGAGAACTAAGTGGCAACAGGTCCTCTTCCTTCACCAAGGGCAAACCAAGCATTTCAGAACAGGAATATCCAAACTTTTTAAGAAGACTTTTTGAAATTAGAGGCTTCACGTTGGAATTTTTTTAGGGCATTCTGTCCCAACGAAAAATTAATTTTAGTTCAGTTTTCATCCTGAGTCCAAGTGGAAATAGATTTTAAACCTCTGAATAAAACTGACCAGAAATTCTTATTTTCAGTGGAGTAAGGATTATATTTATACCATGCATAAGTGACAACAGGAACAAGATTCAAGGATCAAATAGGTATTATCACTGCGGCACAAATGTTCTGCAAATGTAATAAAATAACACAGCAAAATATAGTACATTTAATAACTGCTATACAATGCACTATTATGCTATATTGTCATACAGTACCATGTTACTCTGTACACATAACAATTTTTAAATTGCATATATAATAGTCACTGCTTGCTTCTTTGACACTTCAGTATAATTCTAGTATTATTTTAATCATAAATATTCTAAAGTAGCTTTAGGTGAAGATTTCAGAATACGAGAAATGTTGAAGCAATAAATTTCAAGGAAAATGTATGTAAAGGGTTCTGTCAGTAGAAGTTAAAAAGGATCTTTCTAATTTGGTCTTTTTAAAATGCTTTTTTTAACAGACAAGTAGATTAGAATTTTATTGCCGGTGATAGCAAGTCTCAAATATTTTATAAAAAAAACCTAGAAATATCTCAACTAAATGACAGATTTTCTTCTTTTTGTAACATACCTTGCTATTTTCTTGATCAATCAAAGATCTGCTATTCACAGATATAAAAGCTTTGTATTGCAAGTGTTAGTCTCATGTAAGGATTTATAATAATAAACCCATATGACTACACAGATACAGTCAGTGCCACAAAAGATACACTGAACAGGCCATAGAGTATTGGGGGAAAGTGCAAAAAAAGAATCCATAGCAGGTGAGAAGAAGTTGAAAAGGATTTCTGGATGAATTACAGATTTACAGAAAACAATGCTGAAGAGAAGACCGCTAGAGATGTATACTTGGACCAGGACTCAAAATTACAAACATTTCTGTCTTTTTCTTAATTATTATTCTCCTTTTAAAGATCTACCTCCCTAAGTAATCTGCAATTCTTTCTGCATGAGGCTGGGAGGGAGTTTCTGCTACTACAGTTTTAAACTCTTACATCCTGCCCGCCACAGCCCAGATTTGGTGAACAAAGTATTCCTTTTCCTCCCTGCAACAGACTTTTCCACAGGATTCAGGAGGCAATTTAAAGTATAAATTGAGGGAAGTTATAATGGAGAAAGAAAGGTTGAATGGAACAGAGCTCTGTGAGCAGAATAGCTGAATGTTATTTATCCAAAATAAACAACATGGATTGGAGGAAAAGCACTGGGAGTTACTGAGGGAATGAGTGAGGACAATAGAGAAGAATCAGAAAGAAATAAGATCCAGGATTTCATGAAACAACTTAGGAATGGGTTACGTGAGGGCAGGTGGAGTACTTCTGGGCAAGAGCAGAGATATGATGGCATGCTGAGGCCTTTGCTGGAAGTGATCTGTCCTTTCGAACAGTAATGATTTGTTTCTCTTTGTACCTGGCATAAAATGGCCTCAGATACCTGCACAGCATCTGGTTCCCTCCATCGTGCTCATAAGCCAAAGGAGAGTAAACATTAACCAAACTCAATGCAAACAAGAGGCAAATACCTACGTTAAAAAAACTCGGCAAGCCTGGGTTTGGAAATCACTGCACTTACTGGGTATGTGGGAATGACTCGTTTCTATCATAATTACATAGTGATGTTCACTGGACAATTTCTTACCTAAAATACATGTGCTCAGAAAAACTGTTTTTAATCACAAAACTTGCTTTAGCAAGTAGATAGGTAATTGTGTACCCCTACTAAATATGGGCTTATGAAGAAGATGCTCCCTTCACATTTTATCCCTCAAGCTCTCTGAATTATGGATTTCTTCGTAATGTTCAGCAAATTCCTGGAAACCCATCCTTGCATGGGAAGGACGGTGTGAGGAACCCACACTGCACAGCTTTTCCACTCAGAAGCTTTTGCAATGTGAGGACAATCTTGGAAAATTGTGAAGCTCAGAGCCTGCAATCAATGGCTTGCCATGTTTTTGGCCCCTTTTGCCATCTGCTCTGAGAAAGGAGTGGTTCCTGCAGCGCAGCTCCAGTGGTGCCCAAGCTGACCTCTGTGTAGGATTGTGGAGTCCAGTGCAGAGCCCGAGCCCTGTCCAGGGCACAGAACTGATATTTTGGGTTGTCCTTCTTTTCACAGCAGTGTTTGATTCTCACAGAAGCTACAGAAACTCAACTTGAGGAAACTACACCTCCACATTTGCCTGGATTTCCTCCTTTCTTTCTCCCTGTGGGTGTCACAAAAAGCTTAAAATAGCCCAAGGTTTGCAGCACTTTTCCTGAGCTATCTGTTGCAGATAATTGAAAGGGTAGGGGAAGGAAGATTAGTATCTGAGACAGTATTTGTAAGTCTAAAGAAATCATCATAATGTTGCTAACCTAGGTCAGGACCAGCTGAACCTCTTGGACCCAGAGGTCGAAGTTTTAATTCCACAGTCTCTCCTGATTTTGCTGTTTCAGAAATGCACATCATGTTAAGAAATTAGGAAGCTGTGTCTCGTTTTGTCTCAAAGGACTTGACTTTGCTCACCATTCTGCCAGTCCTCGGAGTCTTTTGAAGAAAAAACCCACAAACCTCTCCTACTTGGCACTATTTTATTGTGTATTTTTGAAGGAAGAACTCTGTCTACCTTGAACAGATCCCTCAGGACAATCTCCAGTGCGGACACATAATGACATATGAAAATGAGTGGAATGCTCTGAACATTGTGCCTCTGCTTCACGGGCCAATTTTGCCAATCTACCACAATTTGTGATTCATGAAAGTAGACCTTGTCCTTAGACAGAGAACTTTAATTCCCCTCTTTCCTCTGTCAACCTAACAAAACACTAATTCTTAAGGAACATAATATTGTGTATTTGCTGATGTAAAAGGCTCCTGGTATGAAAAAAGCAGCTTTTCCCCTACCACCCTGTGGTGAGAGGCAGACTTTGCACAGCAAGGTGATGTATTATTAGAACTAGCAAAATCCACAGAATTCCTTCATGAGATTGAAACAAATTCTGTTTCATTTGTAACTGTGTTTGTTATTTTTGTTAAACTGCCCCCTCTCAGGTCCTATCCCAAGAAGAAATCCTGTCAAGAAGGATTATTTTTGGCCAATTCTCCTTCAAAGAGTCACAATCAATAATCTCTCTTACAGAAATAAACCTTTGGGAACACAGTAAAGAATGTTAATCGTAGTTCCTATGGACATCTCACTTTCTCTAAAGGCAACAAATGAAATATTAAAAACTAAGTAGCATTTAAACAAGTCGCTCACCATGAAGTCTGTCTCAAAGCTCACACACTAATCAAAACCAGAGCAACACAAGGGACCCTGGCTTTATAAAAATAATCTTTTCTCCTATATCATCAATTTCATAAAAAGCCTTCAAAATCCACAAGAGTAAAACTGTTTCTCACTTTGAGAGCAAAGGAAAAAAAAAGTGTGTGAGCATTTCAGGTTTTATAAAGGAAGTAATGTAGCAAATTGTAGGCTTCTGTAATTCCATTTAAGTAAGCCAAGTTAAATACACATGGCCTACAAGGTTGTGGGGTGGGAATTTGGTAGACTCTAGAGATTCAGAAACATTATCATCTCCTCACTATCACTTGTTAGTGGGCTATCACTCCATATTTTTTCAGCATTAAGTGGCTTATCAATACAGACTCTCCAAGAAGAGCTTCAGATTTTGTTGCCTACCCTGAAAACCTTCACTTGGAAACATGTGCTGTTTATCAGTCTGCAGCAGAACCACATATAAAAATGTGTGTTTTCTGTCATGACAGCGTAAATTGAAACATCCCATAGTAGTTTTCCTGCCATTATCTTCCTATAAAATTATAATGGACCCTGTGCATATTTGGGTAGGTCTGTGACCTGTCAGGTGTCTTAAGTAATCATTAGGGTTGTTTGCTTCTGCAGCTGTAAGCAGTTACAGAAGGAGATGCTGGTGATGCTGATACACAAGAGTTAGGCCATACAAGACACTGCAACTGCTTTCCTTGCACTTTTCCTTTCACTGCAACTTGCTCTCCTATTCCCTCCTCATCCCAGAGAGAAAATACTGAACTTCACAGAATCAGGAGCAGGTTTCTTCATTGCCAGAGCGGAGGAAAGATCCTTCCTGTTACAGCTGGTGCAGCATTGGCAGCCACACAACCACCAGCCAGAGCCAAATCTCATCTCTTGCTAGGCAGCGAGGTACCCCAGATCCTCCTCTCCTTTACCTCACACAGATGGTGGTGACTTTTCTTTCCCTCCTCTCCACTTTGCTCCTGGCTGCCCTTATGAGTCGCTCTGCACTTGACCTCTGTATTGTCCACACCGTGCCAAACTCATTAAAACTGCAGGCAGAAAAGCAAAGAACTGCCCAAACAACCAAAAGGGATGGCAGGATCCAGAAAGAGCCCTTCCTGAACAGGAGATGCACATCAAGTGCACCAAGGGCTGGGGAGCCAGCATTGCACTGCATTTGTCAGCCAGAACAGGACTTTAAATACTCCAGACAGCTTAACTGTACAATTTCTGATACAAAGCCAGCTACAATTTCACTAGAATGAGTGTTATATATATACATCCTGCAGTCCCATAGCTGTGAAAATCGTTCCTATGCAACTGTGCTCTGGCATCTCCATTTAGCTTTTAATTGTGCTTCTATCCTTTTCACTGCGAGGACAGCTTAAAACCTGTAACACTGCCTGCAAAATGCCAGGACCTGCAGGAAACCACCAGTCTGCAAGGCCTGGCATGTTCTACCCTCCTCCCTGGCAGGAGTCACCCTCGATGGTGCCCTCAGGCTCAGCCAAGAGCATGTCATGCTTTCCCATCCCTCCCAGCTTTGTATAAAGCCTAATCCATTTTTCAATTTCTAATTTAAGTGAATTTGGAGTAATTATGTTGAATGTCAGCATCAAAAAGCCTGAGGCCCTAATTCAGTACTGTGCCCAAGCACAGGTATATAATTATTCCTATTCACAATATCATATCCTTGAATGTGCATTGCCACAAAGATCAGGAGCAGCCAAAAGCACGGCATGGCAAACTCTCTTGCCTTGAGCTTAGTGCAGCAGCTCTGCCACCTGAAGAGCGGGAAAAATTATCTCCTAAAGATTACTGTGAGCTTCCCATTTTCCCAGCATCTGTGAGGAACATGAGGATAACACTGGCAAGCCCAAATCTGAAAGTCAGGGAGATGCATTTCTGAGAACAGGAATACACATTCTTCCCTTTCAAGGCAAGGGGGTCTTTAGATGGGTGCAGAGGATGAGTCCTCATGTTTCTTCAGGAGGAAAAGGGAAGAGAAGCTTCCCCCTGTTCTAGAAAAAACATCAATTTATTGGACTCCTCTGTCACCTGTTGGAAATAGGAAATAATTTTTTGCCTAGCATACCTGACTGTAGAACTTACACTCCTTTTAAGCCTAAACATGAAAACACGATATTAATGTTCAAAGCAAAACTAACTAGCTACAAAATCTTTGACATTTCCTACTTCCTGATGAACTCCAGACCAAAAATTATTCATGGGAATCCTTCTGTTGCAACATTTTCAATAGAAACACTTTGTATTTGACTAGAATGGAAGCAGACATCATCCTTTCCATCCAACACAGCAAACAGGCCGAGAATACATCAAGCACACCAAGAACATGGTCGAAAGGTTGGCTGTTTCTGAAATTACTTAAACTCATTACTAGTAAGGATGTGGAAATGAAAAGTTCTGCTATCATAAACATCAAACAATACAAAATTAACATGCAGCAAATACTCCAGTGTAGTTTTCCAGGTCCACTTACAGTGAGATTGGAGATGATACCAAACAGGCTGCGAGCCCAAGTATTTGTACATGTGTGCAAGCAGTTAAGAAGCAAGTAATCTGACCATATATTCCTTGCTGATTCCAGACAAACCCTTCAGGCTTGTGTTGACCTTGCTGCATACCTAACATTATGCACATTCTTAACTTCTATTATTCTAATAATTCCTATAATATGAGGTATTTCTGTGAGTATTTGCAGGACTGGATCCTAACTCTGAGCTGGCATTCACAAAGATGTTCAGGAAAATTAATCCAAATTAACTAGAGGTTTCATTTAAAGCAGATTAGTTAAAGTGCATTTAACCCTGTAAAGACTTTTCAAAATTAAAGTAGTTTTAATTCAGCTTTGTATAGACTTAATCAATTTTTTCAATTTCTAATTTAAGTGAATTTGGACTAATTAAGTTGAATGTCCTATGTAAATGAGCCTGAGGCCCTAGTTCAGTACTGTGTCCATGCACAGGTATAAAACCATTGCTTGAAATCACATCCAGCTGTTTTCAGCAAGGTGGATATAGGTACTTAAATATATTCCCGAATCATACTCTTAACTGCTTTATATTCTTAAATCATTTGAGAATTATAGTTTGATGGCAAGGAAAAATCATAGCCCAAAGGGCCAAAAGGCAGATAAATATTTTTCATTGACTGTCTTCCAGATGATACCAATTTCTTCAGTGTGCGTATGAGCAATCTTCCATCATTGTTTTCTGTATGAAATCTCTGATTGACACAGAATTAACAACTGGTTCCTCGGGCTGGAATTATTTTTTTTCCTTAAAAGGGGAAAGGAAGATTAATCCTTCATTTTCTGGAAAGATTTCATAATGGGTGTTGTTTTCTCAACCCAGACTGGTAAAGCACCATATCCATTCCCAATGGAAAAGATGAATTTCAGTAATTGTGTTTATCTAGGATTTTACATCTCAGATTTTGCAATCCTTTTTTCAAAGCTCCCTTTACTTGGAAGCGTTTGAGCCTAAATTATTTTCTTGATGGGTATACAGCAAGAAAGTGAATAAAAAACGCAATGCAACAATCTTAATAACAAGGTCTGAATAGGCACCAAAGTTAAGTTTAAATATTCAATGTCAGACACATTTGTGCTTAACTGCTTCACAGAAGAGAGGTAAAATTGTGCGATAGTATTCCTGATAGCAATGTAGCAGCAAAAAACATGCTAAGAGGCAAGTTGTCTTTTAAATAAAATTTGCCAACTAAATTAGGCGCTGAGCCAGGAAGGCTATTCAGAGAGTCATGGAGCCTAGGCAGACATCCCATGTCTGCTTATTCAGAGTGGGTTGGAGAAGTCAGCTCACACCGATACAGCTCAGCTCTTGATCCTTCCAACTTCCAAACACAAATTCCTTCAGCTCCTCCTGGCACCTGAAGAGTCCTATTCAACAGAGCACTGGCCATCAAACTCAGGATGCTAAAGACCTGAGGTCTTATGATGAACAGATAACATGTATCATAACAGAGAGCACCAACATGGTTTTATTTTCATGCAGCTGAGTCCAAGCAAATGCTCTTCACCTCTCAGCAAGACAGTACCCTTTCTCGACACAAGCTGGCAGAGATCCTTACTCAGCTTGCTCAGACACCTTCAGGGGACCTTCCTTTACCTGAATGGGTGCTAGCAGACTGAATATGTGACCCACAGCTCACTGAATGCCATGATGTTGTTATGCCCACAACAAAACTGAGATTTGACAGCTCTGTACGTCACTTTCACCGAGTGTCTGTATTTTGGTTAGTCTTCCCCAAGGACGATGAGCTCTTCTCCAGAGAGAGGAGTTCTTAATCTTTTTTTAACTTGTACAGTGAAAGAGGCAGAATTTCACCCTGTGTAGGTCCTTCAAGTATATTTATCAACATCTTAGGTGAGCATTGCAAAGAAAGAGGAGGAGCAGGTATTGAAAAGAGATTCAAGGGCAATTACTACCATCCTGCTCAATGACTACCTAATTCCTGCTGCCAGGAACAGCAACTCTTTCTCCCTCCTTTCTATTACTGCCTTTCCCCACATTATTTTTCTGTTCTCTCTGTCTTTCTACTGGTGAAGTTAGTACTACCACATCTTCCACTTTAATACAAAAGTGAAAAGATATTCACAAGAATATAGACTGGTTGACTTCCATAGTGCTTTGCAGAATGGCCGTGTTGTGAACAGGGCCGTCAGCAGCACAATGTGCAGGGGACACTGCCCGTAAATGGGGCTTCTTTGTAATTCCACTATCATCGTTTCCAGAATTTCCATGGCTCACTTTTAGTTGAAGAGACGTTTCTTCCACACTGAGACGAAAGAGCTTTTTAGATGTGTTTGAAGGCTGTTAGCCACCACCACATGCCAGCCATTCTCTCCTTGTGCTCTGTAGCTGCTTCACATCAAGCACCCAGTGGTCTCTGCACTTCCCGCTGCCTCCTCTTGAACCAAAAGCTTTTACTATTCTTCAGTTTGCAGATGTGGTGCAGATGAGGAGCAGTGCCTAGCTGAGGTGTGTTCAGTAACAGAATTGCTCCAGACACAGAAAAGCAGCTTCTCCCATGCACACATTAAGCTGGCAGCATTTAACTGGCATCTAGATAACAAGGACATCCGCTTCTCTGCAAAACACGCTCAGGACTCGCAGCCATGAAACGGACTTGATAGCCTTTAAATTCTGTTTTACTGTGCTGGCTTCCAGAGATGGCTTGGAGCCGATGTGGCAGCTCATTAACACTCAGTTAACACTTCTCTACATAGCACAGAGTTGACTTTTACATTCTCTTGTTTTTAGGAGAGCAATTCGTGGGCAATTAAAGGAAGGGTAATAGCTTAAGAGATACAAAATATTATGAAAAAATCAATTTTAAAAACACTGAAAACAAAAATCCACAATGCACTGAAAACACCATTTGTGATTATGGAATCCAGGAGAAGCATTCTTTTACCTCTCCAAGTTTCCAATGCATGTGATTTCTGAGTCCCAGCTTCAGGTACCAGAGTCAGACGTCTGCAGAGGAGCAGTTCATTATCTGAGAAAGGAACCTTCTAAATCAGCTTCTGCTTTCAACCTTACAGCAGCATCTGTTTTATTTAAAAAGCCTATAGCTCACTCTTAACTTTTAGGCTGCAAAAATAGGGAGAGTGCAACTCAAACTTTCTCTGATGCTGTATCCTTCAGCTCTGAAAGATAGAATGATCTTTTCTTGCAAATAAATCAGTAAAAGAAGAAGTGAAAATGTCAGACTGCATTTGATTGCCAGAAAAGCGAGTCTTTCCCACAATAAAAAAGAGTAAACTCCATGTCAAATGGGGATCTTGTCTACTAGTTTCCTCAGACAAACAGCACAGTGAGAGCATGCAGGAGATTAATAGGCAGATCATCTTCCAGCCCACCTCACTGCAATGTCTGTCTGTGCTAACGAGTCGCCTTGTGCTGAAATCCATGTGAAACTCGGTCCAGCAGCCCTCCAGATTCCAGGAAGGGATTGGCAAACACCCACCTGCCAGCCAAGGAGGAGGAGGGCGTGCTGAAGGGGGCCAGTGGATGCACTGACAGCCTGCACGGCTCCCCGTGGATACCCAGCTCTCCCTGCCTCCACGAGCTCTATCCGATGGGCTCTCCTGGGCTGCTCAGCAGGAACAAAAAGTGCCTCTCTCTGCACCGGATTTTGGCAGGCAGCACTTTCACTCTTCCCCAATAGGTCGAGCCTGCCAGGAGGGAACCACACTTTTGACAGGAAGAGGTGCCCTTTGCACTCCCCAGCTCTGCAGGAGCTCATGAGTCTTCAAAAGCTCCTTTTCCTGCCAAGCATTCCAGGCACCAATGTCCTGAGGGAGAAGGGGCAGCAGAGCTGCACTAGTGCAGAGCTCCACCTGGTCCAAGCAGCCCCACTGAAACCCCTGTGGGGGTCTCTCTGTGGCCCTGTGTGTGCCAAGTAAACAAACTCACACAGCACATTTGCAAAGACAGTTTTTTCAGCTCTGCCAGAAT
Source organism: Bombycilla garrulus (assembly GCA_013400315.1). Taxonomy (NCBI): domain Eukaryota; kingdom Metazoa; phylum Chordata; class Aves; order Passeriformes; family Bombycillidae; genus Bombycilla; species Bombycilla garrulus. The sequence goes on along the minus strand of VXBU01007382.1, from coordinate 331,403 downwards.
GTCCAGGCACAGATTGAGTCATTAGGCAGATTTCAGCTGGATGGCCGTGCATGAACTCTGGCATGTGGCACATAGAAGATGTTGGGCAGCAGCTGAAGAAGCAGCTCCTGGCCTCTGGCAGGAGCTCCTCTTAAGGTGAAGAAACAGTCCCACCTGTGGCAGAAAACACTGGGCTTTATCTTGGAAATGGGATTGCCAACACATAGAAAGCAGTAAAAGCAGTGAAACAGCATATATTCAGAAATAAATCTCTTTTTGGCTACCTTGCCCAAAAGGAGTGGCGCAAAATCCTCTTTAGTGTGGGGACAGATGGGACAAAGGCAAGCATGATGCAGCCTGGGGTTCTGTTCGTATTTGAAAAGAAAGCAACTAAAGTGTAAAGACTTTTAATGACCTCTGCTCTTCCCTTTTCCTTTTTTCTTCCCTTTCCTTCTCCAGTTAGCCCTTAATACATTCAGCTGCAGTCATCTTCCTAGCTGATCAGTCAGCGCTGGGTCTCCTGAACATTTTCTTGCTAAATATTTGATAAACTGTAATTCATCATAATACCATCTTTGGGATTATTTTTTTTCAGATCTACCACTAATTTGGTGGGGTATATATTGAAACACTGATTTCAAGTAGTGATCTTTATATAAGTTAAAAATTCAACATCTCCATATTGTAAATTCTCCTGTCATGCTCATCTATTTTATCTGCTGGACACTGGAGGCCTCAGTTTCCAGGAAGCAGAAAAAGCATTTTATTTACCCCAGCCATAGAAAAAGCAAAGCAATTTCACTGAATATTTTACATTAAAATTTCAGCACCGACAACTAAAGTTTGGTAAAAGATCTAAAAAATGTTATCATGGGAAATGTTGGGTGAGTTTAAGTTAAAAAATTACTACCTGTATCACCTGCAATGTCTTCATTATTATTAGGACCTCAGATATTACGCTGATAGTTGCTCAGACTAATATTTCTACATTAATCTCTCTTTGGTGATATTGGAAAAATGCCTGTGAGCTAATAAGAGCTCAGCACATGGGAGGATCGGATTTGATATAAATGAAATATTTTTTCTGGGTCTTTGGCATGTAGCTACGTGCATAAGAAGCAGAAAATAGGACAAAACCATCAAAGTAATATGAAAACACGTGATGGTGGTTTATTAAAAGACTAACAGCTGAAAAATATGAATGCCCCTTTTTTTGCCTCTCTATGTGACATACCATCCTATCTCCCACAGCCCTTTGAAGGCAGGGGATCCAGAAGTAACAGCTGAATTCTCAAACCAAAAAGCCAATGAACTGGAATATTCCCTTCAAAAGAGATGATGTGGTTTTATTGAAACCACTCTCCAAGTGGCTGGCTCCCAGAGTGTGGTGGGGGAGCCAGGCATCTATTGGAACAGATTTGGCATAAATGAGGAAAAATCCAAGGCAGCATCCACGCCAAGCCTCTTGTCGTTACTGGATGGGACTGCTGGGATGTTTGGTCTCCGGACCCCTGACTCCAGGAGCACAGGCTTCCCCTTGGCCAGCAGCTTCACTGCAGCTCATTGAAAACGAGGAATCAAGAGTAGCAACCAGGATTTTCAAGAAGGTACCTGGTGGTGCTTAATGAAAGGGAGCCTGAGCCTCAGGGAGGAGATTACAAGGCAGCATTGCCAACTAATGCTGCTGGAAACAATGCTGGTGATAGCATCTCCTCTGCTGGGAATGAGCAGGAATGCCAGCCAAGCTTGCATTCCAGTAGACTGCAGGGTTATTTGAGCAAAAAAGACATTAGATACCCTAAATGGAAGATCTTCTTGCTCTTGTCAGTCTGCCTGATCTAGGTGCTATATTTACAGATGCATTAGCTTACAGAAACACAAAATAACTACAACTGTAAAAGCACCAACACATTTACCCAGTGTAAATAAACACATTGTGCTCACAAACTGTATTTCTTTAGCATGCAGTACTGTGGCTCGAGACCTTACAGAACAAAAGAAAACAGAGTGCATAAAGAACTGCGATATTTGTTTCACAACACAGTATATATAATATAAACTTTGCATCCAAATTTACAAGTAAGTCTTTACTGCTTTCCACGTGCAAATTGCCAAGTTGAACATCAACGATTGGTTTAGTTTCAGAGAAAGTCGCACAGAAGATATGAAATTATTTGCAAAATAAAATGAAGTGTTGATGGTCCTGTCCTCATCATTTGATAAAAGGATATTTCACTGAGCTTCAGCATGCAGAGTAACAGCATGGTCCCTCCTGTGATCTCGCTCAGGGAAAGGTCAGCTAGCTAGAGAAATCATATTTACTTTTGGAGCATTCAGCTACATAAGCTGCCAACTGGGAAAAAAGTGTCAAGTGACTCAGAGGAAAATGCTTCTACACCCCCAACATGAATCGAAGCTATGAAGGGTTAACAATGAGAAATGGTGGAAGATGGTTCAATCAACAGATCTGTGCCCACTGTTCCAAAAAGAAAGCCCTGACGTTCCCAAAGTAGGGAGGATTCTCCAAAGCATTTAAAGCCATTCTCTGTTTCACAGGTGCGTACATATCCATGTTACCATGGAGAAAACGACATCTTTCCTCTCCCCTACTCGCGGATTTCAGGCTTTGAACTTTAGATTAATACAGGTCATTTTTTGCCTTTAGCTACCCTTCACCACAACACAGATGGTCCTGAAACTGTAAAGTTAAGCCATTTCCTAATGGACCCATAGGGTTAGATTCAAACCCCAAACATTACACAAAAACTTTCAAACCTTTGGCACATTTAAACCTGGCATTGCATTTTGCACAGAACCTATTTTTCTAATGTGTTGGATCAAATTCTGAAGCCTGACCACTTGGGTCAGACTCTGATAGCTTTCATAATAAGCAGTATTTTTTTTTCCTCTAAGAGCCACAAATTAATAGATTTCGTATGAAGACAGGAATGGGACACTTTCTAGCATTTAAAATCTGGATTCAAATCCATATTTTACAGGTTGGGTCTAGCTCACAATCCAACTCATTTGGCAATGCTTTCTCTTCTAATTGAGATATCTAGTTCAACACGAATGAAATACTTCCACAGTTAAAGATGACTCTAAAAAGCTTTTTTTCCAACATTTAATTGAAATTAATTTTAAAGCAGTAAAAGTCTGATTATAGAATGATGTCACTTGTATGGACCAACTTCATTCTAACATTAGGCTAAGTCAAATGAACAAAGCTAATGAAGGTGAGAAGAGTAGCAGCAGTTTTAGCTGAAATTAATACTTTCAGCATTTATGTTAAAACAGGTAATAATCTCCTAATCTTTATTTTGGTATGTGGTTTATTTCTATATACATATTAGCAGAAGGACACCAATTAATTAGCAAAATTAAAAGAGGGGGATCTCTAAGGCAGTAATTATTGTTAAAAATTCAAACATTGTTGGTCCTTAAACTGTCCTCTTTAATATTAAGTTTTGCTTTTGGACACTGAACCTAACTTCTCCAACAGACATATTGCTCATGCCCTGAGTGTTAATCCGAGTGTTCTCTGTGGGTTTTTAAAAAACTGAGAGCTGTTCAAGTGTAGAAGAAGTACAGGACAGAGACTGTGCAAAAAATGGCATTTTCTTATTCCTCATGGACCAAACCATCACACTGTGATTCCACAGCTGCTCCCAAGGGACCTCTTGGAGACCACCATGAATGAGGCCCTGCCCCACTGCCCGTGGAAGCCAGGGCTCAGGGAGGGAGGGGAGCTTCCATACCTGCCCTCCACACATGGTCGAGGCAGTGCCAGGGAACTCAGAGCCAGAATTCAGGACTTGTCCTTGCTTCCCGTGGTTTAGATGTACCTTCTTTACAAACAAGAGCAGCAGCTCACCACCACACCTCAAAACACCTGAAAAAACTCTGATCTGAGAAAATGAGTTAACTCCTATCCCAAGTCCTGCTTTGTCAACAACATTTTCTGTTAACATCACTGGAGTAGAAAAGATCTCATGGGTCATTGAATTTGAGGTTCTTTATCACAGAAACTACATCACAAAATCTCTTCCATAAAGTTACCAAGCATAGTCTAATAATAAGCAAGATTGTTTGCCACCACCACTCTTCTGAGGACACTTTTCCAGAACCTACCAACTGCGATAACTGGAAATTTATTTCTATTTTCCAGCTTTAATTAATATGACCCTGGGGATTTTTTACTACGAGCAATGATAAGCAAGCCAAAAAGAGCTTCGTGTAATTCTCAAAACATGAGCAAGGAAAGTCATTAGGAAAAGGTACCTCTGGGGAAGTAAGCAAGTTAGAAATCGAAGGTATAAGAGGAAATAAGCATCTATTGTTCTTATAGTCACCACTGACAGGTGTTAATTGAATTTTCTGGACCTATATAAACTTTTATCTGGCTTGTTTTTATTATGAAGAACATGGTGCCATTATTTAGAAGTTGTACATTAACTCTCTTCTCATGCACTTCAGATTTAAGAGTACCAAAGAACTGAATGACGTTTGTGGAGAACATAACAGAAAATTTTAGGTATACTCCAGTCTATAAAATGTTCTGACTTAATATATTTATAATAGAAAATGGTATATTTTTTCACTGATGAAAACTGCCATTTTCTAGCCAATTCTAACCGCAAGAAGGAAAGGATATAAAAACTTGAATTTAAGTTTAATTTCTGAGTTTACAAGTGACTCAGCCTGTGTTCACACACCAGTCCCTTATCCTCTTACTGTCTCCATTTCCTCATCTTTAAAATATGGGTAATAATACTTCTGTATCCCTGGAGTGTTTCTTAAGCTTAATTAATTTAATGTTTTACAAAGTGCTTTCTGATACAGAGATGGGAGTGCTACACATATCCAGAAGATTCTATTTTAGACTATTTGTAAATAAATAAGGCTGTGCTTTCCAGGTGTTATTTTTAATTCAGAATAAGATTGACCTGGCCACAAGTGATCTTCTCTCATAGAAAAGACATTGACAGCCAGGTCTGCGGCCAGTGTTTTCTCCCAGGCCAGTAGCCCTCCCTTGCCTGGAGAATGTGAGAACGTGGCTGCAGGCCAGGTCCCTGGTGCTCAGCAAGAGAACATTGGAGCACCAGGCCCCTGGCCAGCACTTGCCAACCAGAGCTTCGCTTTCCTCACAGAAAGCTACCAGGGAAATGCAGGCACACGCCTGCACAGGGATCCTGCTCCACAGAGAGCTCTGCAGCTGTCCTGACAGGAAAGGAATGGGACACGGGGGCAGAGAGCTCTGCAAGAGCTCAGGGGCCCCTTGGACCTCGAAGGAAGGGGAAGCAGAGGTCAAAAATTCTGGCCGGTCCTGTGCTTCATTAGGTCTATTGCTCCCCAAGTCAGATTGCCTAAGGCAGAGCACTGTTTTTGTAGCTGACACTGCACTGCAAGGCTGAAGATGGGAGGCCCAAGATGGGATCAAGGATTTTCATCTGGAGTTAAAATGTTTATATGGATTAGTCTGCAAATGTGTATGTGGAGTAGGGGAGGAATGATTTCCCTATTACTTCTTAGTCAGGAAGGGTCTATTACTCTCTACACTGGAATTAACCAGAGCAACTAGGATGCTTTTCCTGAAATACATGTGTGAAAGCTGATTTTCTTCCTACAGATGAAAATCACTCAGAAGGTGTCTGCTAGCTAGCCACAATGTATGTTTAAAATGAAAGAATGGCTTGTCACAAAAAAGTGTGGTCAAGCAGTTGAGCAGCAAGTTGAGACTCGGGAAGGCCAGGATCCATTCCTTATCCTACCACAGGCAAGAGAGCAGCACTTGTATCATCTGCAGAACTCCTCCTTGGGAATGCAAAATGCCTTGCACTATTTTAAGTCACCCCATCTTTGTGTCTCAATCCCCCATGTGCAAAATGGGAGACAATAGCAAAAAAGTCTCACAGGGACTGTGAGATGATGAGATGCTAAAGAAAGAGAGGCCATATGTGTTCCTAAAATAAGTAACAGCATGGATAGGGCTATTTTGGGACAATAGAGCTGTGCTTGCTTTGCATGCAACTGCCTCCACCACAGCAGATATGAAATCACAGGCTCATAGAATGGTTTGGGTTGGAAAGCACCTTTAAAGGTAATCCAACCCTCTCCAATGAGCAGGGACATAAATCTATAGGAGTTTAAAACCCCCAGGTATTCCTATATGTATATTGTATTCTCTTTCTAAGGTAAATGATTTGAGGATTTAGACTGCGTGGGTGATGAAGCTCAGGAATTCTGGCAGACGCTGAACTCCACTTTTCAATGCATAGATAATGCTGTGAGCTAGTGTCAGGTAACTCAAGAGTTATGGCATTATTGAGTTGATTCGTCTAAGGGTGATGTCCAGGGAAGGGAACAGTGGTTTGGTGACTGCCTGGGGTACCTGCTGTTCCCTGGCTGCCCACACAGACAGGGAGGGTGAGCTGAACACCAGTGCCACGTGCAGGAGCGGGGCAGTGAAGAGCAGCAATGGTGGTGACACTGCCTCATTTCAGGAAGTTTCTGACTGAGGCTCTAAATATCAGGCTTAATCACTCAAGTGCCTTGTGGTGGCTCATGCCCTTCTGCAGGTCTAACTTTTTACACCCACCTTGGAACAATAAAAGATAAAAGCTTTGAAATGCACAGCTATAAAATAAAGAGCATATGGGGCACACACATAGCTTATGACTTTTTGCCTTCATTAACATCTCATAAACTTGTTTTTCCTTGTCAGGCACAGCCACGCCCCAGACTGCACCATAATCCAAGTGGCTGGGAGAGAAGAGGACACCACAGAGGATCACTGGAACTTATAAAGAGACTTTCAGCCACTGGAGATGAGAGCAGGTCACAAGATTTGCTGAATGCATGTCTGGCATCCAGGCACCTCATCACCCAGAAATAGTTTAGGTATTTGTTTACATATGGGCCAAGCAATTTGGCTTGTGTTCAACACAGAGATTCAAGTCTGATTTGATCAAATGACCCAGAGTTCCACCTTATAAACTGGTTTCTCATACGTGTGTAATAACACATATACTCATATGATAAATTTCTTATTGTTGTTTAAATTAGAAATGTCAGTGATGCTCACTGCCTTTGAAATTCCTGAACAGATGCAGAAGTTGGAGGATTGTGAAAAATTAATGTTGAAAATTAGCCACGCTTCCCCAAATCTCAAAAATACTCACATTTGTGTTAAACTGTTTTACATATTCTAATTTATTTGCTCTTATTTATGGATACTTCCCAGATTTCTTTGCCAGAAAATAAAGTATGTAAGTATGTGTACATGCAAGATAAATTATTAGACAGAATTGCTACAATCATTGTAATTTCCACTCAGGGCTCAAGTCTGAAAGGTGCTGAGCACCATAGCCAGATGCTCTTGAAGTCAGGAGAATTAATGTGCTCACAGAGATCAGTATAATATACATTAAATACAGCTATAATTGGAATGATTTGCTGTATTGGGCACAACTGTAAGGTTTTGGCAGGAGAAGGGGCTGCAGGGGTGACCTGTGTGGGGGATGAGGGTTGCCCTGTGTTGGTCACAAGCATTTCCAGCTGGCTTTGCAACAGCCAACACAGACCCACTGGTGCCCCAAGAGCAAACCAGTGAGAGGAACATATGGTGCCTCCGCAAAAACATATTTAAGAAAGGTGGCAGCCACTAAACAAGAAGAGATGCCAGAGAAAGAGAGATGCCAGAGCCGGCATGGAAGAAGCAGGGGCAAAAGACACACCAGAGCAGGGGAGACGCTGGAGAAAAAGAGGAGCCTGATCCACAGCAAAGCAGGAGCAGAGGAAAAGGAAAGGCTGGAGCAGGAGTGAGGAGTCTCAGGAGCAGGTACAGCTCTGTGGGGACTGCGGCCCATGGAGGAATCTCATCAGAGCATTTGAGTAGGGAAGAAGGAGCAGTGAAAAAAAGGAAAAACCACACAGTGCCCACCTTCTGTGGTGTACATTGTCCCATCAAGGAGGTGAAGTGTGGTGTGCAGTGAGGGCTGTGGGGCAGGGAAGAAAAGCTTTTACAGAGGGAAGTTGTATTCTGCCCCAGTTTAAGTCTTGGTTATTTCTCAATACTGGAATAAAGACTTTAAAGTTTACATTAATTGCAATAAAATAAATTCTGTGAAATTACCCAACACAACTCTTCCCCCCCGCCCCCACCAACATTTGGATAACAAAAGAATCAACTGAAACCCTTATTCCAAACCTGAAATAACTACCTACAGTTTAGGAAAAATGAGAACCTTTCCCCTCAGCTGTCTTTCTTCACTTTTTCACCATATTTACTGCAGATCCAAATAAGTCTACATTTTATGAATTGGACAATGCCCAATAACTATGGGAATTAAAAGATAATAATGTGCTAAAACACTGACTGCCAGATCTAGACAGACACAAGGGACAAGAAGAAATGTTTTTTCCTGACTATCCAGCTGCTTTGAATTCAGCTGAAACACAGTCTCTCTCTGAGAAGCCCAGAGCAAATGCCTTGCAGTGTGCAAAGCTGACCCGCCTGCTCCCTGGGGAGGGACCCAGCCAAGCCAGGCCATGGAAGAAGTGACATGAGCTTTCTGAGGAGGGGGACAGACTTCTCCCTGTTCCAAGATGCGTTAGACACAGGAGAAGGGATGGGAAGGGATGCTGTAAGCCCGTGCTGGTTCTCGTACGACGCTGGCCCTCGCCCAGCCTCCCTCATCACGAGTGCTTGAACTTGTGAGAACTGGACAGGGTCCCTGCAGGGCTGGAGCCAGTTAAGTGCCAAGAGAATGGAGTTTCTCCATCTCCAACTTAATTTCCCTTGGTGTGTTGAGAATTCCCCACTGCCAGACTGACCAGCCCAAAAGTGATGAGGAGCTTGAGAACGAGCCCTGATTGTTGCTCAGCACTCACAACAACCAGACAGACCTTGGAGCTTCCCCATTTTCCCATCCTAAATGCAGGAGTGCTGCAAATGCTGAAGTTAAAGCGAACTCAGATTTTAAGCACAGTTCCTGCAACTCTTCCCCCATTTCTACCAAACAGGTTCAAACTTCGGTATTTTGTGGACAGAAGCTGGAAAGAGCCAGGAACTTGAAAGCTTGTGTGGATGATTTATGGGCAAACCATCGCTAATTCACTGAGGGTGTTCAATTTTTAAGTATGATTGCCTTTTCAGTCACTCCACAGAGCTTCAGCTAGATCAAGGGCTTGGATTAGAACTTTGGGGGATGTATAATCAACAGTCCACAAGGCTGAGGTATGCAGACACTACTTATCTCAATGAAATTCTTGCCACATTATGATGACATGAATTTAATTACATCAGCTTCATCCATCAGCTGACAGGCAGTTGCAGTCTCCCCACTTAGATTGTCTCTCAGATCATTGAACTTGCAGCATAACCAAGAAGATATCCACCCTTAAATCATCTTCCCTAAAGCATGGAAACACACAATTTCTTTTAGGAAAGAAAATATATATTTCTTTTCTTTAGTAGAGCCTCTCTGTTAGGCATGTTGAGTCTGGTATAACCATGTCCCATAAAACTTTACTGGCTTATTTGTTTTGTGCAAAGTAGCACAACACAGCTGCTCTTTATGGACTGAAACTTTTACCTGGCACTGAAACAATCCTTGGCTTCATTTTATAAAGCTATAGAAAACCTCAACCTGTGATTATTTTGTTAGCTTTAAAAATTACTTTCGTTTTCGCTTGCCTTTAGTACTCTCTAATTTTGTTAGGGAGTTAGCCGCGTAATTTCTCTGTGTTGATTTGGAAACTATTCTTTCTGCCATAAGATCCATGTGTGTGTTTGTAGCATGGAAAGTTTCAGTTTGTGATTCAAAAGCTGCCATTCAATTAGATACGGACATTTCAACTTCAGCTTGGCAAAAACACTGCAGTGATTTCCCAACATCACAGATGCTTTATCTGCACACAAACCCTCCAGATGCTCATGCTGTCACATACATGCTGTTGAAGGCTGTCCAACAATGCTCCAAGATCCTAAAAGCATTTACAAAATCAAGCTCAACTGCACTCAACAAATCACCAAAATATGAAGAGAGTGCAGACACTGAAATGAAAGCATTGACCACAATGGGCAGGCACCAGCAGGAGCTGAGCACCTCTGGAAGATTAACTCAGGATGGAAAGGGATCTCCAGAACTCCCAGTTGTTTTGTTCTTCATTTTGACAACTGATCCATCATTTTTTTTTAAGACAGGCAAGAGCAGGTTCAAACCTTTAGGGCCTGACTCAAAGCTCTCCCTGTAATCAGAAAAAAAATGCCATAGCTGTAGGGGTTGGTGGTGTAGGTCTCTGATGTGTCTTTGAGAAAACATCTATTAAAATACTAAGACACAATAAATGGCAATATTTCATGTGAGAAACTCTTTTCTAAAGCTTTATTTTTCATGTTAGTTTAAATTTTGCTTTCAGCCCTCTCTATTTGTTTGAAATTTTGCTGCTTGCATCCGTAACCTTTGAGAATGGAGCACCATTACACTTTGCTGCAAGGAGCATCCACCATAGCCAAGCCCCCAGCCTTGCCCAAATCCATCTCTGCGGGTCTTACCCCTCAGAGAAAGACTGCACCTCAAAAGTGAAGAGGAGGAAAGTGCTTGGCATCATGACAGTTCAGAGACAGATACTAGGAAGAAAAAAGATTTATGGTCTGAACCCATGCATAGGAAACAGGCAGTTTCTCCCGGGACTCCTCTGAAAAGAAAGTCATCACCACCACAGGGATTTCTACTGCAGCAAGGGGAATAACTCCAAACTCTCCCCATTGGCACTGGATTTCTGATAAAGTCATCTCCCAGCAGAGGACTGGAGCAGCCCATTGCCCCACTCCAGGGCAGCTAGAGGGAGAGCAGATTTTTCACTCATTATTTTCCAAGTCCTGTTTCTGTCAGGGGAAAGGACTCTGGAGCATTTTCTGGCCATCACTAAAGGAGGGTGGGGTTTGCTGTGAAAAAGGCAAATGAGCAATCAAAATCAGTCAAATCATGTAAGAACAGTGCTTGGAGGAGTTTTGGGAACTATGAGTGGTTTGCCTCAAAATTCATTTCAATATAATGTGTTGTGAGAGAAATATCTGATGGGAACACCAGTTCAGCAAAACATTAAATGGGTACTTAATGTAAAGTTAAATATAAAATAAAAATTAACCCCAGGCAAGTATAATCCACAAAATTCCTAAGAGTATTTTCAGATACTTCTTTGCATGAATTATTTCTTACTTGATCCAATAAACCACCATACCAAATCTATTCCCATTTTTCTCTTCAAGGAATAGGCCAAAATAATTTTTTTTCCTCTCAGAAAATTACATTAGTTAAAAAAAAAAAGGAAATGTTCCCCACCCTCCTGCTTCTGAAGAAGATATTGTGGGGTTACACCATGGACTTTAACAGATGCTCATAACTATACAAGGGTTTTCCTTGATCAGAGTTTGGAAGAGAAAACGGTATAGAGCAGTCAACTCCTAAATATAACCTGCTGAAGTCACTGGAGAAGGCCTGGCACTGCCATGGCTGAATTTGGTTGGGCTTCACATATGTGAAGGGTTTGTTTTAAAAACACAAGAATGTCAAAAGGACAGAATTAGTACAGTGGGATATATTCTCAGCGTCTGAGAACGCTGTGTACGGGTTCTGCAGTAATGAGCCTGATGAAATCTCTCAGGTTCATCTGTGCCATCCTGCACTCTTTAGCAGCGCAGGGAAAATTATCTTCCAGAGCAAGAGTAATAAATTTTGGATGTGAAAAATATTTAGCTCCCAGGACTGTAGCTATGCATGCAGATAGGAAGTAGAAATGAGACGAATGTTAATCTGACCAGACTCCTGTCAGCCCAGGGATGGGCTTTTCCTTGCTGAGGGTCAAAGAGACCTTCTAGCCCCATTACCACTTTCCTTACCTAAAAATGAAAACAATCCCACAGCATGAAATTCAGTCATAGGTCACAGCCAGCCAACAGCATATATCTCCCATCCTTGCCCCAGACAAAACTGCAAAACCTAAAATTTCCATAGTGGAACTCTATATTTTCAAAATGCCCCCCCACTTTAATAAGCTGTATCCCCACTGTTCTATTCATAGCTTTCTTCATGGAATGCTGCTTTCTGCAGACACAGAAAAGAAATGAAAAAGAGCACTTAAAGATTTAACCAACATATGGATTTCAGAAAGAGGAAAATTTTCTTCCGGTCTTCCTGATGTAATTTCTTTAATTTGCCTGATTTACAAAATAAAGCATTGCTCCCTCTTCCTTTCTGCTTCACTAGGATCTTATGAAGACCATACATGCAGTTCACTGAATATGCAGAATCGTATTTAACAGATCTTGCATTCAACAATCAGAAAAAAAAATGTTCCTTTAAATTCCATCTAGTTTTATTGGAAAATTATTTGCTTCAGAAAATTTGTTTCTGGCACTTTAAAACACTGTATTGTGGGATAACTTGGGTTTATTCTCATCATTTATTGACTTGTTAAGCCATTTCATTTAGTGTTAATGATGCAAACCCTCTTGTTTAATGCTTTGATGCTGCCCAACATATTATTGCTTTGGTCTGCAGAACAGACCACTTTTAATACCTCTCCTTTAAAAACATTATCATTATTTAGTTTTTATTACGTAAGTTTTACAAAAATGCCACCTCAGAACAAGTAATTTGTAGATTAACTAACACCACAACAGCTTTTAAAAATCACTGCAGTGTTCCAGAGCATTAACCTAAGACATCACAGCAAGGATTTTATGAGCTCTTGTGTCTGGGACAAGTACTGCCATTTATTCACACTACAAAGTCCCTTTTAAGAGCCAGATCCAGTACAGTGCCATGCAGCATCACTACGCTGGAATGTTGTGTTTATTGACATGAGAATGTTCTGGGCAGAAGCTTGCCAGAGAAAGAGACAATGTAGTTTTGGGGGCAACCTTTAATTGAACAAAGTTCCTTGTTCAATGTCAGGACAAAGTGATTTTTCTGATTCTTACTCAAGGCTGACTGGCTGTAGTGAGAAGCTGAGAAGCTGAGCTGCTTCAGGGAAATGCTTCAAGGGTTTTTTATGACTTAGCATTGCTGATGACATTTCTACACTATTCCTACTGGATGGAACAGTTCTTTGGGTTTCATTTATACTTCAAATGGTTTATAAGGAGGTGAATATTTTTAATGTGCTCCAAGAAATGATGGTATAGAGATTCAAGGAAAAAAAGACACTGAATTCTGCAAACATACAACAGAGTCTCAGATCCAGAATAAATATACATAAAAATAGCAGCAGGGTCCCCAAAAATGTATCTTTCTATCAGCAAGGTTCTTGTTTTCCTAGGTCTTACTGTAGTTTTTTACTTTTGTTTGGATTTGGTTTTTTTTTTAAGAAACAGAAAAAGCAAAATTTAATCAGAGAGGTCAACCTAAAGCATCTTTTACCTACCCACAAAGTAGGTGTAAGGTTTTTCTGGTTGTTTTCTTTTCTAATCCCTTCCCTCAGTATTCCAGGTTACAACATTTTCTTTTCCATTCCAATAGTTTCAGAAACCAAATTGTTTATTTCAATGCACTATTCCTTCCCGCATGATTCTCAACTTCTGTCGTGCCATTATATGAAAGACATTTTTGTCTGACATTTCACAGAGCTTATGAGAACAATACATTTCATGCATCACCTTTGTATTTCATTTCAAGCCACTGAAAGGTAAACTCCATTCAACCCCACTGAGGTTATCTGTCTTATCCCAAGTCCACACTGGCCTGGAGAGCCCTTTCACACAACTGCTCAGACAAAGCCCTGCATTTTCCATTGCTCAGGCTGCTTCCTCACCCACAGCTCAGAGCCCCTTTGAGCAGTTTCTCTCTTTCGCTTTATGAACAGACTTTTTTTTTTTTTTTAACACAGGGGACCCTTTTGTTTGTTTTAAATCTGACAACAGCTCTCCAATAACCCAATGACAGACAGAAAACCCTGAGATGGAAATCAGCTGAGCGAGTCTATAATCAGTTTGAGAGACCACTAGGGAAAGTACCCAAAGCAAGCACCAAAAACATACTTAGAGAAATTGTTAAATGAGACAAAGAAAAAGCTTTTCTGTAGCTTGCAGTTGAAATGCTGCATCCTTCTTTATCCTTCCAAAGGTGTACGCAGCTACAGGGTGGTTTCAAATTCCATAAGGTAAGATGCAATGGGATACATTTTCCCATATGGTATATTACCAAAAACATCCTCTTATCTCCCTGAAGTTCTCTCATACAGGTGTTAACTATTACAATGCCATGCCTTCAGCTCTCAAGCATGCCATATCCTCCCACAGCAGGTATCAGCAACAAATGAGACCCAGGAGACAACAACTGTGTTTGAGTGGAACTGCAGTGCCACTGAAGAAAGTGTGATTAACAGGAGAATGGTCAGTATGTTTGTATTTGGCTGTCTCATTTGGGAGTCTGATTTGAAGGGCACAGAAAAGAAAATCTGGCTTGAAGCCATGGATACATCATCACTTAATTCAGGTATGAATCTGCAGCTCCTGGCTCACTGCTAAGAGCAACATCCAGGTTCCTACAGCCACTCATGACCTGGCTCACAGAGCTGTTATCACTGACCAGCGACTCTCACCCTGAGCTTTTTTTCTGTAAGCTGAGAGGAGACCACAGCCCATGCAATACAGAGGTTTGGGGGATAACCAAAGTTGTGGGAGAATAGGGACACCACCACCCTTCTCAAAAGCAAGAAGCTATCAGCTTAGCTCAGCAATCTTCACACTAATGGTTGCAATGATTACCTTCAGAATATAGAACATATCTGAAGCACCTGGACCCTTCAACAGGAGCTTCTATTGAGCTCAGGATGAAGATAACATAAAAGCTTAATGGCAACAAATGATATTTTAAGTCTTAACTACTCCATTGTTAACCGTTTTAGTGGAAACAGCAAGCTAAGGTGTTTATCTGCTGGCAGTGACTTCTCCCCTGGGTGAACTTCAATTAAATCTCTTCAACCATAGGGGGAAGAATGTAAAATTTAACTCTCTCTCTTTCTCACCACATCCTAAATCTTCTCAAACTGGAAGAAGTGCATTTCCAGAAAGGCTGAGTAGTCACAACAGGATATTAGGTTTGTGGGGCTGCAAAACACAAAAGGTCACAGCAGAGAGGGCTCATTAACCAAAAGTGTAAAAGACCACCTTTGTCCTTCTCAGTTGGAGAAGTGATGAAGGCAAATTTCAGAAGCCAACTCTTAAACCTAATAGCTATGGAGAAAGAGTAAATTAGCTCTACCCTTCACTGAAATGAAGCCAAAGCCCTGCCCTGCTGTCACAGCTGTGTTTGAGTACAGACACAGGTAGTTATTGCTGAGTTTTTGACCTGCTGGAGCGTCACTCCCTCACTTACTGTGTGACAAGTGGCTGACAGGCCTACACCTCCAAGCTCAAGCTGGGTTTTGATGTAAATATTAAGCAATTGTGCCACAGAAGGCATAATGTTCTTGGTATTGCTCTTGCATCCAGAGAGGAGATAATGCTCTTGCTCTTCTTTTAACTTTTGGATGACTAAGGTACCCGCTTCCGTCTTTAACAAGAATTAGGAACAGAGATACCTCAAGTGTTGTCAGCTAAAGTGTGCTAATCTCCTCACAGGGCAGCTTATGAGGTTTTCCAGATTGTCTGTAAGATTTAGCCTGGCACTACTGAAGGCAAGTTCCCTCATAATAAGCTAATAAATTGTAGTGAACTGCCTTCTTACCTCTTATGAAACCATATAAGCTCAAACAAATGGGATAGAATAATTTGAATTCTATGTTGATATGTAAGGAAACAGCAAATTCCAGTTTCATCCCAGTTCCCAACAAAAGTTAGTGGTTTCTTGTCATGATGCTCCTCCCTTAACGGGAAGGAAGCACCCAAAATTTGTAGATGCTCGTGGTCAAATGGAATTATGTAAGTCAGAGGGTACCTGCGAAAGCTTATGAAGCTTTTTCAGCAAACTAAACACTTGGCATGGAAATTGGTGTGTTAGTCCCAGACCTCCCAGTACAAGCAGTGGATTTTGGATTAAGGGATAAGGTGAAAGGAAAGAGAGAAAGAGGGAGATGAAATTAATGAGAGAGAAAGAAAAGAGAGGACAAGAGATCACCAGTACTTGCTCCAGCTGTGGTGTCCAGGGTCCTGGGGTGCAGGTCCAGAGGAAATGCACTGGGCTTTGTGGGGGTACCTATTTATAGGTAAGTTTTCTCTGCCCTGGAAAGAAGTTTCTAGCTTTCCATGCAAATTGTCATTACCACTCCTCTAGACCTTTCTGGAAATGACTCGGAGGCTTTTGGGGTCTTCAGTGGTCTCGATCCTCCCTACAGTCCACACCTGCTTCTCAACCTCATTCCTGTGCCTGCTCTGTGTTGGGCTTATCTCCAGGAGCCAGAACAAGGGTGTTTGTCCAGAAAAGTGCAGCCCTACCTCTGTAGGGCACCTTCTCCAGCCACGTCCTATTCTTTCTCACAGAGCTCTTATCTGTTATTACCAACAACCCCTGGTTGGCTCCACAGCCGCCTGGCTATCAGTATTTGAGACGTACACATTAGCCCTTTATCTCCTGGGCTTCCACACGTCTTCTGACTCAATTTCTGTCACCCGCTCCGAGCACACTCTTAGCCACTGTTTCCCAGAAAGGGTGGGCAGCGGGATGGGATGTGCAGGGGACAGCACACGAAGTGCTCCCAAAAGTTGGAGTTTCCTTCAAGCGCCGGTCGGAGGCTGCAGCCGCAGCTTCGACCACGCGATGGTGCCAAAGCGCCCAGGTTTGGGGATGCGCGTTCCCACCTGCCGGGCGGCCGGGCCAGCCCTCGCTGCCAAAACCAGCGGGAAAAGGCGACGGAAAAGGAAACGCACGAAACAACTGCCAATCGTACGCATCACACACATGCGGGTTTCTCTCTCTCTGTGTACCTTTAATTATAACAATTTCCTTTAAAACCATGCTCACCCCCTGTCTTCAATGATATTAAAACACATTAAAATGCGTTTTGATTCAGCAGACTTAACTAAAAATAGTGTTTAACGTGACTTTGAAACTACTAAAATTAAGTGAATTACAGATGGCCATGTTCCTCAGAACTGTTACATCGGTGTTAGAGTCCCAGCAGACTGCAGTGTTGTGTTCTAGAACAGCATGTAAAATATATTCCTAAAACTCGTCTGTGATGGCTGAAGGCACAGAGTGGCTGGGAGGGCAGAACAGGCTGAAGGACAGGTCACAGAGGAAAGGTTCCCCTTGTCTTCCCACTGACCTGCTGCAGGACCTCAGGTGGGGCAGTCATCTCACCAACACTGTGCTACAGCCACTGCCAACTCTGCAGGACTGGGACTGCCTGTGACAAAACACGTGTGCAGGGGCACTCCCACCTCCAGAGAGCCCACAGGTGCTGGCAAAGTCAAAAACAAGGCTGGGTGAGAACTGTTAGAAAATGGTAAAAGTCTACTGCAGCTGCGTCAGAAGATCACAATTTTGATGTTGTGACATTTGTACTGATGCACAAAAAGAGACATACAGTTTTCTTTATATGATGTGCATATAGAACCTAGCAAAAAGACCCCTAAACTGGGCTTCTTGTGCATATTTGGAGATTTTTTAACTGCAGGTCAGCTCTACAGAGAGAAAGCTGGTGATCCTCTTTAAGACAGCTATTGACTGACAGAAGCAAAAGAGAAGGGTACTTCTTTCAAAGAAATAGAAAAAAAAAAGAAGACAAACCTGCCTTTTAGAGAGGAACTCACATTTTGCTTATTATTTGAGTCCTCAGGAAATCAGCTCTGACACAGCCTAAGATTCGACCCAGTAACAACTGGTTTGGCGTGGGTTTTTATTGGTTTTTGAGTCCTTTAGAAATTATTTGAGCTGTCTTTGATTTATTTAGCCTTGGTATCCATATTTGCAAAAAACAACTGTTTCTGCTTACATAGATGGAGTGTGCAAATGGGGATAGGAATGAGGAGATCACAAAGCAATTCAGCAGCAAGGACCAACAACTTTTCACATGAGACTTGTATAAATTGCACCCAGTATAAATCACCAAGTTGGGCTCAATTGTCTCATCTCTCACCTCCCAGGATGTCAGCAGCCCCCAAACTAACTGTCCAACCCTTGTCCCATTTCCCCACTACACCAGGACAGCCCAACGAACTGTACTGTTTATTCACATTCAATCAATGTGTCAAGGTCAGAAAACATAATAGAAAAAAAGAGTTTTGTCTGCTCTATTTTATTTTAGAAACTTTTCCTTAACCTCTGTGCATAAATTCCCTTTGAGACTATAAATCCTAGTACCAAAAGGGGCATTGCTCACCCTGTGTGCTTCTGGAGCTGGGAACAAAAAGTGGCACCTGGCACTGGGATTTCATTCTTTCCAGTAGGATACAACTGCCCCAGTCATCACAGCAGCCAGAAAAATATTTTCCATTTAAAGCATCACTTTGGAAAAGATGGTTGAGGCAATTACTCTGCTAGCAACTGGACTAGATTCAGTAGTGACACAATGAACTCCAGTGATAACACAGCAGCCCAGTTTAGCCCAGTGGTAGGCTCTTTGACTCAGTCTTTTCCTCAAACTCCCTCTTCTACCATCATTTCACCCATAACACTGTTGGTGCAGACAGGGCTGGAGGCAAAGGCAGCATCCAAGTGCCATGTGAGCAATTCCTGCTGAAGACATTTCTGCACAGCACACTGCTAAAAGAGCCAGGGAACGCTGGTATTTTGCCTACAGCTGGCACGTTGATTTTGTGGCTGCTACTTGCTTGCAGTATATGGCTTTATAGAAATTATTTCTGACCTAATGTGCATGTTGCCTCAATTTCTCACTTGCCCTGAGCAGAAGCTCAAAATGAAATCAGTTTAATAGAATAATTTTACTGCACGTAGATTTTGTCACAAGTATTGCTTACAGGATTACAAAACTCACTCTCTTCAAAGCACAGCTGGGATCTAAATTAAGCCTAGAGAAAATAGCTAGAACTCTGCCAGCCTACAAAGTGATGGTATTATTCTCTTATATCAGGCTTCAGTGACATACAGATATACCCAGTGGGCACCAAAAACCAGTACAGAGTTTGTGAGACTTGACTGTTTCGTAATAAAATTTACTGCTTCTATTTATTATTTTCCCAAAGAAGAAACCAAGATGAGAACAGGAAAACATAAGATAGAGAATTCTTCAGAAACCATGTTGGTATTGTGATTTCAAGAAAAACAGCAATTTGAAAAGCAGAGAAGGAATATAAGACACTTCAAATACTGAACTCTGATTTCTCTTCTGTTTCTAGAATTACATTACAGTATTCCTAGCACCACAAGCTCAGTAAAAGAAAATGAGAATGCAAATGCTAAAGTCTCAAATATACAATTCCTTCTGCAAATGTGAAAAAAAAATAACATGTTAATCTTTTGTTGTGGTATGAATTTCAGAGTGAATACTTTGAGGAAAACAGTGTCAAGAGATTAATAAAAAAATTTGAAATGATTGCTAACATGCACAGATACGAAACACAGAGATAGTAACAGTTATAACAGAAATAACTTTTTCAAAATAGTCTTATTCACTCTGGCACCTTCTTTTCCACATTGCACTTGTAAGAAATCGTTAATTTAGATGAAGAAACGTCTTTCCTCATATGGTCCTTTCCCTGTTCTGTGCTTCCCACTACCTTCCCATCTAAGACACAATCATATCTACCCAATGCCCTCTAGTAGTTCCACAAACTTACTGTTTTGAGTCACTCTTCCTGCCTTATTTCCATGCACATTTTGGGTGTAGACACAATCTGAAGGGAAGAGAGGGTAAGGGGGAGAACAAAGCATACCTGCAGTGCATCTGTACTTCAGACTACAAGGTGCAGGAACCATGTTTTCCTAGATAGGCAAAACTTTGTGAAATTATGCTAAAATAGACACACTACATGGCACACTACACTAGCAAAGTCAAGTGCCCAAGAGACAGCAAATGCCAAAAATACAGTAACCCACATAACCTTAATCCAGGACCCATGGGCTTACATGTTGTGGTAGGATTATCAGTTTACAATACAGAAATACAGAATACTATCTTTTCAAAGTCATCACACCTTACTTACTGCACAAACCAGCTGGGCTCACTGAAAAGCAATCATTCAATATCTTTGTTGTTCACTGATCCAGGCCTTCTCTCCTGTGTGCTTTTCTAATCCCGATCTGAAAGCAAAAAAGCCCATCAGGAAACAACTATTTTGATCATATCTTCGCCACAGTACTCAGGTAATCTCACAAACATTTATTTGCATGTATTTCACAAAAGCTGTTATGCAGTGCAGGTTTTGTGATGTGCAATACAGAGCAAGAAATGAGTGGGTATTAATTTGAAGTGCTCATAACCTGCTCGGCTGCTGAGTTTTAGAGTACCCCATGCATCTGGCATGATTTTCATATTCAAAGTGTAGTTTCCACCTGGCAGCAGGAGGAGCAGGAGCTCCTCCTAATTTCTGCAAAACAACTCACAGACAAGGGAGGGACTCATTACCACCTATGAAAAGCTGAGTTTGAGTGATTTGCCCATTGTCACATACTATCATGTGGCAGTGGCAGGGATATAACTTTACTCTCTTAAATACTGTTTGCTATAAACACAATTTCATTTTACTACCTACATTCCCCTGCCCACTCACTCATTCTTCTAGACAACCTTTCTTTTTTCCAGTACAGAAATACTGCTCAGGCACATTTTCAAAGTGTTTCTGTAGTTGGGTGGAATTTCTAAACACACAGCAGAATAGCTCTGGCCAAATAGTTGTATGGGTAGTAATCCTTGGCATGTCCTGCAGAGAAATACATTCTTACCACGTGGATGTGACACAGGTGCTGTCTTCCAGCAAAGCAGATAAAACACTCCCTAGCACTGCTGGATTTCCTGTGAGCTCACACACATTGCTTCCCGAGCAATCCAGGACAAAAAGGCCCACCTGAAAACAACTATTTTGAATTACTTAATAAGATAATCTCAAGCATTTATTTGCATTTATTTTACAAAAGCTATTATGTGGTGCTGGTTTTGTGATGCACAATACAGAGTAAGGAATGAGTGAGTATTAATTTGAAGTGCTCATAACATAGTATTACTTACAATGCACTGGGAGGTCTTAATCTCCCATGTTACATGATAATTCACCCTCAAAGCCTGGTTTTCTCTGCCTTTCCTTGCAGAGAGCTTCGTCAAGATCCTGGAGCCTGAAAATGTACAAAGACCCCAAGAAATATTCACAACTTCACAGAATTACAGAATGGGTCAGGCTGGGAGGGTCCACCTTGGGTCACCTAGTCCCATCTCCCTGCTCAAGCCGGGTCACTGCACAGAAGATGGCACAGGATTGTGTCCAGATGTGTCTGGAATATCTCCAGTGAGGGAGATTCCGTGCCTTCTCTGGACAATATGGTCAGTGCTTGGTCTCTGCACAGGAAAGAAGTTCTTCCTCATGTTCAGGTGCAACTCCCTGGCCATCAGTTCCTGCCCGTTCCTCCTGTCCCAGTGCTGGGCCCCAGGGAGCAGAGCCTGGTCCATGCCCTGAGCCCTCCCTGCAGACACTGACACACAGGGGTGAGGGCCCCTCTCAGCCCTCTCTTCTGAGGCTGAACAGGCCCAGCTCCCTCAGCCTTTCCTCACTGAGATGCTCCAGTCCCTCCATCATCTTTGTCACCCTCCACTGGATCCGCTCCAGGAGCTCCATGTCCCTCCTGTCCTGAGGAGCCCAGAACTGGACACAGCACTGCAGGTGATCCTCAGCAGGGCTGAGCAGAGGGGCAGGGTCACCTCCCTTGATTGCAGTGATCCTGTCATATTACAGGAATATTGAATATATACTGACCAAAGTGCACGACCCGCCTGTTCCTATCACTGGCTGAAGTGAGATGAGCATGGCTGGGGCAGTCACTGAATTTGTTACTGTGGATGTTCTCAACAAAATGTAAGGGAGAAGCCACTGAAGGCGGGGGCATAGACAAGGGGAAGGACGAGGACGAGGACAACGACAGGGACAAAACGAACCCCTCACAGCCCTACACCCAAAGTCCCCTCGCCACACGGCCGCCGAGAGAGCGGAGCCGCCGCCTCGCTCTCTGAACGTTCTGCTCTCTCTTGTTCGGCTGCCAATCACAGCTTTGCCCCGCCCCGTCACTGTCAGGCTGACGGCCGTGGGCGGAGCAAACCCCAACCCCTCGCGCTCCGATTGGCTGAATCAGCTGTCAGTTGGCTCCGCCTCCTCGCCGCTCCCCCTGGGTTTACAGCTCGGGGAGGAAAATGGTGCAGAGACCTCTCGCTTTCCGATTGGCCAAGTGGGAACGCCACTCAAATAAAGACCCCGCCCCTGGCGAACAGCTGACTGCTCAGTCCCGTGACAGGGACGACGCTCCGCTGGCGATTGGTCAGCTCTGCCGAGTCCCACCCACCCACCTGGAATACCGCTCAGCGATAGGCTGCGGCGGCTGTCCGTCAGGCGGCGGGCGGGGCGCTCTGTGTGTGTGTCTGCGGCGCGGCCCGGCGGCGGCTCATGGCGGACATGGGGCGGTGCGGCGGGCCCGGCCGGGCCCTGGGGCTGGCGGCGCTGCTGGCAGCGGCCTGTGTCTCTGGTGGGTGAGCGGGGATGGGGGAGCGCCGAGGGCAGCGGGGAGGGCCGCCCGGCCGCTGCAGGCGAGACTGCGGGAAAGGGGCCGGGCCGCAGTGCTGGGGAGGGGGAAGGTGAGGGGGCCTCTCTGTGTCTGTGGGTGCCAGGTTCAGGACCGANTATTACATACATTTAGATAATACATTGTATATTTTTATAATCCATAGATATAATTGTATATAATATCTTAATTTATTAAATTAATTTATACTGTGTGCAAATTATATTGAAATCCAGCTGTCTAAGCTGAGGCAGAGGGATTCACATCCGATACTAGCAGGATTTTTTCAGTGCCAGGGTGAGGCACTGGAGTAGGTTGCCCAGGAAGGAGATGGAGTCACCAGCCCTGGAGAGGTGTCTGGATCTGGCACTGGGGGTCTGGTTTTGGGGTTCCAGTGCCAGTGCTGGTTGGACTTGATGGTCTTAGAGATCTTTTCCAACGCTGGTGACTGTGTGATAGACACACATAATTTTGTTATTTTGTACGAATTTTCACGTTTTGCTGAGCTGATTCTGTTGTCACTGAGCCTCTCTGTTACCTGCTGTGAGTCAGGCTCGTGATGGCACTTCCAGGCCCTGTAAATATTTCTCACTCAGTGTTCCTTAGCTTTCCACGTTCACAGAGGCTTTTGAGAGCCTGAGGTACAACTTTGGCAGACTAGGAATTAGGTTAACTGTTCCACAGGCAATTAGAGGCAATCTCCTGATGTTCACAACTTCAAATTTAGTTTTAATTGCTTTAATCTTGAGCAAGTCTAGTGAGGGAAGTTCAGCTGGGAAGGGTTAATGCTCTGATTTTATCCACCTGAGCAATCCTGCCCTCAGCAAGCCAGTTTGTCCTGAATAAGGTGACTGTGTAACAGCCTTGTGGAGAGCAGCATGGGAAATCCTATGGATTTGTAGCTATTTTGTAAATCCTTACTTAAAGAAGTTGGTCTGGAAACATTTCTGCCCTTCAAATTGTGGGTTGATCCACCATTAAAATTGGTAGCAGGCCACCCACGGAACACATCAATTTAAATAAATTCTTGAATCCACTCCATGAATGTCACTTGGTTTGGGTTCTTCCTTCCTTTTCCCCCTCTCCCCAACCTGCACCTCAGAACTTTGTCCTTGGGTGTGTTTATCATAACATAGTTCAGGTTTACTGTCAACATTTGTATGCATGATCATGGGCCAAGCTTTGGAACAGCATCTTCAAGGTCACATTAGTTAAATTTAATATTAGGGGAGTTTTTAGCTGCACAACACATCAGTTTGCTATTGCATTGTTTTTGTAAATAGCCTTTGGATTTCTAGATGCCTTGGTAAGCTATTTGGTAACCCATTTTCTGTGATCATATGAATAAATACTTGTTTAGACATTTAGCTTATTCATGTATTTTTGAGCTATGCAGTCAGATTAATTGTGTAATTGGAACTTGAACATACAGACCTGCAAATAGTTATTCCTCTATTACTTCATTTTCTTGTATCAAATCAGTTTTCTGGTGGTAACTTACTCACATTGCTCATTGAGGAGCATATGACTGAAATTTTGTATTGGGCATGTTACTGCTTATATACACCAAGTAAATTTTAAAATTTATTTAGATAAATTTTGGTGTACACAGTATTGCACCCGTGCCTAAGTGACTTTAATATAGGAAGCCAGGTTGAAACAAGCCCTTCTCTTGTTTCTGCGGAGTCCTTTCTTGACTTTATTATGGAGTAAATTACTGTCATCATAAAACAATTCAGAAATATGCTTTTAGTCAACTTTGCTACTCAAGATAGTGGAGAAGAGTGTGAAGGGGGATCCCAGATGAGTGAAAACCCAATGCTGCAGAGTGTGGCTCCACACAACCAAATCAGGATGAGACCAACATCTCCCAGTGTCATGAGGTGGAGGAGCAGAGCAGGGACACCAGAGCTGTTCTGTCCTGGCAGTGCCTGGTTTAAGCCAGCACTGACAAATTCCACTGGACTTCCTGGCTCTTGGCTCGGTGGCTCTGGCTGTGGCCTGGATGAGCAGAGGTGTTGTGCCAAGCACTCCTGGAAGCAAACAGAGCTGTGTTGGTGCTTTGTGGGCTTAGCAGGATTTTGGAGTGTGCCTGGCTCCACTGAGAGTTCGCTTTACCAGGTCTGAACTGTGAGACTACTTGTAGCTTGTTACACAGAACTGTGCTGTTGTTTGAATAATTGTCCTGCTTTTGTTAATGTGGATCTGTTCATCCTTAGGCATTGCTGTATAGAGACCTGATTTTTTTTTATTCCAGAGCATTAAAATGATCAGTTCTCACTCTTGGCTTCCCATAAACCGATAGGCATGGGAAGGGAGGGAGGAAGAAGGAATGAAAGCTCAGGTTATGATCCCTTCCCTGTCATGTAAAGGAAAGGATTGCAGGAGCTCTGACAGCTGTTTGTGTCTGTGTTTCAGGTGTGTGTGGTGGTGAATTCAGTATCCTGAGGTCGCCTCAGTCGGTTGTGTTCCGAGATGGACGCTGGCCCATCCCGGGCGAGCGGATCCCGGATGTTGCTGCTTTGACCATGGGCTTTTCTGTTGAAGAGGTACGTTCCAGGTCTTGGCTGTGAAACGCCTCTAAAGCTACAGAGCTGCTCACTCCAAATGCAAATCTTCCTGTCATGTGCTGGAATATGTAAAATATTGCTCTGTTTGTCTTGAGGAATGCATGACTTGACAGAGGTTGTTTCCAGGATAGAGCTGTGTGGGTCACATGAGCAGCCAGAAGCTGTGCTGGCTGGCTAATTTGAGTCACCAGCTGTAGAAGGAGGCCTGCAGAGGGTTTACAGTGCTGTTCCTCAGCTCCTCTGAGACCCAGCTGTGTGCTGTATCCCCCCATCCGTGGTCACAGACTGAGAATCTGTGGAACTGCAGTCACTTCTTGCATTCAAGCTCTCTGTAGGGCTCTGCTCCCGACTAATCTGAGGATGGAGAAGTGGCTTGGCAAGGCAGGCATTTTGCAGGCCAGCAAGCCTGTCTGCTGAGCAGAGTTAGAACAACCATGTTGGTTACTTAGGAAATAATGCAGAACCTTGGAAACATCATTTGTGGTAGTGTTCCTCCACATTCACTATTCGAATATAACTTTAGCAATGTTTAAAGTGGGGCACATGAGCCCTTGGATTGATTCCAACTTGCCTGCTGAATTTTTTTGCAGGGCTTCAGCAGGGATGAGTGGCCGTTGAAGCAGTAGATGAAAGTGTAATAGCCAGATATCTTTGGTGTGCAGCCAGGTACTGAAATCTGCAGGCTGAGGTATTCTCACAGTGCTGGTGAGGGCAGCCAGTTCTCATTTCTTCCATGTATCACCTAGGGAAGAGGTCTGATAAGGCTGGTTTGAATGCAAGGCTGCTTAGCCTGTGCTTTGGAATTTGAAAATGCCTTGCTGTCAATTAATTCTTTTTTTGTCATCAAACTAGTAACAAACTTGTATGACTAAGGAGTAAATGCTGATTATTTTATCAGGAAAAAACAATATATTGGATGATATTGTGTGTGTTGCATATAAGGACACCCAGAAAAAGAGTGGAGTTTTGCCTGTTCTGTATATCCAGAAATATGTCATGAGTATCATGGAAAAAGGTTTTAGTACTCACTCTGTGCCTTTGCCACAGTTTGGGATTCATTTGCTGAGATGGGTCTGTAGCATTGTTTAGAAATAGTTGTCTGTTACTATTAATTCAAATCCTAGAAGCAGGCAGAGAAGGAAGTGTTTGAGTGATTATTCAGTCCAGCCCTGGAACTGAGAGTTCCTGAAAGCTGTCCCTAAGGCAGAGGTCACTGTGTGGGCAGCTCCAGCCCTGGTAAGGAGAGCAGGGCAGGGCCCAGGCACTTCTTCTGCAGCTCACATCAAAGCTGTGGTCTAGGAACATAAACTGACAGTGCAGCAAGGCCACTGTACAGAATTTGGAATTCTTAGTGCATTACATCAGGAATTCTCAGAGAGAGTCGTTCAATATTCTTCCCTTGTTAAAGGAAACAAAACCAAACCCCATTTTTTGTCCCTGATGATGCTTTAAAGGATTTTTCCTTTGTTTCTGTGAGGTGATACAAATCATAATGACATTTAATTCTAAAATGCAATTAAATTTGCTTTCAAAAACAGTGCAGGTATGTCATTTGCACAAAAGGGGAAAACTGTTTGCCTTTATTCCAGACGGTTGAATTTTTATTTGGTGCCTGAAAAAAACAGTCAGGTTTATTCCTGACTGCCTCCACTGTGCTCTTACAGATTTGTAATTGTAGCAAGCTACTAAGAAATAGTTTTATATTTCTGTGCAAATTTGTACATTTAAGTTAGTTGCCTGTTGTTGTGATTGACACATCCCTCTCTTCCCCTTCCTTTCCACCCTGTTTCTTTCTTTACTGAAAATATCAAGATGCTAGTGGGTTTTTTAAGTTCAGCCTTGACTTACTAAATACAGACTAAAGTATTTATAATTTAATTATGGGAAATAACTCCTCGTGCATCCATTACATATAATGTTTTCTTCGTTTCTTTGCGATGAAGTTACTGGCAGCTTTTAAACTAACAGTTCCTTCATGGCTGACTGGCATTACTCAGGATGAAAGCAGTGTAGTACTGGCTTCCCCCATGAAATTTCCAATAGGCTGTCCTGCACAGAGCCATTAACAGGATAAGAAATTGTTTTGCTTTAATAGTGGGAAGAACTCTTCTCTTTGCCTGTGAAGTACAACTTTTTTTTTGCTGTTTTGTGCTAGGACCTGCCTTGGCCTGGGCTGGCCGTGGGGGATCTGTTTCACCGGCCACAAGCCACTGTGCTGGTGACAGTGAAGGGCGTGGACAAGTTGCCTGTGGAAGGGTTGTCTTACCCCATTGAGAATGTGAGTATCCACATGTGGAACTGTCACATGATTCCTGTGGTCTGATGACAAAGACATGATTCTCTGCTGTAGTCCCCGAGGTTCACTTATTTTCTATTTCACCTGAAGTTTGCATATCTCCTGAACTGATGGATCAATAATCCAGTCAGGATTCTTTAGCAGGTAGGAGGCCCTTGAGATCCCCCAGGGCTTCCTGTGTTGAGTTCAGTCCAACATGCTTTGTTTGACCAAAGCCTGTTCTCCTTAAAAGACAGCTAATTTTAATGTTTGTATCAGTCCACTTCTTCCCACAATAACTTAATATTTCAAAATCAGAATTGTTTTTTTGCTTCAGGTGAGTGTGTGGTAACATTTTATATGCAGTTGATTTTTTGATGTACTGTATCGCCCTCTAAGTGGTCTGTTGAGTTTTCCTCAAGTACTTGACTGAAATACAGCACCTAGAGACACCATTCCATTATATTGTACCATGGAGAAATCAACAAACATTACATTTACCTGTCACTGTCTTTGCTAAGGCTTCTCAAGCTTGTTACAGCAGCAGAGAATCCTTTAGGCTGGAAGGGAGCTCTGGGAATTCCCTTCCATTTCCCAGATAAAGCAGGATCAGCCAGAGCAGGCTGACCAGCACTGTGTGCAGTCAGTATGAGCATCTCCACAGATGGAGACTCCATCACCTCTGGGCAACCTCTGCCAGTATTTGACCACCCCTGGAGTAAAAATTGTTGTTCTTGTGTTAAGGTAAAATTTCCTAGGTTTAAATCTATGCTGCTGCCTCTTCTGTCATAGGACAGTTTCAGTAGCAAAGGAAAAGTGCCATTCTGCATATTTTTTTAATAAAACCCACAAGTAAATGTTTTAAAAAAAAACCTAACAGTTCTGTTAGCTTGCCAGTAATGGCACTATACTGGGCTAGCATTTCTTCTCTTTTTTAGTAGGTTTTTAGTATGTGTCTTTTTTTTGTTTCAGCAGCTGGTCTTTCTGCTGGTATATTTTCACCCATCAGGTTTTTGTGGTTCATAACTTTCCATTTGCAGTGAGATTGTTTCCCTTTTTGCTTCTATATTTGTTGGTCTTGTTCTACTGATAAACAAGGTTATTCTCTAAGCCTAAATAGCCCTCTCAATTCACAGTCTTGATCCCTTGGAGTTTTTCAGAAGATATTGTGTCTGCCACATAAATAAAATGTCTGTTCCTAGATACAGACATTTTACAAACAGGTTATTAAACAAATAAAACATTAAAGAAACAGGTGATGTTTTGTTTTGCACATAGGTTCCTGTTACTTATTATCACTTCGGAAATGCGCAAACCCTTTACTTTTCTTTTTTAGTAAAGATCAATAGCCCATGTTTAAACCAAAAATCTGACCAGACTCTGTGTTCCAGGCTGTTCCTTTCAGTCTGGACAGTGTTGCAAACGCCATCCACAGTCTGTTTTCTGAGGAGACGCCCGTGGTATTGCAGCTGGCCCCCAGTGAGGAGGTGAGTGTTGCTTCACTCCTGGTTCCACGCGTTCCAGACGGGGAAACCTTTCCACCTGTGTGGCTGGAGCAAACCCAGCTGATCCGGTGGAGCTGTGGGTTGGAGATGGCAAGCGTGGTGGGCTGTTGGTGTGTGAGGAGCAGGTGAGGCTGTGCTGTCAGTGACAGTGGCTGTTCTGCAGAGGGTCTACATGGTGGGCAAGGCCAACGCCGCCTTTGAGGATCTCTCTGTCACCCTGCGCCAGCTGCGGAGCCGCCTCTTCGGGGACAGCTCCATCCTCAGCTCCCTCCCTCTCAGCTCCCTCAGCAGGAACAACGAGGTAAAACACATCCATCACTGGCAACTTCTGTGGGTTTTGTTTCTAATGCTCTTAGTTAGCTTGTGCTTTTCTGTTTCCCTGCTTTTTCTTCCCTCTTTCTTTGCCTAAGGGCCCTCTCTTAATTTTAACTAAGTTCAAACTTCTTTTTCTAAGTAACTCTGTTGAAAGAGTTACTTCCTCCTTGCACGTTCTGATGTTGTAGCAGACAAATAAAATACTTGTAACAAAACAAGACTTCCCTAACTTGGGTTTCATCAAAGGAAATGCTTGTCTCTGCCTCTTCCCTCAGGTTGACTTGCTTTTCCTGTCAGAACTTCAAGTCCTACATGATATTGCAAGCCTGGTAAGGTGTTTTGAAACATTTTCCCCTTTCTTGTTGATTTCTTGTGTCACAAATTTCAGAGATCTTTAAAGTAGAGAGGCCATAGCCAGGCTACGTGGCAACCAGTAATATATATTCTAGTGTGTCATCAGCAGGTTCTACATCAGTTTAAATCATGCATTCTGTTTGTATCAGCCCCATCACTGCAATTATCAATGAGAATGTTAATCATCTGTAGTTTTGTGTTTGGTCAGGACAAAGGGAATTCCAAAACACTCAAATGAGGAATTTGTTGAGGCTTTCTTTGATGTCCAACTTGAGAAATATAATGGTAGTTAAGAACATGTTCTTTGCCCTGTCCACTATTTTACTTCAAAATATCACTTTATGTCAGAAGGCTGGAGTGAGTTTTGTGCCATGAATAGTGATGGTGGTAGAAGTGCTCCAGTGGAGGGGTGAGCTTTTGATTCTGAGGATCTTTTTACTAAGAAGCTGCTTTCTTGTTGCTGTGGTTTAGGGTTTGTTTTAGTGAATCAGTGGTGTGTGGGTCTTTTTGTTTCATTTTGGTTATTTTTTTCTCTGTGTCTTTTAAGCTGCAGCCCTTAACTACTGAAGTGAAAGAGTCATGGAAAAACTCAGAAGTTCACATTAGGTAAAGGGCTAGTGGAGAGAAATGGGGCTCTTGAGAAAATGAGGTAGAGCAACTTGGTTTTGTTTTGCAGGCTAGAAATGCTGCAGTTTAAGTAGTTGGGAAGATGGGATTAAATTCTTTGTTTTCAGAGTCTGTTGTCTTGTGCAGGCAAATATCAGTGCTCATCTTCTCATGTGCAGAAATGCCAGAATGTCATTACTCTCCTTTGAGATAATTTGGGTTGTATTGGTTGGGCTTTCTGACAGTTGGATGATACTTCTTAACTAAACTGCTTTTGTACATGGACAACACAAGGTAGAAGTTGCAACCTACTGAGCTTTGCAAGGGCCCGCTTCAAACAAGGAAATGGTAGTATCTAAGTCTTGTAGTTACGTGTTTTTTTTGTTTTCTCGGAGTTTCATGTTCATGTCAATTCCAGAACAAAGACTCTGATCAATAAGTATTCTATTTTTTTTTTTAGTACAGCTCTCTATTACATGTATGTAACCTTGTGTTAGGAATAGATGTTACATGATGATCATCTGCTTTCTTCTGTAGAATTAAAAAAATAAACAATTATGGACATCTTCTGGTTAGGTTGGCAAGAATTCCATTTCCTAATTATGGAATATGACTGTAGAAAGTGAGGCTGGATTAGTGCAAGTAAATTGATTTTGTGCAATGTGTTTTTCAAGTAACCTGTGTATGAATTAATTTCCTTCTGCCCTCAATGTTGTGCCAAAGCTGTCTCGACACAAGCACTTAGCCAGAGATCACTCTCCAGACCTTTATTTCCTGGAGCTGTCTGGTTTGGAAGAGGTTGGAAAACGATATGGGGAAGACTCTCAGCAGTTCAAGGATGCTTCTCAGATTCTTGTAGACTCTTTGCAAAAGGTATATTGTCTACCTAATGAACAAAACTCATGGTAATACTAATAAAATAATTGTTATTTTAACAACAAAGAAGTGAGATGTAACTGGCTTGCCTCATGCTTGTTTTTGTTGTTTGGTTTTTAAAATGCTGTTGTTTAACTATAAAATGGAATGTTACAATTTGCCTCTCTGGAAAGGGTTGGCATGATTCTGCAACGTGTTTAGATATTTTGATTAAAGGAGTAGGGGTGCATTGAAACCTTGTATCAACATGACTTGATATGGTTTTTTTTCTTAAACAAACACCTTGCATTTGAAAGCATCAGAATATCTCACAAAAAGAGACTCTTGGAGATGTGGAAATATCTTTATCCCAAGGTGCAGTGGTTAGTTTACCCATACCCACAAAGCTATATAAATGTAAATTTCTAAGACTTTGAAATAACTTCTGTTCATCCATCAGTCTGCTCAAGAAAATAATGCTTCAGCAGGTCTTAGATAATCATTAGTTAAATTTTTATCGAGATCTATCACTTTTGAGAGTTTTGAAAGTGCGATGAAAAAATTCATAAACATCAATTTGTTAAGCCAAATACTTATTTTCTCTAAGCATTGCTCTTTGGCCTCTTTAACCTTAAACAAATATATTTAAATAATAGACACATTAGCATTTGGATCAGATTAAAATATTCAGGTTCATAGTTTCCCAGTGGGAGTTTGAGAACCTAAATATTGTGTTGGAACTGACAGACACACAATTAGGAAATGGTGTGGGGATGGGCCCTTTTGTAAAAGACATGGAAGAGTAAGTTTTAAGTAAGAGAAAGCAGGCATGAGCCACAGATTGGGGATTTGAAAGAGGCCTTGTAAACCAAGGGAAGGTTGGCACTTAGTGAAATTCTAAAATATTGTAAACTTTTATAGCTTTCCATAATTATTACTGAAGCTGACATCTTTTGTTTGACCAAACTCTGCTTAATTCCTGGCTACAGTCTGGGCTTTTAATTAAGCCACCTTTTCTTTTGCAGTTTGCAGATGAGATGTTTAATCTGTATGGTGGGAATGCAGTAGTGGAAGTGGTGGCTGTGAAGGAGTTTAACTCTCCCCTCTCAAGGAAGACTCGCTCCATTCTCCAGGCTTCACAGGTAATAGAGCCACATTTTTCTACATCTCATTTATTGAGAGTCATCCAAAGTGTGTCAGTTCACCTGAGTGTAACTTTCTTAAGGATTAAAATACTGACTGTGACCTAGTCGTGGGTGTAGCTTACTTGTCTTGATCTTCACTTTGTTGTTCAGTATGTCATTCACTTGAGGAGGGCTCTGGAGGTCATCCAGTCCAACCTACTGCTCAAAGCAGGACTAATTTAGGAGCTAGATCAAGTTGCTCAAGTTCTTGAAAAGTCCATCCCTGGAAGTCCCACAGCCTCTCTTGTTCCAAGGCATTAACCACTTTCATGGAAATAGCTTTTTCCCTTATGCCTTGTCAGAATTTGCCTTTCAGTGTTGTGTCCCCAATGCATGCAAGTCCTGCTCCCAGCTGTCCTGTGTCACTGCAGAGGCACTGCTGGCTCCTGTACCCCTGGTCTGCCAGGAGCTCCTCTCTGCAGATGCCCTGCTGCTCTGTCCCCAGCCTGTACTGTCACCTGGGTTGTTCTGCCCCAGGTTCAGAACTTTGGATTTAATTTTCCTGTCACCTTTTGGATTCCACTGACATAATCACTTTTTTTTGCATTCTGTGCCCTTTCATCTGATTTGTCTAGACAAAAGTTGTCTAGACAAAAGGTTGCTCAGAGTTTGGATGGAGTCAAGGTATTTGGTGTGCAAGCTCACTTTAAAGTAATAAATATTTTCTTTATTGCAGAGTAAAACAGAAAATCCATATAACCTTGCCTATCCGTATAACTACAACTACTCTGTAATCTTCAACATTATTCTGTGGATGATGATAGGTCTTGCTTTAGCTGTGATCGTTATCTCCTACAACCTCTGGAACATGGATCCTGGCTATGACAGCATTATTTATAGGATGACAAATCAGAAGATAAGAATGGATTGAGCTGCACCATATTTCAGCGCAGGAAGGTGATGAAGAGCAAGGTCTCCTTGAGCCTCTGCAGAAAGCAAATATTCTGACATGGTTAATTGTGGAAGTTTTTTAAAGGTGTATTTATTTCTAAATATTTTTTCCCCTTTCAAGACTATTTTAAATGTTAGTAGTAGCACCAGATGGGATTTAGAAGTTGAAATCTGCTTGTTTAAAAACTAAACAACACTCCCCAGAGTAATTGTTATTAAAGTGACATCATTCCATTTTTTTTATATCTTGTAACATGAGTTTTTGGAATGCCCTGTACTGCCTGTGCAAACCAGAGAAACTGAAATGACGATAGCAACATGTTGTTTGAAACCTTTACACTGGAAGATCAGAAATTATAGCTAAATTGTTGTGTTGTATATTATGAACCAGCTGTAAATGTTTGATGTAAATATTTATAATGATTATATGTAACTTCAGAGAGGAGAGTAAATATTCTTCAGTAAAGTACTAAATATAGAAATATTTGTATCAGCCTAGGACTCTAGCAGCACAAATGGCATTTTGATCTCATGTTGGTGGCTCAGAGGTGAGCTGTACACAGAAGGATCACCCCAGAACTTTAATGTTTGGAAGGTGAATAACATTGGTGTGGCTGGTCTGTGCAGTCTGTAAATCCTGAAGTAGCACCAGTCTGGTCATGGTCTAACATCACATAGGGTTGAAAGTTCCTGTTAGAATGCTTCATGTTCCTTGCATTTGTATTGATGTTATTATTATAAAGAAATCAGTTCTTTTTCCTGATAAGAGTGGACCAACACTTGATTTAATTATACCTGGATTATAGTCCTGCTTCAACCATTCAATAAAACAAAGAACAGTTGTTCTGGAATGCATTTATTCCTAGTGGCTTTGTAGATGTGGCTACTTGTGTTTAGGATTTGTTCAGCTGACTGAGGCAGGTGTGGCAGCATCTCATGTGTGACAGTGGCCCTAAGCCTGCAGCAGTTTGGTTTTAACCATCCTTCAAAAGAAAGATTGTCTTGTGTGGATTTTCCTAAACCAGATAGTGAGTGTAGTTAAAACAATTGCTTAATCTATGGCTTGGGTCTTTTTTAAGAACTATTTATTTCTTAGAAACTCATTTGCTCTTGTGGTAAAATGAGATCTTCAAAGACTTACAGCAGCATGAGTTCAAACTACTTTTTTATCATCTTGTCCTCTCATGTGCTTAACTTCCCCTGCTATTAGGCAATAATTGTTCAAATTTCAGAAAAGATGTTCTCTGAAGTGAATTAGTCTCATTTGCTGGGAATGTCTGAATTGGGGGCGTTCAAGTTGTTCATGTCTTGGAGATCCTGGACAGTGATTCAGGTTGAAATGAGCAAATTGCAGGTTTGAGTCCAAGAAATCCAGTTGAGTATATGTTACAATCACTTGAAATTACTTTTAATGGCATTTAAAATTAATCTGAATGATTGATACCAGTAGATGGAAAGGAAGAGTTGCACTGGCAGTTTCTCTGACAGGAATGTAATTATTGAACATTCTGTAACACATGATAGAGAAGTGAAGGGAAGGCTCTCAGCCAGGTGTGAGAAGGAGGACACAGTGATTATGTCAATGGTAATGATTAGATTTATTGCTAATGCAGTATCTAAATATTCCCAATGCAATATCTAAATAACAATTCTGTCATCTCTAACAGTGGATTCAGAGGTTTGATCAGATTAGCAGTCCACTTCAGATACTGGTACAGAGTTTCACAGGAGTAAAGTTGTTTAAAGGGACTGTAATTAATAGTAAGTATTTAACAGTTGTATTTTAGTCAGAGTGAAGTTGACAGTCTGGAATTTGTTTAAATGCAGGACCTGCCATTGAGCTGGTCTCTACCTCTCAGCTCTCTCCCAGCTGCTGGTGTAGGCTTTAATTTTACTTTTTAAAGCTGGTTTTAGAGTACTTGGAAGGGCAAATTGCAATTCCCACTTCTCCTGTTAGTACCACGTTTGTTTCTTCTCTTGGCTGTAGGCCTCCAGCTGGTACTAAAGGTGCTTTTGAGCACTGTCATGTGTGCTGTGTCTTAAATACCAAATGCTTTGTGCAGCACAGGCCAAATTTTTGAACTACTCCAGAGCCCCTGTACCTCAGTTTGAGTTAGGAAAGCCGGACACATTTTATTACTCAACAATATTGGTCCATAACTGCTAATCAAACAGGCTGTTACAATTCTGATCAATGAGCCAGGAATACCCTTTTCATACTTAGAATTAACTTAATTAGAATGAAAGTTCCATCAACACTACTGGACCTGTTCTTGATTGTTCTCTTTAAATCACCCCAAGAATATAAATTGTAAAAGGCTTTATGTGATATGGCAGAAATCATAGGTTTTGTGCACAGAGCTACAACGAAAGCTGTGAAACTGTCAGATGAAGTTCTGTGAAGGAAGACAACAGGGAGAAGCCAAGGCAGGAAGGAAAGGATGCAAGGAAAATAACAGCTGGGATTGGGATCCTGTGTGCCCAAAGTGAGAAGGGCAGAAGCGTTGTTTTGCAATATTTGGCAGCAAGGAGCTTTCACCAGGCTGTGACAGGCTCCATGGAGTGCTGGCACTGGGATTTAGGATGTAACTGCTGCAGGAGCAGTGATCTGATCACCAAAGAGAGTTTTTCTCTGGGGAGCTTGGCCTCTGGCACAAAGGGTGATATGTGTTTGATTGGGTCTCCTTCAGACCTTGGTCTTATGATGTTCACTATTTGGCTTGGCCTGTACCTAAGCTGTTCTCCAGAAGTGCTGAAATCTCTGAAGAAGGAGAGAATCCTGAGTCAGACTTGAAGACTGAGTGGTGCTTTTGATACTTAGGTTAAGAAGAGAAAATAAGCCATAAAATAAAGGGTTCTTTGAAGAGTCAGTATGCTGCTGTTTCTAATTAATGCCCCAAAGTCTAAACCTGGCAGAGGGAGGTATAATCAGCCTTTTTGCCTGCATCAACTTTCCAGACTTCTCTGTGGCAGGAATGGCAACTTTCAGAGTTCTTGCAGCTGCAGCAGCACACGGGCAAGGGAAGCCTAAAGCAGATCTGAAATGTGTAAATGTTACGTCTAAAAAAAGAAAGTGGAAATGAAGAAACGACATTGAAATGCAAATGTTGAGCAACCTGGCAAGTGATTGCTGAGATTTATAGGTCACCCTTCATGGATCTGAGCAGCACACTGCCAGAGTCAAGGTAAGGAGATAAGCATCTCTCAAAACAAACCAAAAACCCTCCAAAACAGCGACATTCTGAATCCTGTACTGACACAATTTTTGGCTGTGGTGAAATGGGTGCTTTGAGCTAAAAAGTTACAAATATTCTCTAAAAAAAAATTTTTTTTCCCTCAGTTGAGGGTTTGGGACTCCTGTATTTTTTTGTTTTCCCCTCTGCAGGCCCTGAACCATATTCTTAGCAATTTTCGTCTTTGTAGAAGCGGGGAGAACACTTCCACACAAGTATTGCAGGACAGAAAAGGAAGGAGTCAGATCAAGGAAGACAGAAGTGGAACTATCAGATTTCAAATCTGTCAGAACAAAAGAAATTTGAAAAAAATGGGGAAGCCAGAAGTTGATTTCCTGTCCCGTTGTGGCACTAGTGCAGAGCATTGCTGTGGAGGAACTGAACTGTACAGGGCTCCTACAGCTCAGGGTGTGAAATCACCACCCTGGTGCTTCTGCTCAGACTTGTGCAACGTGTCCTGCCTGCCCAGGGCTGAGGGACAGGGCACAGAAAGCCCAGGTGCCACGTTCCTCTCAAATAAACAGAGCAGAAAGTGATGGATGGCACAAAGCCAAATACCCAAATCATCTGCTCCAGTGCCCTCTCCTACCTGAACTGCTGGAAAAGCAGCTGCTGCAGCTGGTGTCTGTGTGTGGCAGGCAGGAGATGGGGCTGTCTCAAACCAGGAATACATGGCACTTCCCATACTCTGGGAGGGAGAGATTCTCCTGGATCTCGGTGATGAATTGTTTTCTAGAATAAGTCAAAAAGGGGATGTACTGCATCTGTACTCTGAGGTGGGTGAGGACAGCACCCAGAACATAAATCCCATCCATAAACAGGATGGGATTGCCTTGCTCGTGTGCTTTCAGAGCTTAAAGAATTCCTCTGTTGCTGAAGGATGGATTCACACTAAAGGGCTCTGGCAATCAAATTTAGGACTTTTGATGTCACCCAACATGAACAAATGTATATAGCTCAGTTCTTGGCATGAATACACATCATAATATTTAAATGTTTAAAATGTTTCATTTTAAATTGATGGTTGCACAAAATTACAAAGGCAGTCAAATGCCACTTAATGATGCTCCAGGGCATGAATTTGTGATAACAAATTTACATGTCCTTAATTTAGTGAGCATATGCTTTTCATTAGGCCAGGGACACAGAAGCAGTGGCTAAGATAAATAAATTCACGGTATTTTAGCTGGTAGCTGAGGGCCAGCGCTGTAAAGTTACAGACTTGAATGACTTCAGTGCTTCTAATCTACTCTCCTGATCAACCCCTGTATTTTAAATACTTCTTTACAATGGCATGGTCCAAGTACCCAAGCAATTGGTATCAAAAAAAGTCTGCTGCAATACCTGAGTGATCAGTCAGAGCACATGAAACACTGGAGAGCCAAACAGGAGCTCCAGCCACACCCTACAGCAGGTGATCAATCACAATCCTGACTGTGGTACAGCATCAGCTTGGAAAGGAAAAAACAGCTCTCAACTACTTCTGTCACTTTAAGTCTCTGCTGTAGGAAAAAAAAAAGAAAAAAAAAAAGGGAAAAGTACATAAAAACAGCTGTACCGGTTATTTCACATGGGCCCATCCCAGCTTTTCTGCAGGCTGCAGAGCCAAGAGGCAGCCACATTCTGCTGCCAGTGCTACTCTGAGCTGCCAACCACAGAGCACCTCTGACTCCTTTGGAGACTGAGGAGCCTGAACCACCACCAGTCTGCCTCACTGCTGAACTGCAGTTCTGGAAATCTCCAGGGAGCTGTGTCCCAGGCTGGGATGGGTTCCTCGGGATCAGGGAGGCTCTGCTCCGTGGCCAAAGGGGGTCGAGTTCCCCAGGGAGGCCTGGTGGCACCCACGT
This sequence comes from Bombycilla garrulus, assembly GCA_013400315.1. Taxonomy (NCBI): domain Eukaryota; kingdom Metazoa; phylum Chordata; class Aves; order Passeriformes; family Bombycillidae; genus Bombycilla; species Bombycilla garrulus. Next base: position 293,122 of record VXBU01007382.1, on the reverse strand, counting down.
GGTAGCAGCTCTGGATAACCTGACAGGAAAACAGGCTAGAAATAGGAAGTGCAATCAGCTGTCAGTCATGCACAGAAGCAGATGGGGTGAGGAGGCTTAACTGGAAAAAGCACAAACTAAGATAAGCTTTCTCTATGTATGAAATGGTTTTGATCTCTTTCCTGCACGTTTGTGCACACACACATAGTGTTATATTGGTCTTTACAAGTGAAATCTTGGGAGAAGTTTCCTGCCCTCATTAAAAACAGTACTTTTAACAAAAAAATGAAAACATTTTTCAGCTCTTTCCATATTTTAAAGGAGATTTTTAAAAAAAAGTATGCTCAATATTTTGTAAAAGTGAGGATTTTTAAACTCAGAAGATGAATAGAAATATATCCACAGAAAAAACATAGATGTTCAGGAAAAACATCTGCAGGAAAATTGTGTCTATACCACTATGATCCCACAGGTGATGCTGACCAGAAGCTGTCTTTGATGTGTGTTACTTCTGGAGAAAAACAAAATAATCCATCAAAAATAAGCACAAGTGAATTAGGAAAATAAGCAAGACACAAATAGTGCAGTTGGAGTGTAACAGCCTCAGTGCCGACCTGCAGCACAAAGGTCACTTTGATTTCACCTTTGTCCCTAAACTACTGTGTTTTATCTGAGGGAATGGAAGTGTCAGCACTAAAGGGGACACAGAGGGAGGCAGAGGGGCTGACTCCTCACACTTCCCCAGGACCCAAACAGCAGTGAAAAGCCTGAAATTTTAGAGAGTGATTTCAGGGCAGTACTCCCTCCAATCCTGCGTCCCCAGCCATGCCAGGGCAGAGCTGGAGCCTCCTGTGCTCCTGGTGAGGGGATGACTGCCAGACAAACCACTCCATCCCGGGAACATGGCTCTGGGAAGCAGCCTCCGACACGTCACCATTGGAGTCACGATCTTGTCATGAGACAGCTTCCTGTCTGGGACAGACTGGAACAGCACAAACAACCAGTCTGCAGTTTACTTCTGCCCCCTTTTTATTTTTTATTCTTTTTGGTTTGGTTTTGTTTCTTAGATTTTTTTTTTTCTGTTAAGCCAGAGGTCCCCAGGAATTCATCAGCACAGGAATCACCTTTATTCGCTCTTTCCACCCTGTGTCCAGGCACTTTCACACCACAGGCCTGATTCTTTAAAAATTCCACAGCTGTTGAAATATTCAGATTGTTGGAAGTGGTGAAACAAGTCCTACTTGCCATCATTTCCAGCACTGTGTAGGAGTAATGGGTTACCGTAGCCTAAATTAACAATTTGGCAGAGGGGAAAAAAAATCTAAAAAGCGGAAGTCTTTAGATACTGACAAATTCCTTTACGAATTTCCCTGTAACATGCAGCTTAGCTGGAAAATAAACACATTGGCATTCTTAACTCCATTTTTCTTCTCCTCAAGCTCTTCCTCTCTGGTCTCTGTTAAAATTTGGCTTTGATCATGTTTCTGTTTTTCAAAGCATTGTAGCCTCTGCCCTCAAATCCTTCAAAAAGTCCTTTAAAATCTGCATCTCTTGCAAGTGTTGGAGTAGCACAAATGCACAGGAATATTCTGATGGAATTAAGTGTTCCTACATAGGACATTACTCCTCAGGAGGACACGTGAATGAATTCTCCAGGGCTGGCCTGTTCCTGCACAGCTCAGGTGATCTTCATTTCATCAGCTTCAAGCTGCCCTCTGCCACGCCCTGAACCTGGCTGAGCTTGCACTGACAACATGGGACACCCTGGCAAAGGTTTGGGGTGGGATTGGATGGGGTGGGGTGGGATGGAGGAGGTTACTTTTATTTATTTATTTGAATGGGGATGGAGGAGGTTACTTTTATTTATTTATTTGAATGCCTGTGCAATTCAGATGGAGAGGAAAACTCGGAAAAGCAAAGAGAATCAGAGTAAGACTTGGATGTGTTTCCTTAAAAATGAAGGTGTGCAGAGCACTGAAGGAAAGCAATGATGCAGGAAGGATTTTCTGTCTCCCTCTCAGNGGTGGGATGGGATGGGATGGAGGAGGTTACTTTTATTTATTTATTTGAATGGGGATGGAGGAGGTTACTTTTATTTATTTATTTGAATGCCTGGGCAATTCAGATGGAGAGGAAAACTCGGAAAAGCAAAGAGAATCAGAGTAAGACTTGGATGTGTTTCCTTAAAAATGAAGGTGTGCAGAGCACTGAAGGAAAGCAATGATGCAGGAAGGATTTTCTGTCTCCCTCTCAGCTGCAGGGAGGATGTCCCAGCACCAGGGCTGGGAGAGAGGCCGCGGGGAAGGAGGGAAGAAGCAGCTGGGGGCTGTCCCTCTCTCCAGCCCTCTGCAGGACACCAGGCACCTCTGGGTGCAGTCCCCGCTGCTCTCCTCTCTCTGCCCCCTCCACTCCCCACTGACTTTAAGATCAATCTCTGATTGGATTCTGTGGTTGTTCTTTGTGCCAAAGAAAGAAGCAAAGTGCTTCTACAATCACAACTTAAGAGCAGCTGCCTGAGTCTGGTCCTAACTCTGTCCAAAGGGGCTGAGACAAGATGGCAAAAGGGCAGGGTTTTTTCTTGGATTCTTACAAATATCACCTCACGCTCACAGCCTTCTCTGGCTGACAATGTCTGTGGTGCCTCACAAAGCTCAGAGCAGGGAGGATCTCCACGAGCCTCCCTCCCTGGGATACAGGAAGGACTTGGGAGTGTAGGCAAAAGAAAAGCCCTTAATTAAAACAGAGCCTGCCAAGTTAATAAAGCATTTTACAGGACATTTGTCTATTATGGATCAGAGTTTGGAGACACAGGAGGGCACTGCCAGTCCTACATTTCTTATGGAATGAAAAAAAAGCAGAACCCCTTGTTTTATTTTTCTTTTCACAGCTGTACGAGCAGTCGAACCTTCTGCACTGCACCCAGTGAATCTTGTGTCTCCCTCCCAGATCCCCATGAGGAAGAAGAAACTCTAATTTCTGAGGAGCACTGCAGCTCACTGAGGTCTCCAATCCCCCAGGGAGAGCTGAGCTCAGCTCTGGCACTGCTGCCCACAAACACCCTGCACTCTGTGGGGCTGCTCAGAGCTGTGTGTTGTGAAAGGAATGGGGACTCTTGGGCAATACTCTGTTCAGGGTCACCTCTGCGTCCTTCTGCTGATGTCTGTAGTCCTAAAAGTTAAAAGGATGGAGGAGAGCTGCTCCGCTCCACCAAACTGGCCTGAAAACTTTCATCTGCCCACAAGCCAAGCAAAACTTCACAACAAAACCCACACGGCTGCTGGGTCACCCAGGGCCTCAGCAAACTCTGTCTGCAGTCACTGCCCCACCATGAGTGCTACTGGGGTTTGAAATAAATGAAACAATCTGGAATAATCCTCTTCCAGGATGCCCAGGATGTGCTATTTGCATGCTGCAAATAACAGCGTGTTTGAATAAAATGTTGATTCCTGCAACATTATCCCTGAAAATCTTCAGAAATCTTTTCCCTGTTTGAGCAGCTGACTCTTGGGTAAGAGTTGCACATGGATGGCACCACGCTGTGCCAAGCTGTGCAGCGAGCAAGAGGCAGGAGGTGTGTAGGCAAACTCTGGGTTTTTTTAAGGCACCCATCTGCAACAAAACAAAGCAGAAAAACAAATGCAAAAGTGTGTCGAGAAAAGCAACTTGCAAACCTGATTCCACAGCTACCAAATGTGTTTTCAAATATAAAATGAATTCAAGTTGACTGTGAGCAACTGTGGATGGATCTGGGCTCCTAGAGCGTAGAAAATAATTTATTTCTGAAGATTGTCCTGGTCCCTGTCTGTGAGCCACCATGAAAGAAAAGGCACTACCCAGCTCAGCAGTTGCTCCCAAGGTAAATTCCATCCCACAGAAATCATGAGGAATTCATTGTTTCCAAGCATCCAGAGCTACCCTGAATGTCCATATTTTGCCTGTGGATTCACGTGGAGCCTTGTGAAAGGGAGGGACTGTGCCTACACTGCAAAGTGAGAGGGACAGGACCCAGTGTGGGCCCTGGGGACAAACATCCCTGACTGAGTCACTCCCAAACGCTTCCACACTCACCCTGAGCTGCTTCAGCTTGCAGAGCCCTCACTGGAGCAATCCCACACAGAGCCGGGGATCTTGCTGTCCTGCAGCTCTTGCACAGCAAGCCCGAGTCCCCCACCTGCCCACTTTATCTAGCAGAGGAAAACACACTCAAACAGAGACCACCCTCTGGAGACTCCTGCCAAGCACAAAACTGAACAGTGGGACCACCGTGGGTGCCAGGAGTCCCTTGGCAGAAGCCAAGGTCTGAGTTTGGGTTCCCAGCCAACTCCTGCCTGGCGGCTGGAGCTCTGTGCCGGTGGAGAACACAAGGGGTGTTTCTCCACAGCAGCAGCTGCTGGGAAAGCCACTCAGCAGCTTCTGGTGTGGTGTCCTGACACCTGAACCGAGAGCTGAACTGGAAAACTTGAACTCTGAGTGCAGGGCAGATGGAAAGGGTAGAGCTGGGTTCAAATACAGGTTAGGTCTCAGCTTGGAGCTGGCAGCTCTCCTCTGGGCACTGAGGCGACAGCCGAGCAGGGCTGAGCCAGGCCCAGCCAGCTGCTTCAGTGTGGGGGAGGACGTCTCAGTAGTATTTGAAGTTACATTTCAGTTCTCACACAGCACTGTTATCAAAATAGCTATTTTCACACTGCTAAATCCCTAGGTATCAGTGAGCTTTGCAGGCTGTCCGAGCAGTTCAAGCATACATCCACTTTTCCTTTTTTTCCCTTCAAGATCATTGATGGCACATGTACACAAACACCTCTTTTCTCTGCCTTGTCCTTGTCCTCCTTTTGATGGGAGGACAGAGCACAGATGTAAATAAAGAAGATGTATCTGTCCTGCTGGCTGATGTTTACACAGATCAGCAAGTCCAAGTGTTGGCTCTCATTCCACATCACCAGTGTGTGATAATCCCAGTGTCGGGGTGTGGAGCAGCTTCTGTGGGGGCACGTGCATGGTGAACAATGTGGTTTCCCAGCTGGGTGTGGAAACCGTGACAAGTTCCTACAACATCTCAGCACCTCACAAGCAGAGGCCTCGTAAGCACAAGGGGCTGCCAGGGCTCGAGGCCCTGCAGAAAGGGGTCAGGGCAGGAGTCAGGGTGGCTCCAGCAGCCAGGAGGGCAGAGCCCACGCCGGGGCGCAGCAGACACGGCACGGGGAGGTGCCAGCAGTGATTATCCACTGCACTCTGTGCTGGGCCCGTCTGTTTGACAAGGATGTTGAAATCCTTGAATGTGTCCAGAGGAGGGCAACAAAGCCGGTGGAAAGGCTGGAGGAAACGTCCTGTGAGGAGAGTTTGAGGACTCTGGGCGTGTCTCCTCTGGAGAAGAGGAGCCTGAGAGGCGACCCCATTGCTCCCTGCAGCTTCCCGAGGAGGGGAATTGGGGAGGGAGGCGTTGAGCTCTTCTCCCTGGGATCCAGGGACAGGATGCATGGAATGGTTCAAACCTGCACTGTCAGGAGACATTTAGACTGGACATCAGGAAGCATTTCTTGACTGAGAGGATGGTCAAACACTGGAACAGGTTTCCTGAAGGGAAGCCCCAAGCCTACCAGTGTTTAAGAGACGTTTGGATTATGCCCTTAATAATGTGATTTAAAATTTGGCCAGCCCTGAATTGGTCAGGCAGTCGGAGTAAAAGATCCTTGTAGATCCTCTCCAACTGAAATAGTCCTATCCTATCCTATCCTATCCTATCCTATCCTATCCTATCCTATCCTATCCTATCCTATCCTATCCTATCCTGTCCTGTCCTGTCCTCTGTAACTTTGAGCAGCAACATGGGAGGTCATGTGCAGAGCAGCACCAGAGGCACCACCACAGCTCTGTCCCTGCCTTTTGGGATGGATATTGCAGAGATCTGTGCCAAAAGCACAGCAAGGCCCAGCCTGGCCTGCAGCCCCCAGCCGCCCCCTCCCTCCTTCTGCTGCAAAATCAGCTCCAAAGGACAGCAGTGCTTTTCTCTGTCTCTTTTAAATGCTGCTTTGCCAGCTTGCCAGCTGCTTTTGACAGCGCACTCGTCACAGAGGAAGCCTCAAAAATGAAGGTGCAGAAAGGAGCGTTGTGCCGTGAGGGAGCAGTGCCCCAGGCAGGGCCAACAGCTCCAGGAGGGCCCTGCTGGGGGCTGCTCCTGGCCCAGGGGTCCCAGGGGCTGCAGTGAGAGATGGAGTTCCCTGCCCACACACACCAGGTCATGACAATGTGGAGATTTGAGCGCTTCACAGCCACGGGCAGGTTTCCCGAGGGTGGGTCGGACTCCTCAGTTTTTGATCGGCTGCAGTGACCCTGAGAGGAGTTAGACCTCCATGAGGGAGGCACAGCCCCAGGTGTGGCAGAGGAGAGGGAGGGACCCCTTCTTGCCTGAACCCGCTGAGCCCGGGGAGCTGCCTGCCCTAACACGGGGCGGGGAAGTCAGCGAACTCTTTCCCACACTGAGCATTCACATCCCTTTTTTGTAATTTCTGACAAGCTTCCCCTTTAGCCGCTGCTCCCCAAACCCGGGTGAAACTCCTGGTGCTCTGATGGCTGCAGCCTCAGGGATGGACGGCCTTCCAAAGGTGGAGGGAGCATCACGGGAGGAGTAAAAGCAGTCCCTGACAAGGCTGAGGAAGGCGGTGCTTTCCCCGCTGTTCTTATCCCGCACAGCCCGGACACGTTTTCGGCAGCAGTGGCTGTGAGCAGGAGCTCTCCAGCCAGGTGCGAGGGAACAGCCCTGCCCCAGGGGCTCTGCCTCAGCGCCTCCGGAGGCCGCTCCGAGCTCCTTTTCTGGAACAGGGATTGAAGCTGCCCAGGCTGAGGCTGCCGGAGCCTCCCGCTCGGTGTCCGTGCGGCTCTGCACAGCCCTTCCCTCTCGGCATCCCTTATCTCCCGGAGCAGCGGCCGCACGCTTCCTGCCGGGCCCTCCGCCGGGGTCATTTCCCCACGAACGGGGGGAATTCCGCCCGGCAGGAACGTGAGGAGCTGGGGGTACGCGGGAGAGCGGCGCGCAGCGAGGGGGCGGCTCCGCACCTGCTTCCCGGAGCCCAGGTTCAGCCCTGAAAACATTCCCCAAAATAATGATCAAACCCCCGGCGGCTGCTGGAGCACCTCCGGAAAAGCGCCGCGAATTTGAAGTCAGCACGATTTAATCTGAATGTGGAAGTCTCAATTACATCGCTGTTATGGGGTCGCACAGAGTCACAGCTCAGTAATTACAATCTCGATGCTACCTATGGTTAATATATTTCAATTATACGTTAATTTACTGAAATGCATTCTTACCTTAAAAACCTCTGAAATTCTGTGGGAGATGGAAAATTTGGGCCAGGGGAACAACTACAACCACTTGAGCTGAAATGGCCAGTGTAGCACAACTTCTGAAGTGACTCCTTTGACAGACTAATCATAGATCTGATTAAAATGACATGAATATTCTCCTAGTAGTCTATTTTTCATACAGAACATTTTGCTTTAAAATGCCTGCGAACCAGAGTAACTTTCAAATGACAGATGAAACCGAGCACGTGCCTGAAGACAAACTGCAACTCGTAAAGAAAAACAGCTTCTGTTTTTATGGAGCTTTGTCTCAGCAGTTTATCATCTGAGCTTGTTTCCCTGCAGTCTTTGTAAACTCAGTTAAGAAAACAGCTGCAGACTCAAGGGCAACCTGTGGAACACCCAAACGTGGAAAGATAACAAAGAATTAAAACTTACTTTCAAAACAAAACCCCCCAGAACCTCAGCTTGATTCCAGTCCCTGTATGACTATTTTCAGGGCTTAAAAAAGTTTCTTCTGTATTTTCTGTCTTGAGGAAATCTTTAACAGGATCAGTATTTGTTATCTGGGAAGCCACAAAATCTATGGCTGCCATTGGGAATGGCTTTTTGGACACCTAAAATGTGTTTCCATCTGACACTGGCTAACATTTCTAAGCCAGAGCTGTGGATCAGCTCAGAAAAACTATTTTTCCTCTCTATAATTCAGTGCCCTCATCCTTGTCCCACAGCTGATCAGGAACTTAGAAGTCTCAAGAAATACTGAAGGATGTAGAGTCACTGCAGACTTTCAGTGAAATAAATGGACAAAGAAATCTGCCATAAGGAAGAAAACAGTCCCAATGCAGCAGGTGGTCACATCATCTGGCTGCCAGGAAAAGGGACTGAACACATGGAAAATGAAACTTAAAACTGAAGTTGTAAATACACATGAAGAACAAAACTTAAAACTGCAATTGTAAATACAGAGTCATTGCTTTGAAAGGAACAAGTGTCTCTGGTGAGTGGGAAATGCTTCCTTTTGCTAGCAGTGTTTTCCCTAAGAATTAAATTATTTAGAAGAAATGTTTAAAATGTGGTGCATGTTATGAGTGCAGTGTAAAATACAAAACAAAATTCAACCTTCCCTTCATCTGGGATTTGGAGTGTCAGTCCATAACCATCTGTCAGTAGTTACATGCTTTGTTTTCCCTGCCCTGTGGGGAGGCCTCTCCTCTGCCTTTTATTTCCAAGTGCTGAAGCTCTGCTGTCACCACACTCGGTGTGCCCTGCCCCTGCCCACAGCGGGCAGCAAGCACTGGTCACCTGTCAGGGAGCTGATTTCAGGCATGGAAATGCTCCCACCTCAAAACCAGACCAGTGACCAGCACAACAGCCAGTCTTTTCCAGACATCCTTGTGTCACCTCTCAATTTTAAAACATCAGATTAGCTGTAAAAAGGCAGAAATACGGGCCCTTTCCAACTGAGCAGCAGCAGCATTTAAAAACGGCAGGTTTTCACTCCAGGGGATGGGTTTTGTTTTTCAGAAGCAGAAGCTGTATAACCATCTGTTAGATACACATGGGGGAGAGCAGCAGTGACACAGAACCCACTCTCCAACCACAGGTCAAGGCTGAAATCTGAGGTGGGCACCAACCAAAAAGTGATTCCTAGCAGCAAGAGGTCCAGAGAAAGAAGCACTGTGACAGTCACAGGGGCAATGGGCAGCCTTGAAGACAGCAAGGCAGGCTGGAACACATTCACTAAAAGATATTTAAAATTAGTTTAAAGCATCCTTCAGCTGAGCAGGGAGCTGCCAGAGCTGTGCAAAGGCAGGGAGGCAGCACAGCTGAAAGTCACTGTTGTAAGAAGTCAGGAAACCAGCTCCATAAAAATTTGAGAATACTGACTCAGGAGAACAAATGGATAAATGACAGAGTAACTCCTGGGGATTATTCAATTACAAGAGGCTTCAGTCATTACTGACAAAGTTATTTACAAACATCCAATTCAGGAAGTTAAGTGTGAGGTTGTTTCTTTTTTGGATCAGCCTCTCCAGTTCTGGGGTATGCAGGTCCAGCCTCTGCCTTCCAGAGGGTCGGATTATTACAGACTCCATGACAGATGACAAAAGGTTTTTCCTTCCACTAAGCTTTGCTTTTGGGACAGAAAAGATGTTGTCCCTGGTTTAAGAAATGAAGCAACATTTTAAGTAGTTACTGGCTATTTTTACAACCAGGAAAATGAACAAACTCTGTTCTACTGTGATTTGGAACAAATTGAACCCAGAAAATAAATAAATAAAGATTTGTTTGGGTTTTTAAGTTAGCAGCACATGTGTGTGTGTGTGTATGTGCATAAGCAAGGTCACATGCAGAGATAATGCAGGAAATGTGAACATAAGAGACCTGACCAGTGGCTACAGGGGAGAGGAATGACGTTTAAGATGATACAACATCCAGTTTAAGATTTTTTAATCCAGTTTATTAAATATTGCTTTTTGGGGACATGTTTACAACAAGCCCAAATAAATTGTTTAAGGATTCAAAGCAGTCATATTAAAATACAGCTTCAATATAAAGTTTGTCACAGTTTTACAGTATTCAAAAATGACAGACCTGCCTTAAAAAAAGACTATTACACCAAAACATAAGAAAAACAGAAAAACAAACAAGTTTGGCATTTTCATAATCTTTATAGTATAAAACAGAATATTAAATCTATTACCAGCAAGCTGATACTTCAATCTATTACCTAGTCTGAAGTGTCTCCCATTAAAACACACTATACAACAGCACTATACAAAAGTCGTGGTGATACTCGTGATGAAAGTGCATCCCTGAAAGTTTGCCAGTTTATAGTTAGCTCTTAGAAAAAAAGGTAAAATTAAAACGTCCTCTTTTAACCGAAGGCTTTATTTCAATTTTTAATTTTTTTTTTTTTTTTTGCTGTTTTGTCTCACTTTCAGCCTTCTTTTAAAAGTGTCTAGGGACGCCCCCCAGGGGGCAGCGTAAGATTAACCATCAAATCACGAACGGCTGCAAATATTGTGCATTCACCTGGAACAGGGAAAAGAGACAGGTTAGCACCGCGCCCCGGACAGCCCTTCCTCACTCTGGAGCAGGGACACAGCCAGGCCAGCCCCACACCCACAGCCCCTCCTGATTTTGGAGCAGGGACACAGACAGGCCAGCCCCACACCCACAGCCCCTCCTCACTGAGCCCCCAGGGCAGAGCCGAGGGTGCAGACCACGACTCCCAAACCCCAGCGACCTCCTCGGCATTTGTGGGAGTTACCAGCTGAAGCAGCTCCAGCTTTCCCAGCAGGGCTGCTCTCGTTGGTGATGGAATTGCAAGTAGCTCTTAACTTTTAATTGCTTTTGAATGTCAGATTGAATCTGTGCTAAAATTGATTGCACATGGACTGTGGTCCGATTTTTTTCTGTATGTTATTAATTAGGAGCGCCACATCTTGCAAAGAAAAAAATCCAACTTTTTCAAGTTTTATTTCTATTGATTACAAGCAGAAACTAAACATTTTGAAAGACTCAAGTCTAAAACAGCTGGAAGATGTTTTCTGTCCTAAGCTTAGTCTTGGAAACATTTCTAATTCCAAGACTGGGCAACAGTCAGGAATCTGTTTCTTTCAACCAAATTGCTCTGGCTCTACCCTTGACATCTAAACTGCAAAATAAAATACAGAGCAGGTGGACTTCTGTTTCCAACAGCTGGGATTCAATATTGAGAGGAAAAACCAGCCACAGCTACCTCAAGTTTTAAATACCAGCACTTGTTGACAAAAACACACACGTTCTGAATAGCTTAAAGAAGTTAAAACCAACAGAAGCGAAAGGGTTAAATAAGAACAACAAAAGATGAAGTAACAGGCAGCTGTGATTTCCATCTACTGCTTCCTGCTGAAAGAATACAGTTAATAGCCACTGTTGTACCCTGGCCACTGCGGGCTGAATTTTTCCTGTACATTTCAAGGAATATCAATTAGAAGACATTGAATTTTGCTGCTGAAGGAGCAACAGTGCGAGCAAAGAGATAAGAGCAGAGCTTTTTGGGATGCATTAATCTCAACTGCCAGACTAGGGATTCCCAAGATTATTTTGGGCAAGTCATTATCATATCAAAATTTTAAATCTGGGCTAAATACTAAATACCATCCACTGCATCACTGAAAATCAGACACTGAAGACTGTCTGAAGTGCTTTAAGAATCATCACGACTCCCTTGAGCTCCTTTCTAAGGGTGACCTCCAGCATCCATAGGGACTTTAATTTCCTTGCCAGATTGATGGCCACTACACACTGCAGGTTTTGGATTTAGAGCTCAAGTTTAAACTTATCATTCCAGGGCATTCATTTCCTCTCAGTTCATACAAGTATTTCCCCAAAGTAAAGTATTTTCTCCCACGGAGGCATAGGTAAAGTGGTCTTAGAAAACGTGTACTCACAATGAGTCAACATTTTACTGTTAAACACAGCAGAATGTGTTTGCCCACAGATCTGAAAAGAAAACTCTTTCAAAAGAACTTACTTTTCAGGCACTACCATTTTATTAAGAGGAAAATTAAGCTGAATACAAAATACTTTCTCACAAAGAGAGAAAGGTAAAAAAGATACAGCCAGAACAAGGCAACACTGATTCCAGGTTACAACGACAGTGCCAGTAACATCATCTGTGCATGATGGGAGGCCCTGGTCCTTCCTGACTCAAACAGTGAAAAATTCCCTTAACCAAGCAGATTGCAATTAGTGCAGCAGAGAGCTAACAGGTGGGAAAGTCAGGAAAATCCTGGGTACAGCACAGGAGCAGCAGAAGAGAAAGGAGCATCAGACGAGAAAGGACACACATCTGGGATGTCCCAGGTACTGCTGTTTTAAGAAAAGTCTCCCAGCTATCTACTTTCATCTGTTGGCTCTCCTATCACCTTTCAGTGGTGAAGAAAAGAAGGCATGCTTGTTCTCTCTGAACAGATATAATGATGTATGTTTTGACAATAAGAACAAAGGAAGTTGCATTTCAAGTGTCCTCAGGGAAGATCCTACGTTTGCTGGGTGATGGTGGAAATAAATGAAATCATACAGACTCATTCTATATTCTTCAGAGGAAAGACTACCAGAAAATTCCTCTGCTCAGCCAGTTACATTCTCCTTTGCATGGACAAGGTTCTGCTTGTGGCTCCAATGCTTTTCCTATGCCTCCCCACCCTGTCTGTCTGACTTTGTTCCCTGTACTAAATTCCAAAACTGCTTCAAAACTTGCACTTAAAAAATTGTCCATTCTGATCTATCTAGTGACCATCAGAAAACATCTCACCTCGCATCTCCAGAGCAGCTCTGACAGTTACTTGCTCTGCCTGTGGTATTTTGTGGAGGGTTTACTTTAAAACACAACTCAGGGCAATAACAAACAGCAAAGCAAGAACCTACCCTTCCCCACACTAGGGGAACTCTGTGGGGAAGCACCTTACAAAAGCAACACCTGAAGCTTAGTTTAGTATTTTGAAATAAAAGTGCTATACAAAATACAGCTCTTTTCCACATACAGAACTCCTACAGGGAACTCCTCATGCCCTCAAAGCTATTTTCTCTCCTATTTACCTACACTATTACTATACGTAAAACAGAAAGTGCATATTAACTTAAATCCCATCACAAGTTTCAGAAATGTATGCATATCCACACCAATTTAAGGTAAAAACTGCCCATGTTCTACCAATTGAAATAATCCATCAAGCATAGTTAAAATTACTGCATAACAACGAGATGAATATTTATACAAAAGAGAAGTAAGAGTCAAACTCTGGGTTCACAACTTCAATCTATTCACTGGGTTATTGGAAAAATTTTGTTCTTCATCAGAACTGAAAGTTATTGTTCTTATGAGACACCTGTGTGTTAGGACCCCAAACCACTGGTTACAGACAACATGCTGCCAAAGAACCTGCTACTGCTCTTCCATGTTTTAGATACTAAAAAAAATAAAAGGCATGACAAACAAGAGGGAAAGCAAAGCACAATGCTGCTCACAGTGCACTACCTACAGGCCAATGAACACCCAGAACTAGCTCAAACACTTCACAGCACGGCTGGTGGACACAACTGTATGCACCTCTGCTAGTGGACACACCGACAAAGGAGTATACAACCACTGCAATTACTATCAAATCATTCACAGCACGTGGACAAGTTCTGATAACTATTTTAACATCCCTTTATATTCTACTGTTAAGCTGAGCAACCTCATAATTAACCATGAAAACTGACACTTGGCCATAGCATATTTCTTGTGACTCATTCTAGGCCCATTTGTCAAAAAGTGTGACTCTTACTGAGCAGCAAGAGTTGGGCCCACAAGAGGTGGGTGCATTCTATCACCTGGGCAGAATAGCAAAACCCAGCCTGAATCACCAGTCCAACCTTCTGCTGTGTTGCCAGTACTTCCTATTGAGTTATGCATTGCCTGTCACATCGGGAGTTTATGATCACTAAGGAAGTAAGATAGAAACCCAGAAGAATTCAGACTTAAGAGAGGCTTAGTTTTACACTGGAGATTTGTCACAGATGTCTGGGTGAAGAGAATATATCTACTGGACATGTACAGTACCTGGTCGTGGTGAATTCAGTTCAGCAAACCTCTTTAGAATATTGCTAACCATCATTGGAGCAGCAACAGAAGAGTTCTGCTGCCTGGGAATGTCAGCCTGTTGCGTTGTACCCGAAGCCATATCATAAATAATTGGGACAATAATACTAACAGCTTCCTGTGGGACTGTTGTTTTCTGTGTTAGCTGAAGCTGTGGGAAAACAAGCCAAAAAGTGCGTTAAATTGGATGACCATGTACTTCAGTGCAACTTCTGATACAGTTATGCACTCCAGGCCCACAGACAGCATGCACTCCCACCCCTCTGTTTCCAGACATCAGTTCTGTAACAGAGAAATTATCAATCAGGTGGAGACTGTTGTCTTCTCAAAAGCATCCCACAGTGAGCACTGCCTCAGGCACAACACTGATGTAGATTTGTTCTGAACATCTCATCCCCGCTCTCTCTCCCAGCATGTTGCCCGATCCAGGTGGTTAGTGCCTCAGAGAAGAACTAAACACCCACAAGATGAACATGCAGCCCAGAGGGAGCTGAACTTTGTACATTGTCAACATCTCTCCAAGAACACAAAACACGAGGAGTTGCTGTGCTTTAGTAAGGAGAGTAGGAATAGGAACCGAACTCATTACAAAAGAGATCCAAGCAAAGCCAGGATTCCAAACAGCACAACACTTTTAGCTATTACAGCTGTCAGAGAAAGTGTTTTGCTAGGAACTCACAATGATCTCAGAGACATGCAGGGTTAGAATTTTAAAACAGATAGCTCTACTTACAAAAAACAACATTTTGGATTTCAGCACAACAGCAGGTGTTCCTGGAGGCGCAATTGGTGGAGCGCTGGGAGGGATTGTTAAACAAAACTGCACGTTCCATTTCAGCTGACTTGCCTGGTCAGGGAACTGTTCAGAGAGAGCAGCACACAGAAAGAACAGCAAAGGTCTCATGTCAGTGACATACACAGCTATGAAACAGGGAAGCACCAAAGAAAGATTCTGGTCAGCCTATGCATGTGCCTGTTGTGCAGCAACATGTCTGCAGTTCCTTAAAATCATACATTTAAATAAGAATTTTTGAGCATTTTCAAGAAAGCTAGTAGTAAAATGAAAGCTTTTCCAATAACATTAAAAAACATTAAAAATTTGTGTGCTTGTAGATAAAGGTACAACAGGTTTTTTTCAAAAATATAGTAACCAAAGTTGGGTGAACTAAATAAATAGAACAGTTGACTCACCAGCTCCAGTTTCATGATGTGTACGCAGTCCCTGAGGATGTGCGTGGGAGCCCCTAGTAACTTTGTGAAGGCTATCAGGGTGTTTGCTTTAAAAGGTGGTCCTGCAACCTAAAGAAAGACACTATTTAGTAGTGCCTATTTAGATAAAAAATATATAATTTAATATGCAACTAGCACGCATAGCTGTCAATTTTATATTTTGCAGCTCTTACACATGCCAGCGAAAGTCGGCAAGACCACTCAAAACAACACCAGAGACTAAAAGCAATGCACAAAAATGTCAACATTCTTGATTTCAGTACATACCCTTGTTTCAAAGAACTTCTCCAAAACCTGTAACTCCTCCGATTTCCACTGTCCTGTATTTTCAGGTGTTACTTTCAGCTGCAAGGTCTGGTTGGTTTTGGGATTGAGAGCAACCCTGCATTTCAGTGCCTCCGTCTTAAACATAATGACACCTGGTTCATTGGAGTTTATCAACTGTAGCTGCATAAAAAGGAGATTCACAGTCAATTAGTCATTCATTAAATGGCTTGAACACACACACACATACACACTCTTTTGCTCCCTCTCCAATGTGTAGTGATCAGCCTCTCTTTCCAGAAAGAAATGCATGATATTATAATACAGGTAAAACTGCCTTGAGAATAAAGCTTATGCCAGATTTGGCTTCTTTCTCTGTCATTGAATCCATGCCACAGAAGTGAAGAGGCACATTTGTCAGTCCCAAATCCTAAAGTAACGTTTCCCGACTGAGTAACTCACTCATTAACATTAACTAGCTACTCACTTCACTAGCTAATGCTAGTTCACATTAACTAGTAACTCACTTCTCTGGCAATCCTGCCAAGGAGTGGCATCCACAGCAACCCCTTGGCTGTTCTAGCAAACTCCCCAAAGAACCCACAGCATCTGAAAGTCTGGTCATGGACTTGCTATCTTAACAGTTACCAAATTTCATCTGACCAAACAAGTTTTCCATATCTAATTTGTGGAAAAGAAGTGGAACTAAATGATTTCTCTAAATTTTGACACTTTAGATGGCAAAAATCAGAAGTACAGCACAAGTCTAACAGCTAAGAGTTATTTGATTTGAAGCATTTCAGTTTGTGCCTGATATGAAAGACACGGAGCAGTCCATTCAAACCGAAACCATACCGTTTCCTGTTGTATGATCCTCTGAAGATGCCTCCTCATAATCACTGACCCAAGGAATCGCTCAAGAGGGGAGCACAGATAGCTGCCAGCTAGTCCTGGCACAAGCCCAGGGGTAGGAGAGGGCAAGAGCAGAATATTCAAGGCACTGTGGGTGAGGATTGTAGGAATGGATGCAGCCCAAGAGCGCTGAGGTAGTTTCCGAGGTGGAGGCATGCTTGTTGGCATGACCTGGGAACCTGTGGGGACACGAGGACTTGCAGTAAGGGAGCATTTAAGCTGAAATATAAGATATGTGCTCACTTTAATTGTCACTATTCACCCATAAGTCCTTTGGGCCAGAGCTCGATCACTCTTATTTAAGAATTTGCCTGCCCAGTGATAGGCATCAGACAGAAAAGGAATTAGTTTTGACTCTGAACCCATGCAAAGAGTCTCAGCAACATTAAAATCCTCCTCCCTTTTCCTCTTTCTGCAGCATGCCAGCAGACAGCAGGTTTGCACAACAAACTCAATGGGACGTAAAGACAGCTAAATCAGTCGTGCACGAGCAGCATTACAAATCTATGATGTGAAAAGTTAGTATTTGGGTTGGCAAAGTGCCTATCATTGCTTTCACTCTGAAGACTTTTCTCTTAGTCATGGAGTTCCATAGTTCCAGACTGATTTCTGCACTGCAACAAGAGCTATCATCAATCCTGCTGACATTTATGCTGTATGCTTTAGCTCACTTTTCCAATTTGTTACTGAAGACTTGAGCTAGGAGAGAATAACAGCATCATTTCCTTAGACATTTTACTGCACAAGGACAGTAAGGACTGTTAGACTGACACAAGAACTACCAAAAGGAACACAACTAGAAACGATAAACACGAGTGTTTCACAGTTATAACACTGATAAAGAAGCCTACTTGTTCCAGCTCGTGGGGAATGAGAGGCATCAGGGACAGGTGAATGAAGGGAAGGGTTGGCTGGTGACATTCCAGGCATCCGTGCTGCTGGTGATGGACCAGAGACCTGGGGAGATCCCGGCCAATTCCCTGCACGCTGACTGGGTGACATCATGGTGTATGGTGAGCTTGGGTCTATGGTACCTACAGATGTTACAAGACCATTATTATTTCTTTAAAAAGTAAAAGGCTTTCTGATAGAGAAATCTAAAAGAGGCTTACCAAAATCTGTAAAGCATGAAAGCGCCTGCAAGCTTTTAGACTACTTTTTACAGCTGTACAAAACACACGAGTGGGGGCAGAGAGTAAAAACCAAGATACAGACTTCAAGCGTTTCCAGGTTGTATTTTTAAAAAAGCAGAACTGAATGTTATGGAAAATGGTCATGATCAATAGGTAACAGGTTCTAAACCAAAAGGAGCTCTTGCCTACAGACTTGGACTTCTACTGCTCCTCAGCAAATGGAAGCCTCAGCCAGACAGTTCCTTATTTACTCAGTACCTTACAGTTATTGCTGAAAGGTATCTCTGCTATACAGACTGATCAGAACCTTAAACCTACTCTGTGGTACATCTCCCTCACATTGTTCACCTCAACAGTCAAACTGATCTGTGAAAATTACCATCTGAACTGTTCATTTGTTGTGATCTATAGAACAATTTCCAATGCACTGAGATTACATAAAGGATTGTTTTGGCAGCTTTCCAAAAAAGCCAATCGAATTAATAAAGGAAACAACCAAAAGGCATGTTGCTCACATACAGATACGTCAAACCAGCCAAACTTTGATCTCTTCAAATTGCAAGTATTTGAATTTCTAACCTGTTCCAGTTATTTTTCCAAGAAATTTAAGCAGTGAAAATCCACTAACTAATCTATCAAAAGAAAATGCTCATTAAAAGCTGCAGCCACTGTTCTGCTACAAGACCACGTTGTATTTCCCCACATTAGTAAGCAGAAAGGAGTGACTGAGAGTCAATTTTTAACATGTTAGGAATGCCTCAACATGCCATGCAGCTACTTTTGACTACTGTTAACAGTTAACACTCACAGATATGAAAACAGCTACTTGAGCAAATTACAAACCAGGAAGTTTTCTCAATTAATTTAGGTCTGCTCTGGAAGACCTAATTTCAAGAAGCAAATCTGCCCTCCTTGCCACTACATATACACCTGCCAGTAAAGAACTCACCATGTGGGCTGGCAAAGTTAGCTGTTTGTCCCATTGTGATTCCAAGAGAGGAAGGTGAAGGAGTTGGACCAAAGGATGCTGGTGATGGTGCTCTTAAAGCCCCGCTAGGTGAGCTTGCAGCATGCAAATTTCCTGATCAAAGACATCAATCACATCACTTGACATACACATTTCCCATATTTCTGTTCTAATTTTTTCTATCACCTGCTCCCTCTTTTTAGGAAAGTAGCAAACAAGATTCAAGAGAATTTGTTTTTGTACTCAATGGCATTATTTTGTACATGCATGACTGTTACATTTTTTCAGGTTGATTTACCACAGAAAGGAAACTTCCAATGATATTTGGCTTGAAGAATGGTGTTTTCCCCCTGCCCAGCCCCTCCCCAAATTTAAATATTTTCAGCTGTTGTTCTACAACAGCTGGGAGCAGAAAGCAGAGCTTTGGTGATGAAAAGCTTTTCTCAAGGAGCAGTTATTGAAAATTAACATGTGTTGTCTTAGCATGTTATAAACTGTAATAATGAAGCAATCTCAAATATCACACAGCTAAAGATGACAGTTTTACTTTATGGGTTTTTTTAGCTTCAAAATGTACTTTCCAAAACATGCACAGCAGGACTCCACTTTTTTTCCCCACAGTGTAGGGTGCTCTCTCTTGGCTAATCTGGCTAAACACAGCTCAAATAATAGAAAAAACAGCCATGCACAAAGACCTATTTTTCTAGTAGAGGATCAGCTCCCAGCCATCCTACCTGGTGACTGTGTGTGCATCATGGATGGGGAGGGTGTCACTGTGTTGTGGTAGGAGGTGGGTGGTGAGGTGAGAGGATATGCTCCCGAGGCTCCTGCCTGTTTTGCAAATGGCTGAAATTGTCAACACAGGACAATTAAAACTTTTGATCATTTTGTACCAAAACAAAAGTTAAGCATATGCAGAAGAATACTAATGAGGCTTTGGTCTTACAGGTTCATCCACACAGTTGTTTGATTTTCTATACTATTTTGTTCAGTGCTCATTGTTTTTCTTCAGTTTCTTCTAAAGACATAATACCTCTGTACTTCTCTCCTTTTATCTGCCACCCTGTAACAGCAAAGCCTCCTGACTCTCCCTCCCATCTTTTATCTTTAAACAGTTGTTTTCCCTCCCTCAGTCCTTTGCTTCCAGGCAGCAAGTCTCATGTGACCTTCCAAAGCTGCTGTTCATACGCTATGGGCTGTTTACACAGGAATGAGGAATGGCAAAATAAATTAATACATTTTGCCCGAAGGGGAATTCTGCAGCAGAGTGGGTTTAGTCTCCCTTTCCATTTTGTTACTGCTAATCCCTTTAGAACACGAAGTTCTTAGAAATCTGCTGCTGTGGAAGACAATAAACATTTATTTTGCCTGAAGGGTACCTGTTGTTGTGGTTGCTGTGGGGGCTGCTGGGGTTGGAGCTGTGATATCAAAGTATCCATCATGTCTCCTCCAATGGGAGAAGGTGGGTTATCATCCTCATTTACAGATCGTCTCCGTGCATCCTGATTGCTGTCAACAAACATGTTCAGGAATGTCTGTGGAAAATGCAGTTTTGTTAGCCATTTGCCCATTTAAATTTTACTATACAAATGAAGGCCGAATTTGCTAAGCTTTAGAACTACCTTTATTAGCTACAGCACACAGGGACAGGCAGATCTCTGCAACCAAATACTAGTGGGCACTCATTAATTACAGTATAATTAGTCTGCAAAATATATCAAGTCATAAACAGAGATACCTGGCTCTACAACAAGAAATATCTCCAGTAAATTTAAATACCTACATTTTTCTTCTCTCCTTAAAGATAAGGAAAAGCTTACACATGGAAATACCTCTTCAGAACACTCCTGAGTATCTAGAACCTACAGGGCTCCTGTATCACACCTACAACTGCCCTGTTTGGTTAAGAACATCCGCATCACCTCCTCCACAGCATCCTCTTGTACCCGAGGAACCTGCCAACTTTCTGAATTAATTCCTCCTCTACCTTCCCATTTCCATTCTCTTCTACCACTTTACACTGGTATCTACAATCTCCTTCTTTCCATTAGCTTTTCAATTGGCATTTGTGAAAGAGGCAGATGTTCAGGATCAGTAAAATGCAATGCCAGAGAATCAATATTCAGTTGCAACTGTCAGAAAAAACAAATTAGCAAGTTAACCTGTTTCTCAAAGGGTGCCATTTTCCAGTATTTCAGTATAACTAGCACTGGTACAAGCTGCCCTCAGGTATTCTGCCAGTGCAGAGAGATTCATTTTTCAGGAAGAGTGAACCAGCACTGCATTTAGAAGCAAAGGCACAGGCTCCTGCCACACACTGATGGGAGCTGTTTTAAAGGGGAAGTTTCTGTCTAGAATCATATGACATGGAGTATTGTCCCACCTGCAATGTATGAGCACTGTACTGCCACACAACACAGTTTGTGAGGAGCACTTGCTGCTAATCCTGGAGCACACATCTAGCCTAGTCACAAAGCTTCAGCAAGTTTCAACAAAAGGATGCTTGAATATACAGAAAAGAAAAAAAAAAAAAACTAGCCCTTGATGCTATTTTTTTTTTAAAGGAAATGTGTTAATTCAAACTAATTAACAGATCTACCAATAAATCAAAAACTTCCTTCTACGCTGAGAATTTCGGAAGGACCGCAGCTCTCCAAAAAGAAAACCTTCACCAAGCTCTTCACCTCAGATTCCCACTTCCAAGTTAGCAGCTCCTTTATTTACACCCTGCCAGAAAGCACAGGGGTGGTCACCTTTAAGCCAGGCGCGGGGTAGAAGCCCTCCACGATTTTGCTGTTGTCGAAGAGGCTGTAGGCGCCGTCGCGAATGGCCACCACGCCGCGGCTGCGGCAGTAGATGTCGATGCAGTACATGTTCCTGAAGGCCAGCCTGATGTGTGTGGGGGACTGGGGCAGGATGGAGAAGCACTGGTAGGCAGTGTTGGTGCGCTGGGTCAGTCCCAGCATGGGCACAGTGGGGAGTTTGTTGATGGCGTTCAATGGAGCCTGAGTGTCAAACAACACCTGGGAAAGAGCGGACATTGAGAGGTCAGGTAGCTTATCCAAAAGGAAAGGTCAGGGAAAATGGGGCAAAGCAGGAAAAATTAGATGGATTCTGGCAATGAGATCCATAAACAATAGTAACACTCTTGAAGAGAACAGTTTAATTAGAATTCAGCTCCCTAGTGTCTTGCAATTTTCTTGAGAGAGGTTTTTTTAGAACATTACCTGTAACAACAGCACCACGTTTGGTGTTTTATTAAACATCTCCTGGAGCTGGTGCAGAATTGTGTTGTGACAGTTACTGCAACCTGAGTTTGGGCCAACTGTTCCCAGTGAAATGTGGAACTTCTGGAGGATGGAGTTCCACTGGATGCTGATCTGCAATGTCACAAACATAAAATGGTCTTGGAAGCTAGAACAAGCAGGTTGTAATAACGAGGTTATAATAAAAGATTATAACAAGAAAGTTGGTCAGATTTAATTTTTTCCCCCATTTTTTATCAAACCTCAACAGATTCCTAATTCACCTTCCTCGAAAGCTGCTGAGGTTTTGAAGAAAAACAAAAAAGCACTCTCAGCTTTAAAACCCATTTAGCTGCCTGGATTGCTGGCAACCACAGAACCGGGCACTTATAACAGCAACTCAAACAAAAAGCCAAAAAATTTGTTCTGCCAAAGGTGAGAAAGAGAAAATTAAACTGGAGAGATTCATGGTGTGGAAAACTGATCAGTGAGTTGCTGGAGGTGGACTCGTTTTCTTAAGTTACATTACATAAAAATGAGTACTGGATAATATATAAGGAAGTTAAATGCAAAGTCTACACTGCTGCTGTGGCTACTTACATATATATATACTTACACACACTTCTCAATAAAATGCACATAAAAATACTCTTTAAAATTCAGCTTAGAAAATGAATACAAGCAAGTCCCACAAAGCAAATTCCAAATGTATCAAGCTACTTTGCATCAGTTGCACACAAAACTATATTCTGAATCTGAAATAAACATGCACCTACTTCCTGCTCTACCTTGCACTTAATGCAAAGGTGTGAGCAAGTATTCAGTTATTTAAGTAATTAATAAGTTGTTAATTCAAATACAATAAATGAAGCTAGAGCTCTGAACAAGAGAACACCACTGCTTATATATAATCAATGAATACCTCAGCACTTGAAAAGCACAGCACTACATTTATTGAAATGCACATCTACTGAAAGCACAGAACTACATTTAAAACTTTGTTAGAGTCCTCTCTTTTAAGGCAGAATTAGGCATTCAGCTTACACATATCCATCCATATATCCCAGTACAACACTGAGCAGTAACAACACTCCCACAAAGTTCTTCAGAAAAAGGCTGCCACACCAGCTTTCATCAGTCAGAAGCACACAACCGTCCTTCCCACAATATAAGGCATCTAACAGAAATTCTCAAAAATCCTGAACTTCTAGCAACCCAGCAAATCAGCAATGTGGCACCCTCTGTCTTTTTTACATTAATCTATATTAATTGCACTACAATGAAAAACTGTGCAGCAAAATTCTGAGAAGTCTAAGGCTACCCATTCTGTTCTCAATCATACATTTAAAGTCCATTTAGGAGTTACTCACTGAGCTCCCCTTGGTAGTTCCGTAACAAAGGATAAGTTTTCGGTAGTTGTAGATCCGAACTTCCGAGAAAATGTTTAAGTGGTTGGGGATGTCTGTGAAGGGAGGAGGCAAGAGAGTTAGAGTGAGAAAATCAGTCATCTGTAAGTCCACCATTTTGACAGCAAGGAGGTGATTTCTGTACCTGGTAAGGATCGTGCAAACTCCAGGACACACTCGTACAGCCGAGCAATACTGTTCCAGTCGTTAAGGAACATCTCGACCACCTTGCGACCTCCAACTGGTTCAGACAACTGGTTCTCATACGTCAGGTAAACATGACGGGTTGGTCCTGCAGTGTGAGGAAATACTGATCAACCCAGGGGTTCCTGAGCTGTGGTTTACACACTGTGAGTGAACTGTGGCAAGTGACCAGGAAGCACATTGAAATAACAAAAATCCATCAGCTCAACCAGTCAGAATTTTTATTAAGGTACACTGCAGTTTATTACAAATCTTAGGAGCAGACAGCTGTCCAGTTACACCAAGACATTTAAACTACTGAAATAGACAATGTAAACTACAAAGAAACAAAATTTAGCAGTGTTCCTCAATGAAACTTGCCTTGCTCCCTGGATGAAGTGCTGTTGAGGGGGCAGTTTGCAAACACCAGCTCGGCCACCCACGTGCGGTTATTTCTACCTTGTAGTCGGAAAGTGCAATCAAGAAGAGATCGGTCCAGAGCCTTCTGCGTTTCCTCGTTCACACCTTTACAGGGAGGAATTCTGTACAGGACAAAACCCAGATGTCCGTCAGACACAGTACAGTTCCACAAGCAACAACATTACCTTCTAATATTTCCTGAAGGACTGCCACGTCTGGACAGGAAAGAATGAACAAATCAACAGCAAAGGTAGCTGGACTGCACAGTGAGATAACCTGTTCCTCTTCAAGGACTGTAATGAGTGTGTCACAAAAGCACTCTGAGCTAAGACCACATTTTATAAGGATTCAACACCTGTAAATTACAGCCTGCTACAGGATCTGCTGAATTGTCCTCATCTCCTGGTGAACTAAGAGCTCACCAATATAAAGCTCTTAAACAGAGAAATAAGCCAAAAAAAGATGAAAATAACGAAGTTCTGTGACAATCTGAATTAATTTGCCTTCTAGAACAAGCTTGCTCTACATGCAGTGAACAACCTGGCAGTTCCCTTAGTACTCACTAATTTATTCGTATCCCAATGTGTGAATTGAGCTCAGGGGACAGACTAAATAAAGCTTAAGTAAAAACATGCCAAACTCCTTTTCAAATTCCTTGAGGATCTAGCCAGAAATCACACGTTCCACCCTTAACTTCAGCTCACAAGTTCTCCACTCATATGCAAAGTTAAAACTGTAGGGCCTCATGCATTTGGAGACTGGTGCCTTTATGTCACTGCACATTTCTGCAGCAGAAAAGGAGTTATGAAGGTTTTACTTTAGGAGTGTCTTCGGGATTTGTGGCTTTTTGCTTTAAACTTTATTTGTTGCAGGTCCAGTTAGTGGCTGGTTGTGGCTGGCATTCCTCAGGGTTAATACAGAGGAGGATACTATTGGCCTCCTATTAAGAACTTCAATATAGCTATTTCAGTAACCTGTATGATACAGAAGAATAGCAAATTTGCAGATGATGACAAACTGAAGGGAGCATTTAACACACTGGAGGTCAGGGCTGCCCTTCAGAGAGATCACAGATGGCTGGAGGAACAAGTTAACAGGAACCTTATGAAGCTCCATGAAAACAAATGGAAAGTGCCTAAATAACCTATTAAATTACTGTATGATCCTCAGATATTTCCCTCTACAACCTCTTTACCATGCAATTGTCTCTTCTGGGATTCCTGGCATTTTCCTCTGCAGTTTCACATAATTGTCAAATAACATATGGAGTATGTAGGCCTCTGATCTGATTTAAAATTGCATGTTCATGAATCATCACCACATCTTCCTTAGCACTGCCTGGATTTAAGGATTGAGGACTGTCAATCTCTTTTCAGAGCCCCCCAGTTAGGCTAATGAAGGAAAAATCTTGTCGTTGACTCTTAGCCTACTCTAATTTTCCCCTTTCTTTAGTACTGCTTCACATGCAAGTGCAAGACACACAGTATTAACATCCCTCCAAAACACACAAAAAAAAAAGGGAAAAATAACCCCAAAATGGAAATCCTATCCCTGTCCTGATATTCTGATTGTTACTCTCCAAAAAAGCCTTTGTTTTTTTCTCTCAAGTGCACATACAATAATAAAATGAAACACAGAGAATGTCTTCTTACTTTAATAAACGTATTGCATGGCTGAAGCCATCTCCTTCTACTTGCACTCCCTGGTGAGGAATGTCCATATTGGATAACTAGGAGTGAACAAGAAAAATGTTATTCCAAGCAAAAAGTCAAGCAAAAAACCTTGTAACATTTTCAAGGATTTTTTATTTCCCCCTGAGGGTGACAGATGTTTCACATCCTCAAGCACTGGAAAGCCAAAGAACGGTCTGTGCAAATCTGGTATGAAGTTGTCTCCCAACCCTTCCCACAAGTGCATCTTTCATCCTCATTTTCCCTTTTCCCTCAACTTTTCAAGCTTTTTGCAGTGCTTTGTACTAAGAGAAGCAGCTCTAACAAGTTAGACTAGAGCAACAGAGTGCAGAAGACTGAGTCATCCGGGCTCAGCTGGCAGGGGAACTCCAGAGTGAGCACATAACCACAAATCTGCCAAACAGTCACATTTAAACACCAGAATCAGGAGCAGGGGAGGGGAAGAAGGAAACAAAATATTTTTTAATACCTACCTCTATCCGAAGCCCTATAAATGGCATATTTGTATCACACATGGCTACAATATGAGCTAGCACTTTATTGAAGGCACACATTTCTCCAGACCGTTTGGGTTTCTTGGGTTCTATGGAACATGGATCTCCAGATAACTAGAATTAAAATAAAGACAAATTGGGAGTAAACACTTAGAAGAAATGTCAGAGAGTAACCTCATTCATCTAAATGTTAAATGAATCACACCCTGAGCACAAACTCCTGGAAAGATCCACTTCAGGACTGAAGCAATTTATTAAAGCCTGGCCTTAAAACAGTACTTGTAGATCACTGAGCCCTGTCAGCTTGGCCCCAAGAAGTAACTCTTATCAGTCCCTGCAAGTCCTACAAAATCCACACACGGCCCAAAGTGTCTCACACAGATCCCAGCACTCTGCACATACAATAAATACAAACTCCTCTGCACAGAGCTCTGCCTTGGCTCGGAGAGCAGCAGAGAAGGCCTGGCATGAATTGAAGGACAACTGTTACAAAACAGTTCCCAGCATCTCACTAGGGAAGCAGTCCAGAGAACCAATACAAGTAAGATGTCAGCCACAGAAACACTGGAAACATGGCCACTATAGCTGGAATTGATGCTCAAAACCTGTGTTGAGCTTTCACGCATTGTAACCACCCCAACGGCTTTTGGAACATGTACCTTGCGCTTGACGCCGCTTTTCATTTGTTTGCCACTTTTTGTGTCCAGTACCAACTCTTCAATGTTTGGTTTGAACTGCTGTAGTAAAAGTGCAGTGGCAGGGCTGTCATCTCCTTCAGCATAGCTCACAGACAGAAAATGGTACTTGTACTCTAGTTCTGTGGGGTTGCCAGGAACATCAAACATTTCTACAACCTATATTTAAACAAAACAAATTGAGAAGATTCTCAAGCTAAGAGTAAGTATAATTCAGTTCCTATCCTTTCCTTTTCAAAGAACAGACATTAGTTTTCTTCAATGTATTAACACTGTGGCTAGGAAAGGTATCCAAGAAGAGAAGAAAGACCAAAATTTCAGGAAACACACAGAATGAGAAGGTTGCTGAGTAATAAATTTGTACGTGCATTTTTCTGTATGAGTCTAGTGCTTAACAAACCCATAGGAGAAGGGAGGGAGAGGAGAGAATCAAGCATTACATCAATCACTTGGTTGCTAATGTTAAGAGTTAACAGTACAACAAACTGCCTGGGATATCCACGACAGGGAGCAAAAGAGAAGCATTTTTCAGTTACTTACAATGTAGTACTGGGGAAGGCGAGTGAGCTTGATGAACAGTTTGTGTTTGGAAAGGTTTCCCACTGGATGGCTGGCATAATTAGCTAGTTGAAGGGTTTCACTGCTCACTGTAGGCAGATGTTTTATAGACTGTTTGCAGCGCTGCTGTCCAAGCCAGAACCTTGCATGGAAATAAAGGTATTACTACCCTGAGACTGGTTTCAGGATTCTAATGCACTGCTGTGTAGAGCATTAGTGTCAAATTAAGATTCAGTCATATTCTAAGCCAACATTTATGATTGCAGCACAAGTTAAATAAAGAAGAATCACATAGAAAATTTCATTACTTTATATTTCTTATCACTGTCTTTACATCTTGTCTTCAGTTTAACAGACAGCTATTAGTTCAAGAAGAAAAGCCCTGAAATTATTTGCTGAATAAATTTTTATGTAACTACAATACAAAACTACAATATAAAACATAGAAGGAAAACATTAAAAAAATGCAGATTGTAGTTATTTTACAATCTGGAATCTTTAATTACATTTTGGTATAGAAAGGAAATTATTTGTTCCCATATGCTGCTAAGCAATACATAAGAAAAAAGCCACTGAAACTGGATGTCACTTTGAGTTATGTTATAAACAAACTCATCCACCTGAGTAAATTTGGAGATGAAGAGCTACATGCAAGACACCAAATTTATTCTCATGTTTGGAATTAAACTTTGTCCTACTCCAATAGATTTTGGCTGCAATGGCAAGCCCAGGGAGACTAGCTAGGCTTGGAAAGGGCTCAGAAATGCATGGCTTGGGTATTCAGTGGAACGTGTGGGTGCTCAGCACCTCTCCATCACAACACACCACATTTATTCTCAGAGATACATGTCAGATACAGCTGTCCTAAAAGACACTCTGTGGACTGCTGAGCTTCCTCAGAAATTGCAGCACTACCCAAGCCATTATCTCAAGTACATTATTTATAACAAAGGAAGGTTGATTAGTTTCTCCAGGGTGCCAGTGCTTCATGCATCATCAAGCTTCTTTTAGAAGCAGAATTCCTCAAATAGAGATTTTACCCTGCAATTAACTCAGAGCACTGGGAATTTCCAAAAGGACAGAGCAGGTGGAATTCAGTTCTCAAGCAGATGCAAACTGTGTTTATATTACTTGCTACAACCTCTTATGGGAGCCAAATGTATCTTGTGCTTAAATCTCAGGGCTTTATGGAAGGAAGATTAGAGGCTTAAAACCAGCAAGGGCTGAAGTGCTAGAAGATAAACAGGTATTATTTAAATCATCCTAGGCCACTTCCTGGTTTTTCTCTGTATTGTGAGAACTGAGATAATTCTTGCTGAGAAACAAGCAGAGTTCAGCTGTCGAAACAGAGTGGAATAAAGGACAAAGAAGATGAACACAAACAGAAAAAGAGATTCTCAGGAAGCAGGTTGTCTGCTACTTAAAAGTGAAAAGACTTCATGCAAAGTGTGCATATAGCAATGCATGAGGCTAAGTGTGAGGGGGAAAACTAAAGCAGGACTATGGAATCAATTCCAAATAAAACCAGACTTTCCTTCACTGCTTAGAGGAGATGGCAAATACTCAAGGTTGCTTGTAACAGTGAGAAAGTATAGCTCTTACTGAGGTAAAACACAAAACCATGCAAGTGTCCTCATCCAGAATACAAATGTGGTGATTCATTCAATGCAAACCAAGTGAATTGTTCGAGTCACTTACTTCAGCTGCTGAAGCCAAGGAATGATTCGCTTCATGTCATCATTAACAGACTTCTCTATGTCATCGAGTGTCAGCTGATCTGCAAGAGCACCAGGTGGGTGAATGGTCTTAGCACCAGCCCTTCAAACAAAACTTCAAACTTTCATTGAAAAGGTCTCATCTAATTAATCTCATAATCATAGAACAGCCCAGGTTCAGGCTTCAAAGGGTACCTTGAAAGATCACCTGGTCCAACCTTTTGTGGGAGAGGAGATTATCTAACTGCATCTTGAACGTCTCCCAGTGATGCAGACTCCACCAAAACTCTCAGGGGGTTGATCTAAGGATTGTTTGATTTCTCTGTAAAGAATTGCTTTCTCATATTGAGATGAAACTTCTGGTGCAATTTGTAATTGTTGTCCCTTGTACCCACAAATGGTCTATAATGCTTGTGAGACCACAGCAGGATGTTATTAACCAAATAAACTAAAAAAAACATCCTTTTTTTTCTTAAGCAACGTGAAACCTGGAGTTAAGGCTTGAACAGAAGTAACTCATGACGTATAAGGCCACATAATACAATTCTCACTCAGGTCCATGTGAAATAACCCATCCATTAACAGCACAAGCTGTATGTATGAATCATGAGTCATGAAGAATATGCATTGCATTGACCCGCAACAATAATTACTCTGTTGTCCTCTTAAAATAATTTAAACTGAACTGTGACACTTAAGCACTAAGATCCTCTTTTCTGTTCCTCAGACTTCAATACCTAGATGATAACCCAAGTGTGGGGTTCATTTGCTCACAAAACTTTGACAATCTGACAGAATCATTCCCATAAAATAACCTCATAGTGCAGGATTTTTGCAAGATAATAAATACCTCCTGGTTTTGTGTCTACTTACCAACCCCATACAGCATCAGCTGGAACATTCCAGAGTGGAGATCAACAAATACATGCAGGCACTCTGATCGACCACATGGTTCCAAAATTGGAATTACAAGAGTTGGGAGAGCCGTCTCAATGAATGCTAAACAAAAAATGGTGTCAATAATTTCACTCAGAATTCAAGCTTATATTAAACCTTGGCCAATTATAATCAAAAACCTGTATGTTTTCAGAGAAACAAACTTCACTTGCACATTATTATAGTGTTGACATAGAGAGGAATCTGAATACAAAAATTTCTCTGTGAAAACAGTGACAAACCAATGAGAAAAGGCAGACCAAATTTGAAGATTATTAATCCTCAATTATCTTTTAACTCATTGCTTCACAATTATTGATCTAAATCCTAAAAATTTCAACAGCAGTTTAAGAAAAGTCTCATCCAAAACTAGTTCAAAACAGTGAAATATTTGCTTTCAATTCTGAACACAAACAAGTTTTACAGTAGGCAAATTCTGACCCTTCAAGCCAGACTACAATGTTGTACCAGCTTCATTTATTACACTACATTTAGGTGTATAGGTATTTTATAATTATCAATGCAGAATAATTCAAAGCTAAGTTTTGTTAATTTTGAAGACGTTTCCCTTTATTTTTTTGAATTTAAATTAATGAAAACAAGAAACATCAAGAGAAAAGGAAACCATCCCTAGACACAAATGGAAATTAACTAGAAAAACTTCAACAGAGAACACATACAATTGTCATTAACATTGTAGCTCTTAAGAATGGCTTTCAGCTCCTGGAGTTTTTGATGAGATCTTGCATGGACACTGTCTATTAGGAGCTTTTCTATTGATAGGTGGTCAATCTGCAAAATAGATAAATACTTGAGTAAGCTTATATTTGATGTGTAGACTTTCTGCATTAGTGCACTGGAACAAAGATACTTAATGAAACAATAACTTCAGAATGTATTTGCTTAGAACTGTGGTGAGTCACACTGACTATTACCTTGAGTATTTGGAGCACTATGAAATACAACAAGCTACCATGACATTCTGTCTGTGCAGCAGGCAGTGAGAGAAGTTTTGAGCTAAGATTAGAAGGAAGTGTAAAAGACATTTCACAAATAATCCGTGGCTGTTACCACCTCCTGTGCAGACTTACTTGTTCTGGATCAAGGATGGTCCATTTTCAGTTTAGCTTTTTTTTTTCTCAGCCGCTGGTAACTAGCTTAAGCTGAAGAAAAAAGACCTCCAACACAAAACATCCCAAAGCAACACTTCACTAGGATATGGTTGCCTCTACACAAACACACATGCAGCTGTAACGTGAAATTCAACAAGTCCTGCTAACAGGGTAACAATGCAGTGGCAGACACCAAGTATGGCCAACCCTACAAAACCCAGAAGTATCAAGGGGCTCGCATCTACATTCTGTTGCACTGCCAGTGCTGAAGTGCATGTCACCACTTATATTCACTGTAACTTACTCGTACAATCTAAACTAAAGCATTTGCATTCACATTCATTCACATTCCAGTCACATTATTTACATATTTTGCATAAGCAAAGCTCCAGATCACAGCAAAACCTCTTTTCTAGGTAACCTCACATTGCTTTGAAAACTATTCGAGCTGAATTAAACTCAATTTTTTTTCTGCCATAAGAGATAAATGCAGAAGAGGTTCATACATCACAGAATTATACTATATTCAGTGCAAGCTTTTGTATATCAGAATAACCTTCCCCTAATGACAAACTATCCAAGACAAGGCCTTAAAAGTCAAGTCTTTATCCATCCACTACAGCATTTCACCTCAGCAGCTGCAATGGGTTAAATCTTCCTCACTAAGAAGTGACTTCATGTTCTATAGCTCCATCCAATTTTCAGCAGGTTAATGCAGAACCTGCTCAGACAAACACATTTGTGCCACTGTTTTATACAGTATCTTAAACAAACAGAAACCCAGTGTGCCATCCACGTCATTACAGCTGAGATCATTATTCAAACACTACAACAGCACTGTATCTACCACAACTGGTAATTATTAAAGCTCAGAGCAAGTCCTCATAAACAGGGACAGCATTAACTTTGATACATCTCAAATTTACAGTGGCCTCATATCTTAATCTCCAGGCTGCAGACTTGATTCAGTGAGTGTAGACTGTGTCAGCTCCAGTGGATCTTCAGCAGATGCCGTAGAAAAAGAGCATTTTCTTGGCTTTAACATAAATACAGCACCTTCTCTAAATCAACTCTATATTTAGTAGCCTAAATACGCTAATTTAGGCTATTAAATAAGTAAATGTAGTATATATTTATTCTACTAACAGTAGAATTCCTACTCTACAAGTAGAGTAGAAGGCTACCCAGCTTCACTAGGTTTCCCACATCCCTCTGTAGCTGAAACCTTGGTAGCTCTTGACATTCACCATGCAGACTTGTCTGTCAGCACTGGGAACATGATGGGCCAAGAGGCTGAAGTACAAAGGATGTGCAGGAGGTGGAGGCTACTATCAGTAGAAAGTTCTGTGAGACAAACAAGTGAAAGATCTGAGCTGGGGAGCTTCCCCCTGTGGAAAAACTGTACTGAAAGTGTGAAGACTACATCATCCACTCCAGTTTACTAGCTCTCCTAAACCCAAACACTGAAAGAAATAATGACAAAGAGACATCCTGATATATCACAGCCACATTTGCTGAGGGACTTACAGAGGATTTATTGTAATACCCAGAATGCAGTTTTTCTTTAATATCTTTTACCCAGATCTAGAATTATCCCCAGTGAAGCATGATCCAAGTAGGTGGTTGACTGCACTTACTCATTTTGTATCATCGCAACAATCCCACCTTTAAAACACAGGAATTTGAACATTCAAATAGGCCACATGATATAATCTGGTTAGTGATAATCCAAAACTAAGTTTCATGTAACACTAAGTTTCACCTAAACAAACCACATGAGCTCTTCTGTACAAGATTTCCAAATCATAATGTACGATTTCCTAAAGTGGATAGCACTGCTAGGTAGCTAACTCCAGTGACAAACGGGAGCTAATTTTCAGGAAAGGGAAGAACTGTCTCTCTGTAAAGCATTTCAAACCAAACCCTAATAATAACTGATATGCTGCTGTTGTTTCCCCCCAGCCTCTGCATTCTGTCTCACAAGTGGTATAATGCACTGTGAAGTAGGTGCAATTTTTAAGATTAAGTCAAGGCCAATAATTTGCAACAACAACGTGAGGTCCCCTACACGACCTACAATAACTACTTACTAGAAATCTTAGAAACTGCTCTGTAAGTAGAATCCAAGTGGAACAAACTAATACTGTAAAGCACTTGAGTTTTTGATTCACAAAATTAAATATCCCCTGCAAAGCAAACCTTTACCTTCATGGCTCTTTCCATCAGTTTGGAATCACAGGCTGGCAGTGGAGGCTCATGAGATATTTGTAAGGGTTTTGAGACATCAGTTTCATCAATTTTTATAGTGACCTTATGGACAGACGCAGTCCCTGTTTTCCTGCCAAGTACCTGTTGACTTAAAATAAACAGAATAATTAAACCATACAACTGGAAGAACAGAAAATATGTTTTTCAGTAGCTAAACCTTGATTCTGTGTTCTAGTTAAAAACAACATTGTGTCAGTTGAACTGAAAAAGGCATTTGTTTTATATGACAATTTAAAGCAGAACTGTTGGTAAACTGGAACTACATGAAGAGTTTTAGGTGACTGCAAATTTAACACCATCAGAAGTGTACTTGGATTGCTTTTTAGAATTTTATCTAATGCAAATCAAGCAAAAAGCACAATAGAAGTCTGACAGCGATCTAATAAATTTTCAGGTATCTGTGTAAATACAAACTCATTTATAACTGCAGCCACTGCTCTTCTGTACATTAATGTGCAACCCTTACTTTGCAAATCACGCAACACGTGTAGGTACTTAATTACAAGAATTTAGGAGTCTCACATCAAAAAGAAAATACAATTCTGAAAATTATGGCTCAAGCTTGGTAAATATAATCCCTCCTGTCATTTCATTTATTGTTTGTTAACAGTGCTTTTGAAATGAACTTACTTCCAAACAGAGAGTGAGAGACATTTCCCTGCGTGGTACCGCTCCACCTGCACAAGGTCACCCCAGCGCTCTCGGATCAGCATTAGTGTTTGTGAATGCAAGACTTCCAGCTGAAGAGCCAGGCAGAAGGAGTCTAGTGCATGTGGTTAAGAAAATATAAGATGTCCAGGAAGTCTGTACACTACATACATGTTTCTGTATACTACATCAATCCTTTTGTCATCTAAGTCACACAAGACGTGATCTGAAAACACACTAATGTACCAATCCAGAGATAAACATATAAACAGCATCAAATATTTCTCAAAGAGTTTGTTTTTTTTTTTTGTTTTCTAAACTCTAAATTAGGACAGGTTGTTAGACAAGAAAATCACAGCCCTGTTTTATAGATTTCTAGTTGTCATCATCTTTTATTGAAAAGATGATTACTAACAAAGAAATTCCACTCACCCTATAGTTACCACTAACACAATCTCCCAGGGTCACCTTAAAAAAATTACCCTTTTTGCAGGAAAAATTTCAGTGAAATCCATTTCACATTGTCAAACAATCTGCCCTTTGCAAGTGGAAAATCACTACACATTCTGTATCTCCTCTCATTATTCATACAGTTACAATAGAGTTACCACAACCTCATCAAGTGCACTTTACTGCAGCTCTTGGTAGCAAGAACTGCCAGCTCCCAGAACTTCCAGGTCAGCTCTGTATTTCACCTCCAAAATTAGCTGCTGCTGCTGCACTGACTTACCACACAACCTGCTGCCTTGAACACCTCACCTTCACCTTTGCTGATTTAGTGTGCAGAATTAAATTTGACATGCAGACACCTGAGAATTACTGCTTCCAAGCCCATCATTTACTTCAAGGCCACCATAACTTCATGTCCAGACATTTTCCCCAAGCTTAGCAGGGAATCCATCTTCCCTGACTTCCACCTACAGAGCAAGGCAGCATTAAACCCCTGACTCAGAGGCCCCTTTCAGAAGGATACGCAAGCAGTTGTACATGTCCTGAAGGGGCTTTTCATCAGCAAACAGCCTGGACTGCACCAACTGATGGATGAAGTTGATCTGCATGCTGTGAACCAAGGCTCGACCATCTTTAGCAAATGAAAAGTAAGTCACATTAGCCATCAGGAAAGTAGGTATTTAAAATAATTCAGTAAATTGATAAACTGAAAATAAAAAAGATACAACTGTACCAAGCAATTTCCATACCAGGTTTTATAACAAAACAACAAAATTCTTGGTTTGCTCTGGAAATGTCAGTCATTTTACTACCCTGTCACTGTACAGCTTTGTTAAGGCATTAAAAGCCTATAAAGCAAGGTCAAAACAAGACAAGTACATATAACTTCATCCTCTTAAGTGGTGATATGCAGAAAACCCAGCATAAACAAGACTTATACAGTGTCAGAGACGAATATCATGTCAAAAAGGAAGTGTGTAAAGGTTTCATTTTTTCTTTACCACCAGTTTCCTTGTCTTCAACCAAAATTTCCAGCTTGAGAAGGCGCCAGGGGATGTCAGGGTCATCACCCATCACCGTCAAAGTGGCCTCAAATTCACCCTCAACTCGGAACTTCACACGGCCATTGGCTAGGGAAGAAAAGAATGTTTTATTTTACTCAGTCTCCTAAGATGCCTAAAAAATAGCAGTGTGGGAGCTCCTGGCACTCATAATGGATTACTTCCCTATCATTTCTGCTCTGCTGCTTATGTTTCCGTGCAACTGTGAACATTTTAGAGTCTGCAACAGACCCAATGTCAATAAGCAGCAGAGAAAGATGTACAAACTGTCCTGAGGTTTACTTGTTAAATCTGATAACTTGTTAACACTTGTGCTTCTGTAATACAGAGTAACACTGAGCTGACTACCAGCCTGACAACAAAACATCTGGCTGAAATATTCCCATTCTTTGCTACTATCAACAAGGAACGCTTTCAGCAATATTCAAATAACATTCAGAACATGCATCTCTGCCCAGGCTGAAATCTAGCCCTGAAAACACACCTCACTGCAAAGCACTTTCTTAATATCAGAATATTATAAATCCATTTTCATGCGAGGAAGATAATATTTTGCAGAATTTATATATACATAACCAACGTTTATGTACATTATTTATCTAATTGATGTGTACATCCTCACACCTCTGTGAACACTGCTATCTGTTTCAAGAATTGGGAGCAAGGACTTCAAAACTATGCAAGCAAGGTCATAAAAAGAATGAGAGGCAGAGCAAACAAGTAAGTACAAGTCCTTACTCTAACAGGCAGGTCAACCTTCTCAATCATTTAACCAACTGTGTCATATACCTTTACAATTAAAGACATTTAGAAATATTCCTGAAAAAAATTAACCATTTAACTCAGGAAGTTTTGTTTTCAAGAGCACCCCAGACATGCTCTTAAAACAAACCACACTCCCAAACAGAAAATAAGTCACTGAAATGTTTAGCTAACTGAAAACTCTGAGGAGCTCAGACATATTATTCATTATACTTCTGTTAGACAAAAATACCTCTAATACTGATACTGCAAGCACTCACACAGGGACTAGAGAAAACTATCACATATTTGATCTACACCTGTGGAGAATGGTTTACAAATGGTAATTTTAACCTTGTCTTGGTTAAAAGCATGGACTAGGTCCACTGTGACTCTATTCTCTGAATCTGCAATAACCTAGTCCAGTTTATAGACATCCTTCCAGTATAAAAGGTTGTCTTTAATGTTTGTGACTACTTGGGCTAAATGAAAACAGAGATCTCAAAACAGTTTAAGAGATCTGGCACTGTGGTGAGCCACTGAACAAGAGGCAGGCATAAATATGAACAAATTCTGTGCCTGAACATGAATATCAAAACAGCTTTAAAAAGCAACATTGAGTGACTTGTTTAAACTCAAGTTCAAAGAGTTTCTGCAGAAAGACCTAACAGTTTTACTAATTTTAAAACTAAATTAAGATGAAGTAGCCCAAAGACTGTTTCACAACACATTGGTGAAAGAGCAACACAATGTCTAAAACTTTTTGCCATTACCTGCACAGGATTTCTTGAAAATAAACAATATTTCAGCAAACTTATAATTTTTAAACAGGGAAAAAAACCCATACATTTTATATCAAACAGAGACAGGATCCAAATCTTAACAGGTGAAGCATCCTTAATGGTCTTAATTAAGCTATCATTTAGTTTTGCTTTAGCACTAAAACAACAATTTCGTATCAGCCTGAGATAATGTATCCTTCAAAAAAAGTAATTCCAGTTCTCACCAACAGTAAGATTTGCCAGCTGTGGAGGGAGATCTGTAGTCACGAGTCGATGGCGAAGGATCTGGTTTAGCTGATGAAGAGTGGTTTGCTTCTCACTCTTTGTTATTGGGTCAGGAGGGATTATTTTATCCTGTTACAATAAACACAAGCA
Organism: Bombycilla garrulus; assembly: GCA_013400315.1. Lineage (NCBI taxonomy): Eukaryota > Metazoa > Chordata > Aves > Passeriformes > Bombycillidae > Bombycilla > Bombycilla garrulus. The sequence continues at coordinate 255,924 of VXBU01007382.1, read as the reverse complement.
AGTCTATGTATCGCAAACACATAAGACAGATTGATAGCAGCAATTGTGAAAACAAACCAGATCTGAAGTCTGAAAATATAAATACTACAGGCCATTATCCAGTGAAGTTTTTTATCTTGGATTTGCTTTCTAGCTGATTACACTTTACCCGAGACCGACCACTGAATAAAATCACTAAATTTGGTGGAACTAAATAAATGGAGGGAATGCTTCACTGGGAAAGCATAACTTGTTCAAACAGGAAGTGTTCTGCATGAGAAACTGACACTGCAGAGACTTGGCACTAGGCCTGTATTGAGCTGCAGCTCCATCTGCACACAGACAATTAGTCTGATTACCGAGAATTTGATGCCGTTCAGGGGATTCCCGCACCCTCCAGACACGGCAGAGTTATTTACCCGAATGCAGGTGGGCAGCCGAGGGTAGGATCCAGTTGTCAGAACATCAATTGCATACGGGATGGCAAAGCTGGGCAGCCGAGCATGAACCAAAGCATCTCGAGCCAGCGATGCCAGACGATCAGCAGTGTCCACAAACAGGATGGCTTGCTGATCTAAGAAACTTGATATCATCTGTAGAGGACAAAGAGATTAAGAAAAAAAAAAGGCAAATAAAAAAATGCAGAAATCAATGGCCCTTTATATTCAGTTTATCTGTCACCTCCAATTCAAGTAACTGCATTTACAAAACAAAGGAAGAATGAATATTCTGGCCACTTCTTACATTCACATGCAAGGACACTTAAAATCCACATGCCATTCCTGATGCTGTGGGGGATCTGTACAGCCTCACGGCTCTTTATCTGCTGATTGCTACTGGAATGCAACCATACTTGTTTGTAATCAGTAGGAGCTTGCTTTTCTGCAACATTCTAGACTTTATTCTTATTTATCCAAGATCAGGATGAAAGTAATAATAAGAACTAACACACTCAGATCACTGTCTTCCCTGTTCTGTTATCTTAACCCAAATCGTTTTTGAAACTATGTGCAGAAAAGCCTTTTATTTTATGCCACTGACAAGTTTTTGGGAAAATGAACTGTTAAAAAACAAGATTATACAACTCTAAACAGGATTCTTTTTTAAAATTTCTGTAGTACAAAGAAGTCAGGGTGCCGCAATGCCCCATATGCCTCAGAGACTGTTTGAAGCCAGACTCTGTCTCTAACTTACCGCACACTTTTCCACCTTCCCGGCATTATTAGCCCACTTGACCAAGGCTAGCAAACGAACAAACAGCTGACGAGTGCGACTTGCAAACTGCACTATCTCTATTTTTCTGGAAAAAAATAAATGTACGTTAAGCCAGTGCTCAGATATATAATAAAGCTGTAATTTAACTGTGTGCCAATTAAAAAAGAAGAAAAAAAAGAAAAGAGCTGTAATGATAACTTCTAATTTTGTTCATGCAGGCATCAGTAATATGCGGCTTGTTTGATTAAGAGCATGGGGGGAAAAAGTCTCTGTTGTGAACACCTAACTACATACATGGATTTTAACTGATCATGACTCTGTGGGGAAACAAAAAGCGTATTCATAGGAATTAATCACTGACTGTAAGAGAAACAATTCCATAGTGAGCTCAACTAAATTATCTTTACACCTTCTATAGGATTTCTCCAAGGCTTAAGATTAAGTTTAAAGCAGGCAACATACCCAAGGATTACAGGACCTGTCAGTAACGTTACATTTATATTCACTATAAATAAATACATAAATAAATAAGATACCAAACAAAATATCATTCTGGTATTTTTACAATATCTTTACAGTAAGCTACAATATGGAAATAGGGCAGTGGGGAAACCCACAAAAAACCCATCCTTTAACTCTGCTTTCCATTCCTGCTTTGAAAAAAAATTGAGGTAAGAACTTTAAATATTCCTCCCACCATTTTTGTGGTAGATAGTCAAAATGAATGAGTGTATGTCTGCATGTCCTCAGAGCTATTTTTTGTAAAAGAGAATGCAATAGGGGCACAGGCAGATTTTCATGCTTTATTACAGATCTACATTGCAGATGCATCAGATGAGACACAAAAACCTACAGCGTAGATCTGTAATACCATACACTCTGAAATACCACTTCACCAAGTGGTACACACTTCACCAAGTTTACAGAAGTTTTCCTCACTTTCTTTGTGTTCAATTTACTAATTTCACCATGGTTTTCTAACTAGTTTGGAAAAAAAGCCAAGCCTAAGTTGTTTTCCCAATACGGTTTTCTAAAGTAACAGAAGCATTTGGACAAAAAGAACATTAATTAGTGCATAAGATATTGGCCTCTACCAAACAGAAGCTGCATCTCCTTCTGATCCCAATCTGAGAAACACAAACTCCTAACACCAAAAGAGCCTGATTCTGCTGAGAGGGCTGGTGTAATGAGGTTAACTCTTTTGTGCAAGTAGAGCATAATCTGCTTGTAGCAGATGAACATGTAAGGGCAGAAGCACAACTAATACCATCTGGTCCTGTTTCTTCCATTACATATTGTGAACCTCATCCAAGAACTTGGGCATTAAGCCAGTAACTTCTCTGTGTTCTAGAGCACATGTTTTGGAATGGCATTCATGATATTAAGATTTCAAGTGGTGGACAAGCTGCTATACATACACATTGCTCTAACGGTAACCACACTACGAAAACAAGAATTTTCAAAGATTCAGGAAAACCTTATGAGATTTGAAAAATTACTACAGTGAGACACAAAAAAGCCAGCAATCTCTCAGACAAGCTCCACATAGAAGATGCTAAAATCGAGTAGTTATGCCAAACATCTATGGTGAAAGCAGCATGCAGGAAAAATTCAAATTTATGTTCTGAAATTTATGACTGAAAACAAATAAATAAAAAAACAACCCCCAAAAAGCACAACAACTTAATCATGAAAATGACTGACAAATCTAGACAGAGTATTTTAGTAACTGTTCCATTAATACCACTTAAGTGAAGTTAGAAAAACTTGTTACTTTAATTTGCCAGAACCCTGCTTCCAGAACCACCACCATCATCTCTGAATGACAACTGCATTGGGAAACTACTTCTCCAATAAGACATAAAGACCTTCAAATTTGCTGCATTGTCTTTCATTATAGGTACATGACTTCAAGTTGGGCTACACAAAAATAAATATTCAAGGAAGATGAAATTTCCTTGGTCTTCACTGCTAAATTTGGGTCTCAGGTTTAAGATCCTTCAGACTAATGGCTGAGTCTGGGGAGTAAAGCATTAGCTGCAGTATAATTAAATCAAGTTAAGGACCTCTTAAGTAAGCTTCACATACATACAGAAGTCCCTTGGAGTAGATGGGCTGCATCCAAGGATTTTGAGGGAGCTGATCCATGCCACTGTAAAGTTGTTCTCTATCATTTTCAAACCCACACAGATCAAGGGTCTTGATGACAGCAAAAAGGCAAACATCATGTCCTTCTTCAAGCAGTAAAAGGAGGATCTTGGGACCTATAGGTCACTTGGCCTAAGTTCACTTAAGAAAAAAATTTCATAGGACCAATCTTTCTCTAAGCTATGTCCTGATATATACCAAGCATTAAATGAGCCTGGAAAGAACCATCAGAAATTTGCTAAGGGCTAAAAACCCCTGATCAACAAACTGCCTTCTACAGGATGAACTGCTCTGTGATCAAGGGGAGAGCAGAAGATGGATTTACATCCACAGGAAACATGTGGAATCCAAGGACGGGCTGAGGAAGCTGCATGTGCTCCTTCTTAAGAAGAAAAGGCTGTGGCGAGATCCTACTGACATCTTCAAGTATCTAAAGGGATACTGCAGGGAAGATAGAACCAGACACTCTTCAGAAGAGCAGAAGGCCAAGGTACAACAGCTACAAACTAAACCAGTAAAAAATAAACCACTAAAAAAACTAGTTAGACATGAGAAAAACAAAGAAACAGTGATGTGGTCAAAGACTGAATTAGGTCACCCTGAAAAAGATAAAAATGTGCAAAACCCAGCCTCCATCACCAAGAAGAAAGCCCCTGGATTTCCCCCACAACTCAGCCCTATTAATTTTCCAAGTACTTATTTTTTTTTAATCCAACCACTTTATTGTAAAAGTTATTTATTCCTACAACTGATAACTAATAAATGACCCTGAAAAGAAAGTGCTATACTATACTATGATGCATAATTTCTCATCAGTTTTTCTTATCCCAGCACCTTTGAAATAGGCATTGTAGTACAGAACTTATATTTTATGTGAACTTTATTACAGGCTAACACCATCACATCTTCACCAAAGTACATAGGTCATGTCACCAGGTCTAGCTCCAAGAAACAGAGCATGAAGCCCAAGTACTGAATCCATTAGAGTCTCAAAGAAAAAGAAAATAGGGATAATGAAGCCACATTCCTACAGATGAGCTCCTCCAAGAGCTGGAAATCCATTTCACTGAGAGGAGTTGTAAGTCAAAGCTAACAAGGATGTGACATTTAATTTCAAGACAATTTCAGTTGTAGGACATCCTTTGTACATTGAAGACTGTCTTATTTTCTTTTCTCTAATCCATTAGGATTTAAGTTGTTGCCCCACACCCATGTGCCCAACAAAGTAGAATCCAGCTTTACCTAGAAATGCTAAATATCCAGATGGGAAAAGCTTGCCCATGAGTACAAGGGAGCTCTGGACCCAAGTCAGAAGTAGTTCTTCAGTACATACTGTGATAATTAAAAACCCAAACTAAACCAAATCAAAACCCACATTGTTTCTCTTAATAAAATACTATGCAGAAGGGAAAAGGGGTACAAGTACTCATTCCAGGTTATGATTCCATGAAAATGGGAATAATTCCACATGTTATGAGAGTTTTGGAAGGTTTGAGATAACAATTAATGATCACCCTGGTACACAGAATTCTAAGATTCTTAGGAATATCATAGCTCCTATATCTCTCTAAAGAAATTTAGGTCAATTAGTATGTCAACAAAATGAAGGGAACACTTTTCTGACAAGTTTCATAACATTTATTAAGAGAAACAGAAAAGTGAATGGACTTTTTTCATCACAGCAGGGTGCTGTTCTGGTCTCTTACATTTGCTCTCTAATAATTTTCACACTTCAAAACCACATAGAACAGGAGCAGAAAATAGTGATCATGATAAGAAAGACCAGGTAACATGTGAAAGAAAATGCAGAAAAGAGGTTTTTACCTTGTTGTCACAGTTGAACTCTTTCCCCCGAACAAAAAATATTTCTTTATCACATTAACTACAATCTATTTAAATTTTCCAGTTCCCTTTCACATCAGCTTTACCGTCAATTCATTGCTCCAAGATTCATGAAGAGAAAAACACCCTTAACAGAGTTCACCCACTATAACAGCAACAAAAAAAAGCCCAAAAAGCTGTAAACCCAAACACCAACAAAACCCAATATTGTCGCTGATGCTGAGAAAAATCTTAAAACTATGTAGGGACAGCAAGACAGACAAAGCTTATTTTCTTGAATAAAATCTAAAATTACATGAAAAATTTTATTTAAACAACAGTATATTAGTATTAACATCCTAAACAAGTTCTATATTTTAACACGTATTACAGATTCTCTTATCATAACTCACCTTTCCATATCAGTCTTTCTTGGTAATCTATATGGAAGACGAGGAAAAAAAAAAAAAGATTTATTATATATTGTTCTATTATATTCCACACAACTAGAAATTTTGTTAGCCACCTTCAGTTACAGGAACTTGTACACAACTACGAAGTGTATAAAGAACAGTACCATGGGTCACCTGTCACTACTCTGTACCAGGCAAACTGGAATTGGTCAAATCAACTGAAAAGTTTGATGAAGGCTGCTGAGATCAATTACTATACAAACCCCACAAACATACAGGAAGGACTTCTTGACTGATATTTTGGAAGGTTTTTCAAAACAAACTTAAAACTCTAAATTTTCTTGTCCTTTCCAGAGTTGGAACATTCTTTAAGTCACGTCAGACAAACTTCTGTTTGCACCCTTACCAGACATGGTACTGAACAAGAGCTATACTTGTATTTTCCCATTTATTCTGTATGTCACTTCTTGAAACACACAGCTTCCCCACAGAACCTCTATGGTTAAACAAAGTAAGAGGGAAACAGGTTTGTTCTGAGACCAAATGCTTTCAGGAAAGTTTTTCTTGGCCCAAAAACATCCCTTTGTTTTGCCATTTCAAACACAACAACTTCAGCACAGCAGATCATTAAGTAAATGTAAATAACTTATTTCCCAAAAATAATCAAATGGTATTTAAAAACTACAGAGGTAAGTCAAGGAGTTGCAGCATCTGAAAATATCTCAGTTTCAGACATAGCAATTTCACATATTTGGTATCAACACCAGCAGTACAGTTGGGGTTTTCTGGCAGTACTTGGGGGCAAACTTAAGCATTTAAGCGGCCAATCTGCAGCTGCTCTCAGTTTCCACAGTCATTTTCTCTGTTTACCACAAATCACTCAGCAGCTTTCGCTGTGCCCCTGGACACTGACACAGAGACCAACCTGTCTGCACAGGCATCTCCCCGGGTGCCAGAATGGACAAGGGTGTTTACAAGAGCAGGACAACGGGGAACGGGTTCAAATGGAATAAGAGTAAGTTTAGGTTAGACATCAGGAAATGATTCTTTCCTGTGCGGCTGGTGAGGCACTGGCACAGGTTGCCCAGGGAAGCTGTGGATGCCCCATCCCTGGAAGTGTTCAAGGCCAGGCTGGATGGGACTCTGAGCAGCCTGGTCTAGGGGAAGGTGTCCGTGGCCCCTGGCAGTGGGCTGGAACTGGGTGATCTTTATGGTCCCTTCCAACCCAAACCATTTTATGACCGGGAAAGCGCGACCACCTCCCCCCACTGCAGCCCCGGATGAGCTCCGGGACAGATCCCCGGCGAGGCCTCCGCATCCTCCCGGGATGCTGCGAGGCGGCACCGCCAGCCGGGCACTGAGAGATCTGCGGCACTCACAGGTCGGCCAGCACGGTGAGCTCGGCGTAGGTGCGGTGCAGGAGGAACTCGATGAGGGTGCTGAGGCGGTAGCCGGGGCTGGCGGCGGCTGTCACGGCGCCGGGGGCCGGCGGGGCCGGGGCTGACGCGGGGCCGGCCGGCACCAGCTGGGCGCTCTCCAGCTGCACCGGCGCCATGGCGGCGGCGGCGCC